>OZ025194.1:7838490-8180990 GCA_964019065.1 Catostylus mosaicus | reverse complement strand
TCGCATTTTTGACTACACATTCACCTATAAATGCCAGCTATACACCTACTAGAACAGCAGATAGATTTTACTTCGCCTATTTATGAGATGACAACATTTTGAAATTAAAATTATTTGATTTCTACGATGTAAAGGAGGCCAATGCAGCAAAGAACGAACTCAAGGCCGCCAACAGCTGCTTGGTTTCAAGAGAAAGCTGTTCCAAGGATTCATCTTTCGACAGAATAAGTGTTATTCCTTTCGATACCAATAAGTTAGACAACCTGCACCGCTCCCCCCCCCCTTCACCATGCTGCAAGTCACCCCAGAGAGGGACTGATCAAGTTTGAATATTTAGGCCCGAGGTGGTTCAACAGGTTTTCAAAACGGCGATTTTAGAAAATAACCGCGAGCTTAATACATGCTTTCAATGTTAGTGATTTACAATGTTTTTGATTGTCATATATGGCAGTTTCTTATAAAGAGCTTCATGAAAAAGTTATAGTTGTAGATATAACAAAAGAATTGATATCAAAATATGAAAACAAAAACTCACCTCAGCAACATTAGCTTCAGTCAATGCATGTATTCTAAATTAACCAGTTATTGAAATTCTAAAACGAACAAGATTTTGCGGCTTTGATATTCATTCCCTTCATTATTTATTTATGTTACAGAAAATGTTGCATAGAAAATTAACAGTGCATGTAAACCCCCGGTGAACTCAATGTCGTGTTATAGCATATGATACGCCTTTCAGGGTCCCCGATGAGAAGTGGGGGAGGGGCAACTTTGGTCGTTAACTTGATGAGTTTCCTTGCAGAGCTGAAAAGTGGAGGGGGCTCTGCCTCTGGGGTAGGGGGCAGAACCTACCTACTCAGGGTGAAGAGATACAAAGATGAACAAATCCAGAAGATAATCGCTT
The DNA here is from genome assembly GCA_964019065.1 of Catostylus mosaicus. NCBI lineage: Eukaryota > Metazoa > Cnidaria > Scyphozoa > Rhizostomeae > Catostylidae > Catostylus > Catostylus mosaicus. The sequence goes on along the minus strand of OZ025194.1, from coordinate 8,180,086 downwards.
CAGACTTATCCTTTCAAAGCAACGTAACAAAGTTCAATGATCGAGACATAACTCTTCTTGAGAAATTCTCTTCACAGGCTGTTCAGCCAACAAGCCCTGCACCCATCCAAGAACTGTAAATGGGAACACAGGTGAAATCTTGAAGCACAGGCTTGGTGCTTAGCGGAAAGTGGTAGCAGAATGAGAATCCCAGCCTGGGTCGAATAAATATCGAACTTATTGCTGGCTTTCTTGATCTACTTTCTTGCTTGCTGGCACGGCTGTTGCTTACTTTTCTTGCTTCTTTGCTTAATTGTTTGCTTGACTATTTTCTTAGACGTTAGCTTATTCTTTTGCTCTCTAGCTTGAGTCTTTTCTTACTTGCTTGCTACTACGCTGCTGCTGCTACATAGCAAAAAAGTGGGGGTACAAAGGTGAATGCTTTAGGATCGAGTGCGTTGTTGGTCGCCAAATTGCAGCATGAATAATAAAATGCTTACCTATTGGGTCAGAAGATTGATCGGCATTAACAGCGATTGGCGATTCGATGCAAATTCTACAAGCATTAGCATTGAAAATTGCCTTATTGTTTAGACTAATAAGCCAAAAATTGGTGGCAATACTTATAGTTATACCGAAATATTAAGACTTTTTTGCCGCAAAAAGCAAGGAAGCGTGCCTTACTGTTATCCATATTTTGATGATCCGCTTCACATGTGTTCTGTTTGCACAACGTTGCCTGAGAAACATCATAAACTATTTATTTTCGGGATTTAAAGACCATCTGTGCATCTTAAGATCTGATGGAAAATCATCACGGGATGCTGAGTTCTTTTATAATTCTGAGCTAACGCCCTTTTCTAATTCATTTCTAACATTCTTTATTAAACCAAATAAAGTTATCCTTATCAGAAACATATAATATATAATATTTGATACCACAGTTTTTTATAATATTTGTCTCATTTCTGCAGAAAAAGTAATTAAAAATGACAGCGATCAAGTATACTGTGGACAAAAGTTAAAAACCTCTCTACTTCAGCTCCAAAGAGAATCATCCGGAGATCTCTCGCTGTTCTAATATGCGAGGGGTGTCGGATGGGGCTAAGCATCCCCTATTTTGACCCTCGATTCATGATTTTGATGTATATTACACGCACAAGACTCCGATATTAATAACATGAACAAAGGCTAACACTAATCTCAACCAACATTCAAATTTCTTTAAAATAAAACGTGTAGAGATTAATTTTTCAAGAATAAAAACTCCGTTACGTTAGGCAAATGAAAGTCTCGAAATCAAAGATATGATAAAAACAGAGACGGAAAAAGTTTGCTTAAGATAATGTAAGATTAAAAACAGCCTTTCATATTAAATGAAAAACCAGCTTAAGTACACGAAAGCTAATAAGACATTCTTAAAGTGTTTAATTTTATCAAATAATGAAAAGATGGAATCGAAAGAATCGTTTTGCTGTGGCTCTTCATTGAATCCACAGCAAGGCAAGGATTCTATCAATAAATGGATGAATGGGGAGGGGCCAAGGGAAGGCAAGGAGGGCAGGGGAGGCAAGGAGGGCAACCACGACCCAGCCGCTATTTACTGCCATAAAATTGGTCCCGATCTAGCTCAGAACTTAAATTATTTTCGTTTTACAGACATGTTACAGCATCCTGCTACAAGTTGGCCGTGTCGATCCTGCGCAAATCGATCGGAAAATGGTTATTATATTTAGTGGCAGTAACTGCTATTTCGCCAAATTCTGCCCTTTACGGCAAAAATTCGCCCCTTTGAAAGTATATCCCCCTTAAAAAAGAGGCACATTTGCGCACCTCTGACTAAAAGTTTACTTTTGATGATTGTGCACTAAAGAAATTTACGCAACTTGTTCTCAGTATGCATGAGAGAAAGACGCTGCGGTGGAACAATATCTACATTAAGTTTACGAAAACTTTAATAAGTTATAAAACACCGAAAATACTAATAAGGAATGGAATTATCATGTAAATAACACAAATTTTGGTAAAAGGTTTGTTTGGCAAACAAATTACGATTATTAACTATCTATGCGTCATCAACTGCGCAAAGGATGCTTTTTTGAAGCAAATTAAAAACTACTACAGCGAAAATAAAGATAAAAATTTGGGAAAGGCACAATTTTTTCAAAAGAGCCGCAATTGTTTTGTTGATATCTTCGGTAAAAATTTTCAATTTATAGAGCTATCTTAGACTGAAAAGCGAATTTCCTTGCATAATTTACAATTCTTGCACAAGAAATCGCTTAGACTCACAAGGCCTAGGCGCTCGAAAACAAATCTAACCTTCATTAACAAAATTTACGCCTGAAATTAATTTTCCACTGAGAAATATAGGCATAAAAAGGTAAAAAGGAGTCTATGGCGCCTCCTACTCGAGCCAATCCTTCGAAAGGCATTATAGAAGCGTGGAAAAACCTTTAATCTCATTTGAACGATGGTTTAAGTAAAATTGATGTGAATTTGGAAAACATACTATCGGATCAAACAACGTCACGAAGAGCAAGGCAAGAGAATTCTTATCGGTCAACTGAAGCGGAAACAAAATGCTTTTACTGAAACATACTCACGCAACCATGTGTTTCTTGCTGTAATAACCTCGGACTAGTCCAGACCTTATTGTTTTGGTCTGTCTTGATGTGGAAGTTGAAAACTTATCTGATTCATGGAAAATCTCTCCTGATTCAAAACTCCTTGCAGAAAAATGCAAGCGGCCTGTTGCGCCCGGCCACAGGAACCTGCAAGTTGGAGCACTTGATAAAAAGTTTACTATTATGATCGAAAAGAATAGGCCGTATAAATTATTAGAATCGTAACGAACAGTAAATCAATAAATTCACCTGCGAGAAACACCAGGTGCTGTCTAAAACGTGTTTAGCTATTTCTATCTATTTCCTGTATGATTTTCACAACACTGGCATCAACAGGTACCTTTTGCCTTCGCTGGCAAAAAACGCAAACTATTTTGAGCAACTTTTAATAGGAGGTATTGCTCGCGCTATTGCCCTTAATACAATCGTGACTTGATGGCAGACTTGTCAATAATTTGCCCTAAAAAAAAGCACTTTTCTCAAGCAAAGACTTTATCAAGAGAGAAGCAGTTTCTCTGCTGGTGACTAAACATTACCGTGCTGAAGTCGAATACGATGCGAGACGCTATCCTATTTAGAGCAGGGGGCGTTAACAGCCCAATCATACCCTTTTTATCTAAGTAACATTCATCCAAATGGGGCTAAATATGGGTGCAAAATCCTTGAAATTTGCAGGGTGAGATGGAATTTACCCTCTTTGATAGTTTCACATTTGTAGTCTTAGATGTTAAAATTTTGAATTCAGGCAGAGTTTTAAGGTTTTTTAAGATAAGGACTTGAATAGATGCACTTTAGATAAAGTTAAATCAATGAATTGCTTCAGATGATTTGTAACTGGGGCACCTGCAACATGGGAGGGGGGCAACTGCTCCTTCTGTTCTTTGAAAAAGCTTAATTTTTCAATGATATTAAAGGAAATTTAAAACATTTGAAAGGGGTTCAGGGGCAGATAATCCTTAAAAAGTTCTATGACAACAACAACAACACGAAATGTTAAAAAGTAAAAGAGGTGCTTCAACTGTAAGGAAAGTTATATCAATAGCCTGCCAAAGGGAGGGGGGCTAACAAATTCTCTGTGGGGGGGGGGGGGGGGCTTTAGCCTCATGGTATTTCTCTTGACTAATTAGTGTTTTTTATTTAAATTTGAATGTGATTAAAACTCATTAACAAAAATGCAAACTGTTTCAAATTTGGATGTCGGTAAACTTGTACTGCTTTAAAACTAATTAATAATGATACAAATTATGTATACAACAAAATGATGGTCTACCCCTTGGGCACTAAGAGGTAATCCCTGGCCAATAAATTGGGGGGTCATTGTATATTTTCATATTTAATCATGTAAACAAATACAACGCTAAACATGGAACTGATTTCAAAGGTCGCGATAAAAAATATAAATCACAATGTAAATATAGAAGGCAAGCTGTGTACCATATTTAAACAAATGATAATTATTTTTACAAACTCAGCATAGACAGGCTTAGATTAATCAGCAATTAAAGTTTTTAGCAAATTGATTCCAATGATCTACTCGAAATGGCAGCCAGGAATATGCCCTGTTTTTTGCTATACAAATAATATGCATCATAATGTTAAAAAGAATAAATATCAAATAAAAACATGCTCACATGACATTAGATTCACAGGCATGTCTTCGATAAAATTATCCCTTATATCCAACTTTGCCATGTTTAAAATCTTGTGACTAAATTCATTTTTGATACATTTTATCTTGTTCCCTCTCAAAATCAATGACATCAAAGTTTGTATTGCTAGTAGACTCTCTGAGATATCTGGCAACCTGTTCTCCGAGGCATCAAAATAAACAAGCATCTTTAAGTCCTTCATTTCTCCTGGCAACTCAGATAGATTATTATGGGACATATTCACCCATTTCAATTTTTTCATCAAGGAAATCTTATCTGAAATAGTACTTATTTGGTTTCCTGCCACTCCAAGGAATTCTAAATTCTCAAGCTCGCATATTTCTTCAGGGAAGAACATAAGCTGAGATCTGTCTAAAAACAGCCGATTAAGTTGCTTAAGGTTTCTTATTTGTACTGGTAAAAAACCCAACGGATTATCACATATACAGAAGCACTTAAGATGCGACAAATCTCCAATACTAGTTGGCAGCATAGATAACTGGTTATCGTCTAAATTGAATTCTTCCAGATTTTTAAACAAATGTATTTCCATGGGAGGCATGATAAGGCCACAAGAATTCACATAAAATTTCCTCAAGTCTTTGCATTTGTTTAGTAATTGCGGTGGCAAAACTTTCAAAGGAATATGACTTAAATTCAACTCTCTTTTACAAGATTCAATCCTCTCAGAGATGTGGGCTGAGCTGGTTTCATCCATAATGCCTTGTGCAATTTCTTGACAAAAGGAACAACCTATCTCAAGTCAGTTTAGGCCCAATTATTGGAGAAGCTTCATTTACACACCTTGCACAAAATTCTTGAGAACAGGAAATCACATAACTAGTATTTCAAACCTCAAAATAGTCAAATTATGGTTGTTTGAACTTCTTGTTATTTCTTACGCAATTAAATCCATTTCAAAATTGAAGACTTGTCTCTTTGCAGAAGAGGCCATGCCGCCATTTTGCGGCCTCGTTTTGACCGTAACTTCTCGCGCCGAAGGCAACTCATTGGGAACTAATGAACACAATGCGAGTTAATAATTGGATGAGGCTGGTCATCACATCAGTTTCCTTATCTGAATAATGGAAATTTAGCTTACCCGTAGCTGTATTTCTCTCAAAATAGGGGCTCATTTTGAAGGACAAGAAATGTCTTGTAATAGCAACCAATAATGATACCTTTTTAATGTCTTAGGATTTCCAGACCAATATGAATGAAATAAAACATAGACATTTGAGTATAAACACTTATGAGTGGCCACCACATGTCCTACGATGTGTGTACATTTCAAAATCTGCAGAACGACACAAATTACAACTTAAAATGTAAATGAACCAGTTATTAAATAACTCAAAATTTCTTACCGATGCATACGAATAAAAATATATGAAATGCCAAAAAACGCTTTGTGTAATGTTCTAATGAATAAAAGCCGAATAAAGCATTACATACAAACTGGGTCAAATAAGTTTGTTCAAGGATGAATTTTCTTTCTAAGGATCATTAGATTCCGAATTCTGGGGAACCCCTAATATTCTGTGGGGGGAAAACTTCGCCTAAAAGGATATGGTTATGACTCGGCAATTTCTAATGAGTGAGAAATGCTGAGATTGTATACAGTTCAAATTAAGCATGCTACAATGTTCATAAATCAGCAACGAAAAGAAAACACGAAGCAACTCGGCTTGAAAAACCAACCCTATCAAGAAAGGGACAGGGTGCAACTCCCCCATGAATCTAATTATCACGAAGTTACCACAATAAGGTCTTTACAAGTATTTACCCTTTTGTTGATAAGTTGGTTTGCAAAGTTTGCTTTACTAAAAACATCAACTTTGCCAAAGATGTCTATTATATCTGATAGACCCCCCCCCCTGGAAAAGGACTCAACGTCAGGATGATTTGGGACCCCTTTGGCATTTGAAAGGAACGAACAGGCCTAAGATAATTTTTAGAAAATAATTCTCTACCGTAAAGCTTAAAGCATTTAGAGTATTCAAATTTATTATCTGCAATATATAAAAATGGTAAGTTAGGGCACAAGACGAGTCCAGGGGTGCCATCTAAAACAATTAATTGGCCTTTATGTCCAAAAAAGGTCGGAAATTTTTCATTTAATTCAATAATGAAGAGGCAGATATTATTGAGAAAAAGATTTGAGTTTAAAAAGTAGCAGAGTTTTTGTCCCCATCTAAATGGCACCCCTGGGTGATAGAACACAAACAAGATAGATGATTTTGACTATGCCTAGGCATGTTGCTGATGTAAAATTTGATGGTAACAATGGTGATGATAATGATGATGATGATGATGGTGATGATAATGATGATAATGATGATGATAATGATGATGATAATGATGATGATGATAATGATGATGATGATGGTGATGATAATGATGATGATGATAATGATGATGATGATGATAATGATGATGATAATGATGATGATGATAATGATGATGATGATGATGATGATGATGATGATAATGATGGTGATGATGATAATGATGATGATAATGATGATGATGATGATAATGATGATGATAATGATGATGATGATAATAATGATGATGATGATGATGATAATGATGATGATGATGATAATGATGATGATTGGCCATGGTGATTTAATAATAACAAAACAATTAACAATAATACAGACAAGTTGATTTAAAAATTTGTACGAAATAAAGGCAAAATCTACATACACAGATTCTAATAACTCGACTCATTTACAAAGAAAAATTGATAAAAATGGTTAAATATAGATTAAAAAGAATGCAAGTAGAAGAAAACTTACATTCTGTATTCAACAGATGCAAAATTTGCGTAATACGCAGCTTAAGGGCTTGAAGCAAGGAGCACAGCTGGCAAAGGGGACATACAGTACTATAAGCCTAGCCATGTTTGTGTAGGAATATTAAGCAACATTACCCCCGGGTACGGTAAAAAAAATAAAAATAGATGGAGCAAGAAAAACGTAAGGAGTTCAATTCCCTTGATGAAGCTCATGAGGACGGGGGTTCCTCTATCGGCATCGAAAGAATAAGGAGGAAACGACAACTAAAATTTTATAAGGAAATTTGTCGTTTCCAACAACTCTTTGAGGTGTTTAGGTTTGAGGGTCCTTGCATTGCCTCATCATTCGCTATAGGGCTTTCACCTTCCATTTAATAAAGACTAAGATTTTAATGTATTGCTGTGATAAATCAAAGCACGAGGTAGATAATTTGCAGATAAATTCTTCTCGTTAGAGTGCCCCAATTCCGAAATTACACCCCCTATTATGACTGACAAAGATGACTTCCCTTTCAGACATGCAACGTTCTCCAGGAACATTTCCCAACAGTGGACATCAGCAATTTCCCCAAACCAGACCGAAAGAGATTGGCAAAATAAAAAAATAACAATGATGCGAATACAGGGATCCAAGTCAAATTGGAGAAGTGCATGTCTTGTCACATGTACCCTGACAATGTATTCATTCAATCATTGATTCAACTCATTCATAGGAACGCCTGTTAAACAGACCATATGCCAAGTAGTAAATCACCAACACCCGCAATTACGTTGTCAATTACAAATGCAGAATCTCATTCTGCTAGTCTACCTTCTGACCGTGTCTTTTAGGCCGCTTCAAGTTAAATTGATTAGATGCCACACGAACCCTTTATATGTACATTTCGAGCCGCAAGTACTTCGCAATGGCCTCCACCAATCAAAAGCAATTCGTGAATATCAAATGCTTAATGCTACGGCTATCAGCATTGCCTGACTAATCGAGTCATACCATTACTAAAATACGAAATATACACCTTCATAAAGTAGACAAAACTCAATGTAAATGTTGCAAATTTCAGTCCCCATCAATTACTAGAGTTGCGAACCCCCCAAACTTGGCCTATCTCGCTGCAACGGAATCTCGTAATTTGTCTATAGTATCACTATCTAGTAAACAAAGGTCAAAATCAAATGTAGAGTCAGTTACTTCGAATTTTCCTGTTGATTCAACAATGTCCACAATCCTTTGCAGCGTATCTCGGTCTTCTGTGGTTGATATCCTCCTCCACAACTCCACAAGTGGATTCGACTCACCTCCAGTTTTTCCGTTTTGAGGACTGAAGAGAAGGAATGATTTTGAAATGCTTCGTAAATTATATGAATCGAAAAATCAATGAATCAATGAGTCAATCAGCTAATGTAATCACCAGTAGACGAATCAGTCAATCAATAAATCAATAAATCAATTAATCAATCAATCAATCAATCAATCAATCGATTAATCAATCAATCAGTCAATCAATAAATTAATCAATCAATCGATCAAACAAATGCTACAATAAACAATCGATTGATCAATAAATAAAATATGAATAAATCAATCAATTAATCAATTAATCGATCATTTATTGGTAAATTATCCTGATACCGTGATGATTTTAAGATACATCCACGCATGAACCCAAAACATTAAAAATAGCAGAAACATATTTTAACAAGTAAAGGAGAGTTGAGAAGAAAAATCAGCTAAAAGTTATTTTTCTGCATTAACTTGCAATTTTCATAAAAATCAATTACCTTGGTGCTTCTTTCCTTTTCGTTCCATTCATTTTTAAACTCTCCGGCGTTGCCGAAGGCGGGCTTTTCGTTTTACCGATTTTCTTCCCTTTTCCCGATGTTACCTTTACATTTTCATTTGCATTTTTATCATGGCCAACCACTTTAGCACCTATTGCCCCAACCGAGTCATCTAAATCTTCCATTTCACTTTCCGAATCTTCGGCCCCGAATTCTGATAACAAAGCGTCAAAAACATTATCCTTGTTTCCCGGATTTTTTGTCGTACTTGCCCATGCATCAGTGGATGTTCTTTTAACAGTTAATTTTTGTACTTTAGGCTCATCTGAGTTCTTATCATCTTTCTTCACTTTATCTTTCTTTCCTTTTTCTTTTAAATCTTTCCCTTTTGTATCCTTCCCAACTTCTTTCTTCCCATCCTTTCCAGTCTTTGCAACCTTCAACTTCTCGTTGGCAACATCGCTAGATTTCCGTCTCTCCTTCACTTCATCGGTTTTTTTCGCAGCTGTTGACGGCGTTTTAGTTTTCCCCTTTTCATCCGACTGGCCTAAGATTGGAACTTCTTTTGGGAGTGTCTTCGCGACTCCTTCGTTTGATTTCTCTATTTTCTTCTTCTTAACCTTTTGCGAGCTATGTCCCTCCTCCGCATTAGCCCGCTTGTTTCCTACGTTCGGGGTTTGCAAATTCGGGTCTTTGTCTTTTAGCTTAGGAGGCTTTGAGACTGTGTTTTGCTGCACAGGAGTAGGGGGTGATGGTTTTTTCTGACTTTTTGATGGTGGTTGCGTAGGCGGTGAGGAAGTTGGCGGTGATGGCGGTGAGTAGGGTCCAGATCCCTCAGGTTTATTAACTGGCGGTAGAGCAGGAAGGCCTGATGCACTAAATGGGATATAAAACATTAGAACTAACAGCCAAAAATGTATCATAAATAGACAAAAAAGTCACATAGATTCCACTGGAATTTCAGCCTTACATGATCCCTTCCCTTCAATTTATATAAAATCACGTCTTCTTGCTTCACTACCTTCTATTCTTATAGTACAAATTCAGTATATGTCTTCAAAACATATATTCTGTCCTTTATCAATCATGTCAATGATCTTTTAAAAGATTGTTACAATTAGGGTAAATGTATTTTTTAACTCCAGTTAAACAGCTTTCATTATTGTGGATATACTTGCATGTATCTATGTATGTATGAAAGGAAACAAAACTTTTCTTTTTCTTTTTCCAATACTTACTTTGTTGAAGGTGGATTCATTCCAGACACAATAACCCCACCACCTTTGAGAAGTTTCTTTTTAAAGTCTTCTACAGGATCAGTGAATGTTAAAACTTCAACTCTGACATTTGTGACAGGTGGGTTGCCAACCAATTGCAGATATAAATCATAATCAAATTTTACTTTTTTTGGTTCCTCTTTGTTTCTGAAATAGATCTCAATGTTGAGAAGGAAGCTTCCATAACCAGACTCTTCAACTTTGTATGGTGGTAACTTGATAACTATGGATAAGAGAACATAAACTTAAAGCCTTTAGCAATGAAAAAGATAAAAAAAAACACTAGCTTGTCAATCTTAGCCCTATAATTCGTTATTCAAACCTGACGCCTACTCTATAAATTTAAATAACATACAACTAATAACTAACAAATTACTATAATACATAAATGTAAAATAATGTTAGAAAATACAGAAAAAAGATGTGGCATAACAACAGCAGGAAGGCAATGATGGTATTAAGCAGTCTTGGACAGCAAGTATAAACTTTAACAAGGAGCGCATAAACTCAGGGTGAGGCTAAACAAACCATGTGCCAAAGTTTGTACCAAGTTTATGCCAAGGCGTTGGATGTAGTCAAATATTAATCAACAACTAAAATGTCATCATGAACAATCATTTGACATTGCCAAGAAATAGAATAGGCCCAACCTCTTTTAGGCTTTGGAAAGCTTTCATGCAAGTGAAAGACAACCTTCTCCACAAAATGAGATATGCTGCTGCCATCTGTGCCCCGAACAAACACAACCCAGTCATGTGTATATCCCTCTTCTGTTTTATCAGTTCTACAAACTGATTTGTGGCCAATGTCTATTTTCACTTGGACACACTGCAAAGGAATGCAAAATAGCAGGGATTAGATTCTTCAATTATTCATAGAAGAAAAGATTGAATTGTTGAGTTATTCAGAGAAGGAAATTGATCAATTGTTCAATGTATAAAATTGACACTCATTGATAACAGCAATAACGGTGATATGTTAATCTAGTATAAAAATATTTACTATTTTTAGTATTCTTGATTTAAATCTATAACTTAAAAATAACTTATATCATCATATGCACTACCTATTTTACATAATTTGCATGAAAAATAAACCATTGATTGAGCATCATCTCCTTACCTATTGATACCACATAGGATCTTTACGACAAAAACTATTATTCATTGTTATTATCATTTTTACTTTTCTGTAAGCCAGTCAAATGTAAGATACCTTCTAGCGTAAGATTAAATATGTATTTGTAAAATTAAATATCTTAGTAAAATGAAGCTTGTAAAATTATAAATATTATATAAAATGTTAAGTTAAATAATACCTTTATTAGACTTTGAATTCTGCATCATTTATTTTCTTTTACATATATACCTTCAGCAAATTACAGCCTTAAAAGGTTATGTTATATTCACTGGATTAAATAGTAAAAATATATTCAATACAGCTAACTTTTACTTTTTATGAGAACAAGGGCTATGCCATCAAAACAAGTTAAATATAAATGAAAATGGATAAATAGAAAAGTGAGAAAACAACAAACCAAGTTTAATAGGTTCTCTTATCAAAAATATTTTCACTTGGTATCTTTGACATATGTAGATAAAATAAAAAAGGTCTTAAGCCCAAAATGCAAACTACCAACTAATTTTGTATACAATTATTAGCTTTAGAAACTATAATTAATTGCTTAATTGTTTCTTTATTTATTGACTACAATTATCATTATAAATCAGCTTGAGCAAAATTGACAAAGTTCAAATTACCAATATTATACCAGCTTTGCACAAAAACTGCAAAATGATTAATCATAATGCCTACTTGTATGCAAAACTCATTAAAAATTCAACTTGTATGTCACAGTTGTTGTATACCCAAAGGACCTGAATTAATTGGAGATCTATTATCTGATAATTGTGCAGCAGGATTAGCCTATATATCATGTATCATCATGACTCCACAACTTGATCAGCTAGCCTTGCACTGCTAGTCTAGTACTACCACATGCCTTGGTGTTGGCACTAGCCCAAACAAATCTACAGCTACAGTGTCCTAATTTCTTATTGGAACTTAATTAGCCTAAGGAGGATAATTGATTTTAGACTTCAAAAATCTTGAGTTCTATGGGCACTCAACACAGTGATTTTTATAGTAACCACTTTTGAACTGTGATAACGTGTTGATAATGAACAATCAAAAAGAGAATGAACAGGCAGGTGAAATAAAGTCAGGAGTTAATAGTCTGGTGCAAGTAACCATCAAAACAAATTAGGGATTAAATTGAGTTTAAACACTTAGATTCATGTCTTTAGCATGTTGCGAAATCTCCATGATTCTAATTTCTCCCATTACTTTTCCGATTATGAGGTAAACTAACTTTATTCTGGAGATATAAAGAAAACAACTTCTTGTTCTTTGGTAACGTGTGCATTTTGCTTGACATACAAATAATACAATTTGTTGATTTTGGTACTTAACTACATCATTCCGATTTAAGATGTCATTGAAAGGTGCTTTGGAAACAATGAACTTTTCAACTGCTCCAATCAAGCCATTTAAGAATTAATGTAAACCTTGTGAAATCAGCTAAACAATGAGGATAGGACAACAAAACGTCAACATAGGCCGTTGAAAAACAGAAACAAACTAATCTTAAATTCATTGGAAACGATTACCTCCGGCGCCATGGTTCACTCGGATTTCAGAGCGTGGCTTTCGCAATAAATTGACGCTTTACAAAAGAGATACACCGGCTTGCAGTTTCAAAGCTATTGGATTTTGAGCGCCATAAAGATTTACCATTTTTTGAAGACGAACATGAAGCCATCGACGCATGCCCATTGTACTAATATGCCCAAATATGCGAAGGAGAAATGCGCTTTGATTGGCTTGCATATAACAATAAAACCATGGAATCATAATTTGATTGGTTAGGAAGGACAATAGAGTCATTGAAAACAATCATTTTACGATGTCTAGTGCAGAAAGTGAGTTGAAAATTGTTTCTAGAGAAGACACTTGTTACAAATTTTCAGCTTTGGGATTTACAGGGAGGGATTTGCTGGGTAGCTTGAAAAGAAATTTTACCCCCTAACAAAAAGAGAGGAATTAAAGGAAGGGGGTTGGAAGAAAAAAGAAAATAAGGATAATATATAAACTTCTATTTGTATCTCATCTCTGTTTTGTTATTGAAAGTATCCCATTTTTATTTCACGGAGAAAGATGGTTAAGAAGGGAAGCAAGAAGGGGGCAAAATTTTTCCCCTGAAGCCAAATAATCTATAAGCTTGGATTGTGATCATGCTGTCAGAAACATACTTTTTACAAAATTTAGTGAACGAGAAGAATTCAAGTCCAAAAAAGTAACAGCTTTAGTTGAGAAGCAAATCTTGATTCACCTTCAGACATAATAAAATTAATCTTGTTATCTTTGTTATATATATGTACATTTCAAATCACAATTTAAAGTTTAAAATAAACAAAACCCATCATGTTTTGCAGTTTCTTATTAAATATATCAGGTTTCATGATAAAACCAAATTAGAAAGCAAATTGAAGAAATGGCCTTGTCGAGATCAGACTCAATAAAAAGCCTGGGAGAAGGGACAATATGGTGACTGAGAGTGAATGAGGGACAATTCTTACCACATGATAAGAAAAACCCCTTTCTGTGATAGTTTGTTTTGGTTTTTGCCAAAATGCACGGTGTCCTTTTCCAGCCCAAAAAAATTTGTATTATTTTTTCTTTTAATTAGATAAATAGTTTTCAATTTTTAGTTACAGTAGATGAAGTGATATAACCAATACTTAGCTCTATTTCTCATTCCCGTAGCTAGGGTTTTTTCATGGGGGGGGGGGGCAAAAAGCCAATTAGGCAAGAGCCTTGTGGATTGCTATTGGGATAATTTTAAGGACCTCGGGGTTTTGTGTATCTCAGATACCAAACCGTTTTCCTATTTGGGGCATTCCCCTTGCCCACTGCCTACGCTATTGCCCTTTCTAATGTTAGTTATATTAATGGAAATAGCTTACGGGGGTAATAAGATTTCTTGCAGTTATATTCGAGTCTCCGCCGGCCGTTGTAAACTGAGGTCTGTAGTGTCCCTTGCGACAATATAAATTATGCTTAAATCAGTCAAGCTAAATTCTAAAGATTATTTACAGATTTAGGGTAGCAGATCCCCGCTGCCACCCCAAATACCCCGTTAAAATGCACTTATTGCATTCTAGATGGAAAACGCCTTGGACAAGTGTGACAAGGAAAGATGTGCAGTCAATCACCAAAACAATAAATATCATTCACTAAATAAATCAATCCTTCGATTCCTGTGATGCAATAGCTTTCAACAAGACAAAAAAAAGCTACAACGCTACAGATTAGAAATAAATATAATTATTTTGGAGGTGCCTCATGGATCAGTTATATGACCAATGCTGTTTACTGTTATATTGTTATGGGATATATGTTAGAATCTTTATCAGGCATTTTACATGAATAGAAAGGAACACATGGTATCTTTAAATCAGGTAGGGATGTAAATAGTTTGCAAAGTCAGGCAAAAGCATTGCACGCAAAATTCAGGAATCGAAAATTATGAATTTTGTCAAGAAGGCGATAAATATAATCCATCTCAATGCAAGACATGCTGAATATGCGACAAATTTATTATGATAATTTCTCTAAGTCCCAGCACCTTGAGCAGAAGAACTTGTAGGACCAGAAACGGCGAATTTCGTGATGAAATCCAACGATCCAACTTTTCTCTTGACACTTGTTGCCTCTCTTGCCTCGTTCAGGAGAGTCGTGATCAAATGACTAGTAGAAAATAAAACAGAATTAATAAATAAGATGTTATTGAATGCGGTTTGTATGAAGTTGATACAACTCTTATCAATAAAACAATACTTGTCCACCTTGTCTTTATCGTACTCAACTGACAGAATTCTTAAGCACCTACGTGCAGGAAAGTTCACCAAAAAATGTTTAGGCCAATCGGCAAAAAAATCACCCACCACATTATTGGAGAGTTCAGGCGAGAACATTTTCTCTACACATAAATGAAAGTTTTGGTATAGATATAGGTATTTATAGGTCATTCAGTCATTATCTTGCGCTTCAACACTTTGTGAGGAGCGAAGGAAGGGAAAATGTGTTTATCAGTACACTTAAGTAGTCTTCCACATTCTCTTTCCTGTAAGCTTTAAACTTCACAGCATGAAACAGTTATATGCTTGATTAAATAAACACTCGTATTGAGATACATTGTAGACAGAGAAATACAAGAAGCGAATTACCTCCAACTTTGCTGTATCAAGTACTACTATAAGGCTGGGAGAATATCATAGGCTCTAAGGCTGCAGAGTGTGACAAAAAGAACCCAAATCAGAATGAGTGCAAACCCGCTTGCAAATTTTGGAAGTTTTGGACCACCTAATTCACCGCCAAATACCTAGAAAAAACAGAAAAATCATAATCAGATTCTAAATAAAAAAAAGGTTGTGGTATAGAATCATAGCAAATTAGGGGGGGGGACCAAATTGATTGAATAATCATCCATCTGCTGAATTTTTACTGGTGCAGGGAATGAGCTTCCTGTGATCTACCGTTTTGCACGTTTCAATAAATTGCTGGCCTATCATGTTCATCGTTGTTAAATAAAGGCCATTGGTCCCTGTGATCTACTATTCTGCATTGTCAAATAAGAACTGTAATATAGTATTTGTGATCCTGTAGTCTACAGTCTTGAATTATTTCACCACAACATTTCAAAAACATATTCTAATAAGCAGCATGTACCGTACATAAATGGTTTTGAATAGAATTAAAAGTGTCATACCTTTCTCCTTAAGACTAGAAACAGCAGACAAACAACGCCACAGCAGAGAAAAACTGTGACAGAAAATGCAAGATTTGCATCGTAAACTTCGACAGTTTTGCCTTTGGTTTTGTAGTAAATCGTTTTGATAACCCAAGGCAAGCCAAGTCCAAGGAATACATTGACACTATTACTACCTAGAAGATAATTTTATATGGTCTTATTGATAGAAGCGTGGTTCAAAAACGCATGAACCAATACAAAAAACAAAAATTTGTTGGTGAATTTTGCCATCAAACGATTATAACTAAAGTAAAAAGTGAAATGCTTGATTTAACTTCTCATTTTTGTTAAATTTGTGAATCAGATACTGAAGGTAAAATTCAAATTAAAAAATTTGCAAAATATGCAAAATAGCAAAATAAAAACAAATAAAATAAACAAGTAAATAAAATAAATGAACTAGAATGCTTTGAGCTTCGTGTGTTAAAGTTTTAGCTTCGGTTTAGAAACCAAAATTCATTCTTAAAAATAAGTTTGTACCTGTAATATTGCCGATCGATGCATCTGCAGTATCGTCTTGCACTGCTGCAGATCTGCTCGCAAATGTATCAGGCATACTAGTTCCCAATGCAATAATGGTAATACCAGTAACACTAATCTGCAAATTCAAAACACAGCCAAGCAGCTTTGCAAACTACAAAACAACGAACAATACTTCTGCTTTATATATGATATATAATTTCATTTGGCATTTGAAGAAATTATTTTGCTATAGAGTAAAAAACCATTATTAAAGAGGGAATAAAACTTTCCTGTTTCAAAATGAAAAAAAAATTTAGTTAGTAAACAAAGGTGGAACTAAAGAAATAAATCCTTTATGATCATAAGAACCAGATGAAGCCTTTGTTATGGAAATCGATAACACCGTTAATATTTTAGAAGTAATTTTAAAAACACTTGAATTGCCTAAAACCTTTAGCATACATGTTTCTCGAACAAGATCAATAAATAAATCAGATCTATTTAAACTTATCGGTCACTAATTCACTGCAGCAATTTTTCGCTTCGATGCCAAGTAACCGAAACCTATTTCACAGAGTTTTTTTAATCATGATTAAATAGCACACCACTAACCTGCTCAACAAATGCAGATAAAACTCCGAGCATTAGAAGAGATAATACAAAGGCCAGCCAACCACCGAACAATGTTCTAAAATGGATTAAACGATAAAAATTATCATAAAGACTGTAAGATCAAGGGCCTGTTACACTGTGAAATTTTGCCAGCAACCTGTCTCGCAACGCAGTTGATGAGAAAGTTGCACAGTTCAGCAGGGCCTTAAGAGATCGTGCTTCGTATAGAACAAGTTGTAAAGTTTTGAGATCGACTTAGTTGCAGATAAAGATGATTTGATAGGCTTAGACAATTAACGTGCTATAGATTAAAATCTTACGTAATATAGTAGAATATAAGATAACATGATCTAACATAATGTAACATAATATAACATAATATACAATAATATAACATACTATAACATAATATAAAGTAATTCAGAGAAGGAAAGAAAATACCAAAAAAGTGAGGAATTTGTACCTTGGTGGTATTAATGCCAGAAGAACCTTCCAGAAAAATGATAAAAAATGCAAAATATAAATAATTGCTGATGGTCTATCATTCTCATCATCGTCACCATTATTCCCAATCGACATCGCACTGAAAGTATAAAATTTATTTTCATCAATTGATAGTTTCATCAGAATAACAACACAAAAATTGAGCTGAATTCAGAATTTTAAAATTCTAAAACTCAATCTTGAGATACTTCCTCCAAAGTGAAAACTTTTCGATGTTATGTGAAATTATTGAAATAGAAATTCCATTGAGATAGTAAAGTATTTATTCAAAAAAGAATAATTCTTACTCATAAAATTGCTCATTCCATAGTTTCAACAAACTTTTCTCTTGATTTTCTTCTGTCATAATATTTGCAACCTGATCCACAATTTCATCGACGGCTATCGAAGTATGAAAGAAAACAGCATGAAAGCAACGGCTTGAAATGTCAGTTTGTTCATTATAAAACTTGAATACAAAGGCCATTAAAAACCTTTTTTTATGTATCAATTAAAAAAGACGGCTAGATTCTTCATTTAGACATTTTATGGAGATAAAATAAACGATAGAGAAATGAAGGTTAAGATATTTTTGCCATAGAAGGCCATGAGTTTTTGTCAAGTGTGCACAGAGCCAAGCAAGTTCTAAGCAATTTCTAAGCAATTTCTGAGCAACTTCTAAGCAACTTCTAATCAATTTCTAAGCATCTTCTAAGCAACTTCCAAGCTTTGAATAAAGAACATAATCACGAAATATGATAAAATTATAAACAAAAAGAACAACGATTAAAAAGAAAATATAATGAAAATACCAGTTGTTAAAGTGATGATGGTAGCACTTCTATGACCAAGTTTGGCGCCTCCCATGGGATTATACATTAGTAAAATAAATGATTTTCCGAGCTAAGAATTGAAGAAAATTACAAAGATTAATCATTGGATTGAATAATTTATCTTGTTAAAATTTATGCTTGATACTTCAAAACCTAAAATATGGTCAATACTCAATTTTCCAAAAGTGATAACTTAACAACTTTTTCAAACTAGGCCTTTACTTTGGATTTAATATAATAATAACAATAACTTAGGATAGTTCTGAATTTTCTCTATATTGCTATCATTAAAACCACCATTTTAAAATAGGCCTAACCTTTCATTTTTTCAAGAACGCACAATTCCTTTCATTTAATTTAATAGATCGGACATTCTATTATGTTGCTATCATTACAACCGCCATTTTGATTTAGGCCTTACCTTTGAACTTAAATTGACTCGCAAATTGATTTGCTTGCTCGTTTCTCCATTACCAAATTCCAACCGTTCTTCATTCACTTCCAGAAAGTCACATGAACCTTGCTTCAGGTCGTCAGCATCACCACCAAATGCTGTTCCGTTTCTAAAAAATCACAAAAGCATGAGCTTGATCAATTAAAAAAATCAGCATAATTTTGAAACCATATAATTTGCCAGAAAGACACTTCTTCTTCAATAGAAATCCAATGATAATAACAAGAGACGAAAGTGTATTGAAGGGTGTGAAGGTGACTTTACTCTAATTTCAATTTATTTTTCGTTCCTCCTTATTAAGTGTATTAATTTCTTTTTGTTTTGTTTTAACCAGGTCGGTTTGAAAAAAACATATTAAAAAAGTATGAAACTTATAACCTGTACTAATATTTTGAAGTGGATGAAAAAAATGTATTTTCTATGGAGATCAGTTATTAATCAAGATGAACTAGAGTTGCAAATTTGATTGGCTAGTATTAGACAATGATATTGATCCTTGATCGCTGCAAGTCTGGCTTTTTATCCCCATCTTGGAGCCTCTGTTTGATTAAGAGGCCTAGCCATAAGTTGCTCTGTAAGATAAGTTGCTCTGTAAGAACCAGCTCAAATAAGAACGAGAATAAAAAACATCACTCACATCGTCCTATAGCAAACACTGATGCTCCCATCGCATCCATGTATTCGAATAGCTGTAGCTGTAACAATACCAGTTTGATAGTCGACATGATAGGTGGCTTCTTGAAATAACAGTTCGCCAGGTTCTAAGTGAAATAAATCTTTTAAATTAAGTATCACTGAAACTCAGCATCAATGAGCACAATCCATAGAAAGTCTTTAGGTAAAATTAATACGCATTTTTCCCTAATGACCTTAAATGATAAATCCAATCTTAAGTTTCTAGCATAGGTATCTAGTATCTACAATCACAGCTTCAGTTTCCAACGTCCTGCGAACGAGGTCAATAGTGAAACTGAGACTCATGAGTTAAGCTTAGTTTTTGGTGACGGAGCTTTTGCTTGCTTAGACGTCGAATAAGGTAAACTTTGAGTATGGATTACTTTCCCACGTCTGCTCCCTTGCGTGAATTTCTTAAATTCTGAAATAGAACAACCTACCATTGTCATTAATTATGGACACTCGTGCAATACTTGGATCACCAATTGATGTCGTATCACATGAACTTTTCAGAATAATAAAGAAATATTTCTCCTCATTATTGTCCCCTCCATCAGCCTCGTTTATGGGTATCTTGACAGATTTGTGGTATTCATGTTCCGAGAATTGCTATAACGAGAATTCTTAAAAATAATCGACAAATTAAAGAGGGATAAAGTGGTGATGGTTCACAAAATGGTACCTAGTAAATATTTACTAAGTACCAATCAATGGTAGAGTGAGTATTAATGAATTTATAATTGAATGAATTTGTAAAAGAACGAGTGAACGAATGAAATAATGAACTGATTAACTAATAAATAATGAATTAATGAAAAGGCTAACTAGTTCATTTATGATTAAGTGGTTTAGTAATCGAGTGTGTGGGTGAGGAACGAATGAAAGAGTGAACCAATTAATCAAAAAATGAAAAATGAATTAAAGAAAGAACAAATTGGATCAATAATGATTGCGTGATTGAGTGATTGAGTGATTGAGTGATTTAAAGTGATTGAATGAAGATGATGAATAAAAGATTAGCAGTCCCAGCTGATAAAGCTATGTATTCAAGGAATTCTCTTATTATAGCAAACGCTTCCCTCACCACTGTTCCTTGTTGATGTTCAAAATCAGTTCCCTGTTTGGCTGTCCCATCTCTTGTCTCGTATTCAACCGTAATAGTCGAACCGAGGTCAACCAGGCTTTGTTTGATGTCAGACATTTCAATGCCATCACTAGGAACCATTCTCCTCGTATCACTGTTCGAGCTCATCGATTGGCTGATTGGCCTCTCTTCCGAGTTTCTTGACGCGACAAACCCTGAATCTGAATTCGAGACACTGTGATGGTAGGGTAATTCACGGAATGCATCGTCGAATTCGTCGACGGTCGAAACACATGTTTTTTGACTCACCACACTTTGACTGGAGCTTTCGCCACGATCTGTTACAAATTGTGGCTTGGCAGGAGCTGCCTGTAATGTAATCAAAGGAAGATGAACAGGCTACATTTAACATAAATGTTCGAAGGACGTTTTCCAAATGTTTGCGACAAGTATAAACATGGGAACATCGCAGAACATATACGCATAGAAAATCGAAAAAAGTTTTTTAATATTCCACCCAGTTTAACAGGATTCTTCAGAGTTTCTTGAAGTTGAGTGAGCAGAGTTGATTCTTGCCCTACTTTCGAAAACTATCTTTGGATATAAGAGATTTATGCATCCATAATGCCCCCCCTTAGAAACGCCCCCCTTAGAAACGCCCCTTGTCTGTATGCAACCTCAACATTAACAAAATAGGCAATTGGGAGCAGCAGATTTAAAGTTGAGAAAAGTTTGAGTTGGAAATTGAGTGAATGATTAAACTTACAACAACACCAACAGTCGTTGCTTTTTTTGCTGCTTCAACGATGTGACTAAAACCAACAACTCTACGTCTGAAATTAAAATAGAAAACGATGATAAAATAAAATTAAAAACAATCAAGTATTTCGCTAGAAGTCAAATAAATGGCCGTATTTAATTGGCAGGGATTTTATAGAGGGTACAATTGTCAAAGGCGGGAAGATATCGCAGTTATGCCTTTTGAATGATCATATGAAAGCGTCGCATCTTCGAATTCCGAAAAGCAAATGAATCATACGTCACACTTTCAACAGTGCCTGTGCAGCGTATTATTGTTCTATGCAGCACCATGGAAACCTGGTTGATAGATGAAAAATAGCCTAGAAAGTTCTTTTTCAATGAATTCAGGATGAATTCGCAGCTGGTTTTTGATTGATATGAGAAACCAAGTAACATATTGAATTTTAAAGAATAGAAACTTATGAAGTTTCTCAATGTTTGTCAAACATTTAAATCAATTGAAAACTCGAATAATGTTGTTATGATTCACATTCTGTTGTCAGTTGAATCAAATATTTATTCAAGCCTTTTCAAAAGATTTATCTGGTAGATTTCCAACCAAACGTTTCTGATCGGGTTAGATATTGAAAAACAAACAAAATGCTCCGATTGCTGCAGTTCAGGAGGAAATTAGGCCTTAATCAATTTAGATCGAACAAATGTTTGCATCTGTATCTATAGCTGCTTAAGGTTGCGAAGCAAATTGAACATCTCACGGGCAACAAGAGATGCGAGCAGGGAAAAAGAAATTTGGAAACCATAGCACCTACACGTTTTATTTCATTCCAATGTTAGGAACGGTTCAAGTACACAATCTTTGTAAGATATTTATTCTAAGATTTCAGTGTGTTTTGTAACGAAGTGTTACATAGTGGTTTGTAACGAACAACGGAGAACAACGAAGCAGATCAGCATATCTGTATCTGTATCTGTATCTGTATCTGTATCTGTATCTGCATCTGCATCTGTATCTGCATCTGCATCTGCATCTGCATCTGCATCTGCATCTGCATCTGTATCTGCATCTGTATATAATAAGCTACCACCCACAAACGAGGATAGACGCTAAGGGTTCTTGTAGATTTCTGATTTCCACTGAACGCCTTTATTCACGAAGAAGAAGTGAGTGTAATGACATGCTAACAACAAAACAACAGAAAACACTGCATACTAACAAAACACTGAAAAACTAACAATCTAATCTTCTTAAGCATGGACCTACATTACTTGAAATATCTTCCTTTCAAACATTCTAAATTTTTTAAATGTTATACCTTCTCTTAACGTGGAAAAGCACGGTGGCTTGCAATTCCCTTGAACTTCTCACGACGGAGTAGCTCGAAGAGGAAAATGCAAAATGTCCAATAGATTTATCTGTAAATAAAGGAAAAAGAAATGAATCGATGAGTAAATGAATGAATGAGTGATTGAATGAATAAATGAATGAATGAATAAATGAAAGAATTAATTAAAAATTGAATGAATGAATGAATGTATGAATAAATGAATCAATTAATGAATGAATAAATGAATGAATGATAGATGAATGAATCAGTGTATGAATTAATAGCTCATTGGACGAAAGGATGAATATATGAAAATATAAATTAATTGATGATTGGACGAATAAAGGAATAAATATATAAAAGAATGATTGAATATATGAAAAAAATATAAAATAACAATGCATATTTATCATAGCTAACTATGAGTAAGAGTGAGTATATTTATCATAGCTAAATATGAGTAAGAATGAGTAAAATCTAAAGATACATACTTTCATCTACATGAAGGTTTTTTGAATTGATATTATCCGATCCAACTTGTAATGCCAAGCTGACTAAATGATTTGATTTGGTTTCTTTAGGCAGATGTTTTCCTTTTATAAGCGAAGAAATAGCTGCATGCCGAAACCTAGGAAAAAGAACCAACACTGCGATAACATGATCGGGGAAGACAGGTGCACCCCAGGGAAGGGGGTGGGGGTAAAACCGTGAAAAATAAAGGAAAGACAGTAGGAAAATAAAAAACTGAAGCTTTTCCTGAGGGCAGAATGGGGAACTGTACTCGCTGCTTCTCTCCTGTCGATAACGTCTTTAAATATGAATTAAAGACAAATAAAGATACATCAAATATAATAGAGGATTTATTTGACATCATCCCTGTCCACTCAGGATACTTTATACCAAAGTGGTCACTTTATACCACTACAGACCAATGAGCCTACCTTGCACGAGCTAAACTCTTGTTTTCGTTTGGTTCCATGCATCTTTTGATCCCTTGCACAATATCCTTTGCTGTTGTGTTGTTATTTTTCTCGTGATCCTTCACATAACTTACGATATTCCTAATTGATCAAAAAGAAAGCAAGATAAATGCTTAATCATCATATTTTATATATTTGATATGTCATATATTTCGTATTTTTCAATCTGATTTTTCAAGAGGCCCTTCAACTAAAACAAGTTAACAAATCAATAAATACAAGGGCCTGAAAACCCCCTAAATTAAAAGCCTATTTACAACTGTTACTTATTTACACAGTAAATAAGAGAGAAGGAAATCTAGAATGTTAAAAACTCCCTGGTGATGATGCCCATCAATATGAAACCATAAATGATTTAAAAGCCATAGTTTCTATTTAGCCCCCCTATCTAAAATACTCCCATGGGAAAACAGTAAATAATTCATAAGCCCCCTGTAAAGCTTCGATGTTAAAATCAAAAATTAAGCTTTCTATTGAGTAAAGAGGTGGACAAATTCACAATAGAGAACTTTACCATCAACGTTTGTTGACAAGGGTAGTAAGGTCTGAAGTTTAACGCGATTTGGATTGAAAATTAAATGCCGTTAAACTCAATTTGGTTTGATTGCAAAATCATTCTCCGGAAAAATCTGGCATTTCTGGGCATTAGGACAATCTTCAATTTTACATTTTAATACGCTTCTCTTTGATGAATATTCGAGTTTTGGTCTCGTAAAAGCTAATAATCATAACAGATTTACTTAGAACATCTGCAAAAACAGAGAAAAACTGCATTTTGGTTCAAAAACATTCAGAATACAGTTAAAGTCAAGTCAAAAAATAGACATGTGATCGTGTTTTTAGAGAAAAAAGGAAAAAGAATTTGTGAACTTTGTGGCTTTTCCAAGCATAGCATCGAAGGATATCAAAGAATCTACGTAAATCCGTTTTAATTATTCAAAAACACAACGTTCTTATTTTTATTTTTCACAACATATGAAGTTCTTCGATCAAAAACGCGTTGTTCAGCCAAAACACCCACTGTTCGTGAAAGAAATCGATTTTGTTGTATATAGATAAAGCAAACATGGAATGGATGTTGTTCAAAGCCAAACCAAAACCATCACATATCTAAGAATTGTATCGAGTATGGAACAAACTTGACCTGTTTCAAGTTGTGTACCAACGGCGCAAAGATTGGACACTTCTGCAAGCAGGGATATCGTTATGGGGGAGGTGTAGGGGTGTCACACCCCGCTGAAAAAGGCTCTGTTGACAAATCTTAGGCAATGAGCTTTTGTTGTCGATAAATTTAACTATTTTGCTATCCTGCTTATTCAATATTACTAAGGTCTGCCTTTGCCAATTTCAAGCAAAATTGTAATCTGTGAGCAATGCCTTTCGTAGATCTAGGACCACACCCTATAGAATATGCCAAGCCCATCTTATCGGCAAATTTCTCATCTTACATCCCTCCTTGTGACATTGGATCACGACGGCCCTGTCTGCGAGGGAGAAATAAACTAGGACCCAGAACAGAGGGTACTCCGGAGGTTTACCGAGAAAACTTTGTCCTGAGAAAAACGGAGTCCTGGCAAAAACAAATAAAGGAGCAAAGTTTAAATATGAATAAACAGGAAGTGACACGACAAACCTCAGTTTCGTTTTAGATTCGCTAAGCTTTCGTAGGCGTAGATCACTGAAAAGAATGAAATGAATTGACGTCATCATGAGATACGACTTGACATTAGACGATCACAACAACATGATTTAATTAGAACTGGAAAGCATCCTGAATCGTACAAAAGATTATAAAACGAAAGAAAGCAAGGTGCTAGTCTATAGAATGTTCCGTGCTAATAGAGAACGTGTCGTGAGAGAAGGCACTGGTCTTATGCTAAAAGCATGGTGAGATACAGTTGCCTGTTATATCCCAGCATCAGCTAGCCTCCTCACTGCTGCCACTAGCCTGCCCACTGCTGCCATCAGCCTGTCCAATGCTTCCATAGGGTACCTGTTTGCCGTTGGATGGATAGGAAGCAAGATTGTCTAACCTCAGAGTCGGAAACCGTAGCCTCAAGGATCGTATTGAAGCGGTCAAACCGCTAGACAACCTTGTCGCCACCTTTTCCTATGAATATAATTAAATAAACCAAAAAGAATTCAATTTACCTTAATCTCTTGTGAAGCAGGCTTGGTCCGTTAGCAGTAGTTGTCACTTCTGGGTCGAAGTTGAAAGAGCCGCGTCCTTCAACCGGACGAACACCGATAACATGGGACTAAAAAGGAATAAATTACATTTAAACATAGCAAATCTAGAAGGCCTTCCTGATACCTTGAATCCTAACAGACTCAAGTGTTCACTTCCTCGGACACTCGCTTCCCCGGACATTCGCATTCTCGGACAATCGCGTTGTCGGGCATTCGCTGTCTCAGTCTTTTTCCAGCCCTCTTAAAAGCCTACTGCCAGTTATCTCATTATTCTCAACTTCCTCATAAATACTTTCAAATAAATTCCTTAATTCAAAACGGGCATAAAATCCATTATTTGGCGTCAAGTTAGCAAAAGTTACCGAAATACTCCTCCATGGCCAAAACGCCTTGTTTCTCTGGAGGGGGGTCTATCTGAAAGATTTCGCAAACCATTGATTCGAGTATTCGATATTTCGATCGAATATTTATATATTGCTAGAGTTGCAGCAGTGAATGTAAACTGAAAACGTAAATACGAACTGGGGTCATTGTTGAAAACGAGGCCATCGCGTAAGCAGATGTTTCAAATTGACTTTTGAGAAATACACATATGGCAATCAGTATGTGGCGACGGTTTTACACAATATGATCGGTGGGAAAAAAAGATCGAATCCTTCTGCAAACTAAACAAGGGTGGCAACACTGCAACATCAAATCTTTGGGAAAGTTCTGCAGTTAATACACGTATTTCGAACTAAACAGGGAGATTATCCACAAATCTTATCCAAAACAGTGCTCAAAAGTTCCTGAGATTCTAGCACACTATCTCCTGTAATTTTGATTTTATGTCCCCCTGGAACTGTAATATAAGCACGCACGAACGCAACACAGTAACGATCCATAAACTAAAAGAAGCTTACGAACAGATTTGTGAGGGGGGCAGTTCCCATGCCTCCAGTAATGCCGGCTCTGCCAATAAATAGAATTTTGGTGTGTCGCTTATAGCTTGTTGAATATTGACTATTTTGCAAACACAACTTCAAGGCAATAATGGTTGGTTTTATAAATAAAGGAATCCACATACAAGGGCATGAATTACGCTCGTGTTGTGGAGAAAAAACATGGGTTCTGCAGTTTACCAATATGAGGGTAGGATTTTAGGTAAAGTTGCTTATAAACAAAGACGCTAAAGGAAATCTTTGCGCTAGCAATCTTATTTCCGATTGCGTGGTTCGGAATATGAATATTTTCATTCAAGCAATTAGCAATCTCAAAAAACACGTTAAAGTAAAGAGCCCCTTCTTTTGGAATTAAATTTCCTGCGATTTATCTCACCCACACATTTGCGTGGGAGAAGATAACAAGCTTCGAAACATCTGCGGTCAGAAAAGTTGAAAAATACGCTCAAATTTAAGTATCATACTCGGTTTACAGGTAGACGCAGGTAGGGGCGGTCAAATGTTGGGACCTAATCATCCAAGTCACATTACATTTCAAGGCAAGAAAAGGGGGAAATAACCGTGCCTCGCTATGAAAATAGTGTAAATTCTTGACTAACCTGCTGCATATAAAAAATTTTACAACATAGTGAACACATGGTAACACGCCTTCCTTCTTTTAGTTAGGAAAAAACTCATTACGGAACTTCTGGAGGAGACGAGAACTTCTTTCTCATAAACAATTTTTCTATAAAGAAATATTGTAGCATGTTCTCTATGCTGGCTATAAAAGTGACGTTTCTGTTCATTTTCACTTGCATGAAGAATGATTCTGCTGGTACCTAGACCCTGTGATTTCCTAGTATCATCGTCTGTGGCGAAGGCTCGCTTCAGAATTGAGTTTTTTACTGTGCAGAGTATACATGCAAACATCGGCAGATGAAAACCGAGAGATTCAGTCATTTGTTACCAGACAACAATATTTACAGTATAAATTTCATAAGCACGAGGGCCTATCGATGCTTGCAATTATAAAAAGTGAGCAGGGTACTAATATTTACAAAACTAACAAAAAATATGACCAGTACTTCGCAAACTGTTTGTTAACTTGGGAAAATAAATGTTTATCCAGCTTCTCCTATTGAAATTACTTCGAGAAAGCAGTTACGAACTAGAAAGCCACTGCAATGTAGAGAAGGCTCATTTATGACAGGTTTAGGCAACGAAGCCCCACGATCCCCAACCCCCTTTCCCCAGTCCTATTTGTCAGATGCCACTGCCCTGTATCCTTTGATGATTATCAAAAAGTTTCGTGATGAAAATTTGTTTTAAGGTATTAAAAAAGTTGAGAAAGTTCAGCACTGAGTTTCTCCAATCTGGGGAAGCATGCAAGTACATTTTGCTTCACAAATTACTCTCTATTGGGTAGAAAAACAGCTGTCTTGAAATTTTTTCTGATAAACTGGCGTACATAGGGCTGCCAATAAAGATCTACGAAAGTTTTAGTACCGAAATCCTGTGAGAGCTAAGAATGCTGGAGAAAACTAAATGGTATTCTTAACTTAAAAAGCGTGCATGCTTATCGACTGCAAGCGAAACACAATGAAGTACAACCCCCCGGGGAGAATAAGCGATGCCCCCGTTTCTAGGCTGTCAATTTCAATAGCTCAAGATGTCAGGGTCTTAAAAAATAACATTTTAATAAACAATTAAACCGTGTATCAGTAACTCGGTATCAGTAAAGAGTGGCGGCAACCTTACCAAAGGCTTATTCAAATTAATTATTCAACGGCGGCAAAAATCTTAGAAGCATCTTCACTAACACAATTATTCATTCATGTTTTGCAAAATTCAATCACGATTTCATTAGGACAAAATATCAAATTTATTTGCTGACAAAAATTCTAGATTAAGTTTAATTACGGTTTTCGACTAGTTCTCTTGAAGAAATAGAAAAATTATTTAAACAGGAAGGAATCCAGTTTCGAATCCATCAATCAGTTTTGAATCCAAAACACAATGACGTAATTTTGGAAGAAAATCAGCGAACTCTTATCAGTGCTGCTATCTTGTTCTGTCATGTCATGTCATGTCATGTCATGTCATGTCATGTCATGTAATGTCATGTCATGTCATGTCGTCATGTCCTGTCACGTCCTGCCCTTTCCTCCCTCTCCTGTCCTGTCCTGTCTTATCCTCCCCTGTACTGTCCTATCCTGTCCTGTCCTGTTCTGCACTGTCCTGTCCCGTCCAGTACTGTTCTATTATGTCCTGTGCTGCATTATCCCGTGCCGAGTCTTGCTCTGATGTAACGTTTCATATTGCACCCAGCATTGCACCATTTAAAACTACTTTTCACCTGACGTTCCCAACTGATACGCCCTACCACAAGCCTCCGTTACTTCATCATTTATTAATGGTGTTTCATAGCCCGCTGATATTTGATCTTTTCTAGAATCAATCTTTTCGATGGAAACACCTGCATGAAGAAATCCCTTTCGACAACGAGCACTTATCTCCGACAAACATGCAAATCCCAAGATGAATCTTTCCTGTTTACTTATTAAATACAGCACTCGAGTATTATTGCCATGAGTTACAAGGACACTTATCCTTGATTCTAAACAAAAATGCTGGAGACTTAGCTGCAAGTTCCGAAGCGTAAAAACATACTTTTAATAAGTGTATGATCCCAGTACTCAAAACTTTCTTAACAATCGCATGATTTCGGCAATGAAACGTTCTGAGGACTTGCATAGAAAAATTTAACTTGAGCCGTTGCTACCTTGACATATTCGTTAAAATTGAGCTTTGGATGCCTTGTATCGCCAGTTAAGCAATACATTGCTTGATGAGCAAAACATTTGAGCTCGGGATAGAATTGGACATGAAATGAAACCTTGCCTTCCGAAGTTCGACTTCTCCCGTTCAGCCTCACTCTCCCTCTCTGTCATCAGGCTCAAATGGCGATGGGCAAGTCACCTGGGGTGTAACAACCCCAAACCCCCTGTAAAAACGGGCCTGGTTGGTTCGTAATGTTTTAGTGACATGCACGTGTTCTGAACGAAAGTAGCATCTTCACACTGAAATTTCTCAACAGCTTCGCAGCGATTTAGAATCTCGAGAACACTCTCAAAACAAAATACTAAATTTGGAAAGCATTGGCGACAACAACTGCGTTTCTTAGATCCACTTTCACGCATATTGTAAATAACAAATCGAGTTCTTTTCACCTCCATAGAAAACATGGTAATGGAAAGGCCTATTATCTTGACCCTTTACAATAAGCGTCCTTAATGTGTTGTAAAAAAATCGAATATCTAGACTTGAAGTGACGTAATTATCACTTTTTTAGCCTTTGAATGAAATTCTGACTAAACGTCTGCCCTCGCGGGCTTCAAATAACAAAAGAAGAAGTCCACTTTGAAGAAAAAAACGATCTGTCATCATTGATTAAAGCTATTCCATTCCGCACAATTACCCATTAATTAAAAGCGTTTTCAAAGCAGCGTAAAAACCGCAAAATCTTGTTTCTTGTGTTACAAGGGCGTAGTGTAATGTGTAACAATATGAGCTGCATTAGGTACTGCTGACACAGGTTTGTCAAATTAAGCACATTTGTAAAAACGTAGGTCATAGGTTAAGGTGAAAGCCAAATGTCAAAGGTTAAAGTGACGTGTTACAGGGCTATCCAAAACTTTAATAAGTTAATTGGGTTACCAACATATAATTTCATCATATGTTAACATTTAAATAAGCGTCCTAGATTTTTGCTGATCTTTGAAGTTATTTGTTGAAGATGAAGATAATGTTGATGATGATGATGATGATGACGATTGAGGATGACGATTGATGATGACGATTGATGATGATGATGATGATGATGATGATGATGATGATGATGATTGATGATGATTGATGATGATTGATGATGATGATAATGATGATGATGATGATAATGATGATGATGATGATGATGATGATGATGATGATGATGGCTGTTTCAACCAAATATAATCAGAAAGAAGAATAACCGAGGGCAAATTCTTTCATAGCTCAATCACAGGCTTCAAGCTGGTACCAAAGCTTTTTGTAAAAACATGTGTAGGCAGTTTTTGAAAATAATCCTTGTTAATTATGTAAATGTTATGTCTTTACTTTCTTTCAACTAGAAAAAATAACATTTTTCACGGCAACAAACAAAGTTTTGTCGAGCAAGGTTAAAGACAAAGTTTTCATTGTAGAGACTCGTGACACAGCAAGAGGTCGTCTTAAATAGCCAAGAATCTAGAAGTCAGGAACGCCTTGTGGCAGACCAAAACTCTAACAAGAGAAATAATTTTACCAACAAATTCTCGCAGAAATGATGTGTTTCTTCAAAAGTAGACCGTTAAACTTGCTTTGTTTAGGCCCAGGTTCATGGCACAATGGCCAATTCTTGCTGTTTTCATCACTGACCTGCCTTCTAGTTGACAAAATTTACCTACTTGTGGCCTAGGATGCATCGAATTTGGCATCACTATATCTATCCCATGAACTGCCTATATATTCTCCTGAATCCCTTTAAACGTTCATTTAAGGGTGAGAATGCCCCACTTAGCCACAACACTTTCCAATAGATTGGCTGGCTCATCTGTGAAAACAAGTGATTTTTGAACAGTTGCTCAATCAGCTAACCTCTTGTATTTTTGTTGCAGGGAATGTGTAATGACTTGTTTACTTAAAGATGAGTTTCAGAAAAAAATCAAATGCCCAAATCAACTTTAATTCTATTTTTGATATAAAGGCTAAACCAAAGATTTGATTGCAATGCAGAATAAATTCGTGACGAATAACCTCATTTGCCAGCTAAATAAACATTGCATGGCAAAGAAGATCATTTCTAATTCCATTTGCAATTAATTTACAATTTCAAAAAGAATCACCAGAGCCATCTGGTTTTCGATAAAAGAAAACCCATTTTTGGTTGCAGACGGCAATTTATCTGTTCAATTCGTTGTGCAAAATCATTGCAAAGGTTGGTTATAGTAGGTGGTTGTATTCTTGTCGTATTGTTTGGCAATTCTTGAAAATCCCCTCAAAATAGGATTAGATGGAATTGAGCAAATTTTTTGCGATAAAAACCGCGCGATCAGATTATCTGCTTTAAGGATAAGTCTTCTTTTTCGTTTTTCAAAAGACCGTGCTGTTAGTAGAATCCAGTTGGGCAGCATTCAATTTCAGATTTCATCTGCCATTTGGCCAATTTATAAGAAACTGGCAAAACACAAGTTGTGAAAAACAGAAGTTTATAAGAAACTGGCTAGAAGTAGGAGGTTTCCTGATGACATTTTCAGCGTCTAAGCACCTTTTCTTTGGAAAGGATGGAGGGGGGGGGGCTCAGAGGGTGTTCTGCTTGAATTTGGTCAAGTAATTTGCTGTTTTAATAAAAACTGAAATAAGCAATCCCTAGTCTCCTGAACCTGTGAAGCATTGGCCGGGAACATTAATTGTAAGTAAGGAAAACAAACAGGCAAACAAGCAAGCATAAACAAGCAAGCATAAGCAAGCATAGAATCAAACAGGCAAGCACGGAACAAACATCTTCGCAAACAAGCAATAAGACAAGCAAGCAGCATTGGACTTACCCCAGAATAAGGATGACTTTCTTTAGGTTGTGGAACCCTCACAGCCACTGCTGATCGCCTTCGTTTCAGAAACTTATGCTTCCACCAACTGCGATCTTGGCACCACGCACTGATTACCAGCAATGGGAAGAAAATCAGCGTCAAAACTGCTTCCCAAACTTCGACAATGTTCGGTGAAGACCATTTCAAAACAATTAGAAGCCAAAAATAGGCAAATAGCGACCATATCGACGTTATGATAAACACCCCAAACTCTCCTATTCTTTTAACAGTCTTTGAAGAAACACTCATAATACAGACTGCAGATATTACTAGCATATTATACGATGCAGAGCCAATTATGGTAAATGTACCCAAATCTCTTGGCTTGGAAGCCACGTTATATTCAGTATCTAAGTTTGATATTGTTTCAATGACGGCTATCAAGATCTCTGGAGCTGATGAGCCAAGCGCCATGAGAGTAAGGTTGGCAACAGTTTCATTCCAAACATACACCTCTTTTTGAACGCTTTTTCCTTGCTCATAATCATAGGTAACAACTAAACGTTTCTTGCTTGTTATCATTTCAATACTCAACATAAATACGTCAGCAGCTATTGCAATGCCAAGAAATATATACAAGATAGCGACTGTATACAGAATCCCACGAACCGGTGCAGGCCAAAGATTTTGTGCTGGTAACATCAACCAACTCTCAAAGCAGACTGGCTCGTTATAAACTACAAATCCGTTTGAATAGTTAGTTCTTGACATTTTCATGCAGTTTTTTAATGATTTTCGCGGCCACCTTCGCCAATTCTGATTCTAGCTAAACTGGTTTCGACGCGATTTTTCCGATTGTTGTGAAGCAAGTATTTTTGCTATCAATCAATTTGTATTATTCTGCTTTGCAGTTACCTCCCGTCGTGTTTTTCTCCTTGTTGTTGTTCTGAGAAGGATGATGAGAGCTGCAAATAAATTGTTCATAATAATCAAATAAATCGAATCGATATCAATTTTTTTTAGAGAATATCAAATTTTTAGAAACGGTAGCTTATATAGCAAGTATTTGGTAGAGTATAAAATAATGTGAAGGAAAAACTTTTAATTCGCTATTTTAAAAATAACTCACTATCACACCAAACTAACGAGAAATGGACATAAATCAGTTGAAAATACAGAATAAATAAAACATATAAAATTGAATTGGGCAGCTGAAATAAATGTTTAATAAAACGCCCACAGCGCTTCCTGTTCTTAAAATATTTAAAAATTCAGAATTTGTTGCTGCAAGTAAATCATGCACAATAGCTGTTAGATTTAACAAATTAAACCAAAAGTTTAGATATCGAAAAAGCCATAAACACGACCTTTTCGATGAAAATATTGCAAGAGGGGAAGAAGGATATACCAAGATTCGTGTTTATAAAAACAGTTTTACGATTAACTGAGAAACAGAGCAAATGATATTATACAACAGTTGGACGTATACTTGTTAAAATCTTTGTTGTCCTTCGCTTTTCTGAGTAGACATATGTGGTAAACCACATAATTTCCGTGGCAGAATTAAATTGGCTGTGAACCAAATGTGGACACACTCACAATACATGTCGATCATCTGTAAATCTTCGAATCTCTCTCACTTTGCACGATTTAAAAATAACCGAATGCTTCTTTCCTTGTACAAGTAAAACAGCATTATGATTTCAACAATAATCCTTCTCTCTCAGCGCAGTTGCCGCATTGTAAAGATCAAAAGACGATATTCCAAATTCATTCCCGTCACCTTGTCTACTTGCGGTACAAACAATTGCCCACACGTTTACTTTATTCAAAACCCGCGGGACAAACAAGCGAGGAAAACAAACTCTTTTGTTCTCTTTCTCTTCCGCGTTGACCCGCAGATTTGTTGGCATCGGAAAGTTGCTCCTTGGCAACGGATCAAATTTCACGCGGGAAATTCAAATTTGACCAATGAGATGGGACGGAAAGCTGAACTGTAACATGCAGCTGAAAGTCGAATTGCGAAACTTAGGCTAATTCCAGGCGGAATTCGACCCCTATTTATACATTATAACATTGATCTTAGTGTCCAAAAAGATGAGCAAGAATGTGCACGATGATAACTGGCAAGATTGGTTTGTTAATGCACATTGCTGTTCAATTTCATGTTTACTTAAAAAGAAAATGCAATTTAACATTATCCTGCTGACCTTTCTCAAAACCAATCAAACCAACGTCCTAGATGGGGCGCAGCAACTGCTAAAATCCTAATTAAAAACAAAGGACTGCCTGGATAATACTCTGCATGGTGGAGCGATAAATCTAAGAATTTCTTAATATCACTTCTTGCATAATTTACAAATGACTTATGCATTTTCGATTTCATTACACAGCAGAAACAAAGATCAATCGAGTGCCATTGCTGGTGGTCTGGTTGTCATGAATCGCATGAAAAATGCCGTGGGATGCAAGCCATATAATTTCATTTCAAGTTACAATCTTTTTGAAGATTTATCTTTATCTCTTTAATGGTAACTCCCGTTGCAATCAGTTCCTTAATAATCAGCCATGACAAGTTGTGTCACATCGCTGTAGCGATGTGAGGTTCAAGGCACAATAAGTTTGCATAACAAAATTTTTGCCATGCAAAAATTTGCAAATAGGGGAGAGGGAGGGGGGTTCCGTCGTGTTCACTTAAAGCTGGGGCTTTATGGAAGGTAGGGAAACCTGTAGCTTTCCTTTAGGTCTATATTATGTCTCGTTGACAGCACTGCCCTGCAAAAGACAATATTTGCATAGATTGAGCGGGCTGAGCCAGACATCAACCCCATTTCGAGAATCAGCAGAATTTTTGCAGATCATTAAAAAATCTAAAATATTAATCGAGGTTATTTTAGTTTCCGACGGGCTTTTTTCTATGGCTTTATTCAAAGTAATTATAAAATAGTCAAATACTAACCAAAATATATCCATTTTAAGAATTCTTTCAACAAAATTGCGTCAGAGCTGCACAAACATAGAAGGCTGCAATATACAAAAAGGCCAATGACCCAGCTAACCATGTCCAGAAGAGCGAGATTGTAAAAACAACTCCATTTCTTCGTCTTGCTAACAGCGAGGAGGAAATTTTGACAGCAAGTGAATCATAGAGCAGGTGCATTTTGAGGATATTGTTGAGGTGAAAAGGAAACTTGAATTGGTTTAAAAAACATAACAAAAAAGCGCACTAAGCTTGTCATTTGGGTGGCAGAAAATGAATAGGCACTAGGAAATTATGTGTTCAGGTTACGGGCAGTAACAGCGTCACAAGGGGTGCAGATGGGGGCTGGGGAATCAAAATTCGAGTGGAAATTTCGAAGGGTTTTACCTTGCAGTAAAAAGTCGTGGGAAAGAGCTTTCTTCAATTTTTTGAATTTGATGCATTCTGGTTTTGAGTCTGTGACCGAAATTACCCCAGAAAAAAATTATCTTTGTGAGCAAACCTAAAAAGTCGACAAAGGTTCGGTGGAAATATTTCCTGAAGTCAGCAGTAAACCCTGCAAAAAAATCGAAATTTTCCAAGACGAGAATAAAGCACATCTAGCCACCAAGGTGCTTCCCTCGTTGGAAGTGCACATGTGGCACTCTCCCCATTTACTAAAACTTTACAACTTTTGGTTTCTTAGATTTTATTTCTCTACAGGTTTTTTCATCTTCGTCATCAGTAAAACTTTCAGCGTCTACACTTGAAAAGTCATTTTTCCTTTTTGCGACCACTTTTGAAGAATCTGAAAATAAAAAAGGCAAGCTTTAAAATGAGGGAAATGTTTTACAATGAGACTATAATACAGCATGATTGGATTACCTCACTAAATTGTAAAAATATATTCCCAACAGAAGAACCAGGCAATCTCCACTATTAATATTAACAAAATTTCAATGTTTTGTTTGAGTGTTTTTGTTTTACGAAAGTGTCTGTGTTCTCTTGGTACGAAAATCATCAAATAAATTTTGTTTTACCTGAGGGAACATGTTAGAGGCGGAGACGCCATTTGTGCTCCAGTGCAAGAACAAACAATAGCAAAATAGATAATTAGGCTCATTTTCTCAGGGTTGGGGGGGGGCGCAATTACTCCCGCTAAACTTCTTTGGTTGATAGCTTTGCAGGGCTTTATCCCATTCCTATCAATTTTTTCAAATCTTACTTGAATCTTTTTTTTTTGCAGTACCCTCCGGACAATCTTTTTTAAAATGCTCGACAGATCCACAGAACGCACAGCCACCTCCTGAAATAATAATATAAATCCTCTTTCAATATGCGAGAGAGCGGTGGCCTATTCTTAGCTTTGATTTGCAGGTGAAATAATTACAGGTGCACTGCAAAAATCTCATATTACCATTGTAGTTTAAGAGATTATAGCAAGTGATTCTCCTTCGCTCTCTCCGGTCATTCTCGCCAACAATCATAGAAAAACCTTATATCAACGTATAAAAAGGTAACCAAATGATTTGAATAGAATATGCTCTATACGATAGGGGTATTCGTAGCTGGGGCTTAATTGTCTCAATTTGGTTGAAAGATAGTAACAATAATAATAATAACAAGACAAACATTTTTAGAGGGTCAACCATGTTAGTCCAGAGAGTCATATTATAAGTTGGGGGTACATCAGAGGGATGCGGTAAATTGTAAGGGGTTTGTACGAAGTCAGAAGTTTATTTGTGGATGTAGCCTTATTAAGGGAGGCGTGCATTTATTTATTGTTCGAGGCGGGCAATTCCGCAATTTACTATTATAGTTCCGCTCTAATTTCAAACGGCTTTGCATGTTTGTTAAAACCAGAGCCGATCTCTTTAGGCAATGAGGCTGACTTAAAGGAAAGAATTGAAACTTTGCTTTTTGAGTAAACCGGATCATAACAGCGTTTGTCTGAACATAATCTTTTGTTTCTTTGGCAAAGAAACAACGCTAGTGACGATTTGCCAACACAGAATTGTGAAAAACGTCAATAATATTTAATCCAAAAAGAAAAGCAGTAATACTCTCATAAAAAACAGTTGTGGTGAAAAGACGACATGAAACTGACCTAATGGATAAAGCCCACGAGGATTATCTGGACAATTTCTTGAAATATGACCTTCTAGGCCACATATGAAGCATTTTGCATAGGGGAAATGATCTGTAAAGGAAAAGAATGAAATAAGAGATCAGTGAAATGAGGTGAAAATGATAAGATTTGTGTTTAAGATTAATATTGATCTAAGATGGTGATGATGTTTCTTAGTTTGATTAATTTTGTTTTAAATCATGATGGAGTGGGTGACCTTTATGTTGGTAATAAGGATGTTTGTGACAATGATGACGGCAATAAAGGCAATGAGGATGATTAATGGTGATGAATCAGGGGCGCAGCGGCTGGGGGGGGGGCAGGGGGGCACAGCCCCCTAGCACCAAGTCTGTCGGAAATTCTCAACATTATGCTACACAGGCGGAAATTTTTGGAAAGGCTACAATTCATCAGAAAAATTGTCTTTAGCCCCCCCAAAAATCCAGCTCCTACTGCACCCCTGTGATGAATGGGTGATGATGTTGATTATGATGACTGATTGTGATTATGATGAGTAATGATTATAATGATGATTGATGATGATTGATGATGATTGATGATGATGACAATGATGATAATGATTTAGGATGATTTATGATGAATGATTATGTTGATTGTGGATAACAATGATCAATGATGATGATGATTGCTTAATACAAAAACTGACCTTTTGCTATTTTAGCTTTACAATCTTTAACACTATGCTCTGTTGATCCACATTTGAAACATATCCCAGGCAGAGAATCGTTTTTTGATACAGGGCATTCAGCCAAGGTATGGCCAATTTTTCTACAGTTATAACATGGCTGCAATGAAAAAATTAAACTTGAATAAATCACTCACAAATGAAAATCAACCTAAATTTTTAGTAAGAGATCTCCTGTTTAGAGTGATTACATCATATAAATTAATCTTGTCACTTTTGAAATAATCATCTGTATTAATTTTTGTTATTACCTAATATATTTATTGCAGTTACTTATTCATGTGGTTAGCATATTAGCCTACACAGTCATATTTTAAGGTTAATTGTCATAGTTGCAGTTTATGAAGAGTTTATTGCAACTGTGATTGCTATTTTGCCTCATTTTTAATTTATTTTCTTGCAAATGCTGCCCCTTTCCCTGCAAATAAACCAATTTCCATCACACCTTATTCATCTTTCTTCTTTTCCTTCTTGATTCTCTGTCTTTTTCTCTTCTTAGTTCGTTTTTCTTTGACTGCTTTTTTCGGACTTGCCCGTCTATGTGTTGCTCTGCAGAACAAAAGTGATCAACAATTAATTCCTTGTTCAGCTAAAACTCGGATATATACCTAATTTAATAAGGTCAAAGAAAAAAATTATCTTTTGCCGCAAGAAGGCTGGTGTAAGAACTAGTCTCTAGTTGACAAATAATAGTCTCAACGATCACCTTACCCTTTTCACTTTTACCGTTCCCAGACCGTTGCAGTTCTTCCCACGATGAAGCATCAACATGTTTCTTTTTATGACCTCTTGCCCATCTCGTCATTTTGTGAACTTCAAATGATGTAGTTTTTCAAAACAAAATGCTGTGTGACACATAAACTGCAATCAACAAATCGTGGTGCTAGCAGAAATATTGGATTAGTCTCGTTTGCATGCAGCCTTCTTGTTTTCATTTATCAAAGATGGCTTCCTCTCCACTGGAAGTCTCTGTCAATGACAAGTTTCATTATGTTTATAGTTGCGATGTTGACGCATATTTGACACTAAAGATGTAAGTATTTAACTACATTTAAACCAAAGTTATAAATGCAAAGTTATTTGAAGGTACAAATGGCCACAGAAGCTCTAACATAGAGGTCTTTATTTTTTCTATATTGTTACTACATTTTCAGCATAAAGTTAGTTAATTGCAATATACATATAACAAGAAGATAAAAAGCTTACATCTTTGGCTGATGGTCACATAGAAAGACCTAAAGGCAAGCATTTGAGCCATGTAATGATCAGGGATTGTTGATTCCAAAACAAACAGCTCATTAAGAACTGGTTTCGGATTATGCCCTGACGTGACTTCATCTTGCTTGATCCTTGACCCATTATTACCCAGTCTGCAGAGCATGGCAACAGCACGCACAAGAAAATTTGCAGCAGATTGACGTGCACCCTGAACCGGACAGTTTCATACCACCTGAAGCCGCTTGGTGCACCGGAGAGAATCAGATGTGCATGCAGTGCACCCCCTATTTGCTACCTTGCACGTGCAAGATCTCGTCGAGTTCTGTCATGCTCTGCAGACTAGATTATTACCAGAATGTTGGTGTAAACCTTGCATTAAATGCACCTAGGGTTCATCGAAAAAGAACTTAAAGATAATCATGAACCAAACAAGAGCTTTTTTTGACAAAAAGAAAAAAACCAAACATGAATTTTTAACTTATGATAATTCTAAAATTTCATTTCAGAGGGACTCTTGAAGGAAAATGCGAGAGGAAGAACTACAAAGACTTAATAGAAGATCCACAATTGAAACTTTCTGGACTTTATCAAAAGTTTGTTGCTTTCTTTTATTTAAAATTTAAATTCTGTCTCTGAACAATGATCTATTTAAAATTTATTTTGAAAATAACAATATATGTCAAGTTTAGAAAATGGCACTTGAGTATAATTTGATGAGCCATTACAAAGAAAGGAGAGCTACATTATGTTTATCAAGTTATTTACATGCAAAAAATCTGGCCATGGCATTAACCTTACTTTTAATTTAGAATATAGTTGTTAAGAATTTATCGAAATTCCTTTGAACTGAAATTTAAGCAATTTTACACCATTCCTTCAGGACCTGCCCTGACTTGTATGTCACATGTACAGTATCAGTAGATGGAAAGCCTTTGTATGCACCAATAAGAACTTCATACAAAGCATTTTCAACAAGATGGAAGTAAGTTTTATGTTCTTGGTTTTCACTTAACTTTCAAAAGTTTAACATGTTAAAAAGTTTGTTGCTTCCTTAAGGAGGATGAAAAGTCAATGTTCAATGTTGTAAATTAAAATAACCGACTTAATGATACTTATTAATAATGATATTTAATTTGACTTCAGTGATTACAATAACTTAAATGGTAAGGTGAATAGTGCTGGTGACTTAAAACAGTGGATATACTAAAATGATGTTTTGAATCTGGCTGTTTAGAGGCATCTTCAGCCAATATGAACTTGAAAGTTTGGGCTTATATAAAGTAAATAAGATTAAAAAGTAAAAAATTCTTTGTTTTTTAAGTCTGTTTCCACTTGCACATAAAATTTGTATTGATGTTATGCATTACCTTTGTAGCTGGAATGAATGGCTTAGACTTCCTATGAAATACCAAGACCTTCCAAGAAATGCTCAGGTATATAGTTGTCTATGAATTTATTCATAGTCATGTTTTTTGTAGAATTGCATAGTTTCAATTATTTGTGTAAACATAAATAATGTTTGGATATTTCATCAACTTCTAGGTTTCATTGACTGTCTGGGATGTTTATGATTCCAAAAAGCCTCTCCCCATTGGTGGTACAACTGTCTCTCTCTTTGGCAAACATGGGTGAGAACCTTTTTTTCTTGATTTGATATTTTTCTCTGGTGCCTGTCTTGAATCGAGTTCACCATTTTATACATATCATTATATCATTATGGTCAATTTCTTTTGCTTCCCAGAACATTGAGGCAGGGGATCCATGACTTACGAGTGTGGCCTGGGGTCGAAGCTGATTTCAATGATCCTACTAAAACGCATGGAAAACAAGGTGCTGCTTCTGATGAGGTCATGGGCAAGCTAGCTAAGGTAAATGACATGTAGAATGCATCACAGGCAGTGAAAAGAAACAACTTACCTGTTAGGGGTCAACTAAAATATTGATTTTTGATTATTGAAACAAAAACAACTCTCTGTAAAACACTATCAAAATGCAGAAATGTTGTGGGACAAACTTCGCACAGGTTTATTATTATTATTATTATTATTATCATTATTACATTTATTTGTTAATGCAGGTTAGTTCAAGTGGCAGCACACATAGTGCCGATGTGGACCTGTTCTTTAAAATAAAGATGCAAAAATGAATAGCATTACAACTGTAGAGATATATACCAAGCAAAACAGTTTTGTAGAAAACACCTGAACAAGTGAGGTTCCTATTCATGAAAGGAACCATACCATCCATGCCCTCTCTTTTGGTACAGAGTATGCTATTACATGGTCTTATCAAATTAGTTAATGAGAGATTCTCCAATTAATTTATGTTTCATAAAATACATACTCAAGAATCTCAAAAAACAAAATATTATAAAAAAAAACAAACAAGTTAAAACCAATAATTTAAAACTTATAGGAGCTTAATTACTTTGAAAATTATCAAATACATCCACTTCTTTTGTTTGACTGGTTTGCAATTGTAAAAAAAATGCTTTTTCAGTTGAGTAAACGCCATCGCAAAGGACGAATGAGAAAAGTTGATTGGTTGGATCGATTGACATTCAGAGAAATTGAAATGGTCAATGAGGTAAGCTCGTTGCTATTTTATTGCATGGTATTAAGCTAAATTGTCTTGGATTGCACTGTAGTATATCAACATTGTATCGCTCGGTATTGCACTACATTGAATTGGCTCATGCTGTCTATATTCTGTACTTTTAATGTTTGACTTAGGTTGCATATTGTATTGCAATGTTGTGTATTGTATTGCAATATTTTGTACTGTACTGTATTGTATTGTATTGTATTATACTGTATTATTCAGTATTGTGTTGTATTGTATTGAATTGTATTGTATTGTATTGTATTGTATTGTATTGTATTGAATTGTATTGTATTGTATTGTATTGTATTGTATTGTATTGTATTGTATTGTATTGTATTGTATCCCATCGAGTAGTATTCGATTGCACTATGTTGTATTAAATCTCATTGCATTTCGTTGCACCGGATTGCATTGTATTGCATTGCTTTTTCCAAATTTTTGTATTAAATTGAGTCGGAATTGGTTTATTTATTGTCCTGTCAACGCATTATGTTGTATCGTGTTATAATTCATTTTATTATTTCATTTGAACATTTCGTTTCACTCTCTTGAATTCGGCTCAATTTTGATGCATAATCCCGTATCGTAACTATCGTAACATGATATTTTTACCGTAATCTTTTAGATTGTTTTGTATCGTACTTTATCGCATTTTACGTTATCGCATGTTTTAATTTAAGCACTCCACTCTGTTGGATACAGTCGGAATTTTTTATGCACCCTCAGAATTAGTTCGTATTCTAACACTTCGAAGAAAGACACGATTTTTATCTGTTTGTTACTTTTCGTTAATCATGCATTCTGCTTCTCAGGTTTGCGGATTTTCCCTCTAAATCCTTCATCATTCATTCTTGTAAATTCCCTGTCATTATGCGATAAGCCATTTCAATTCATAACGAAGCAATTTACGATCAAAAGCACCTGTTTCAAAACTTGTTTATAACATTCTTTTATCTCCAACTCAGACCGCTTTATGCAAATGTCAAAACTTTATACAGTCCAGTTTGTTTTTGCTTAAACGGCTGTTCTTCAATG
The DNA here is from genome assembly GCA_964019065.1 of Catostylus mosaicus. Lineage (NCBI taxonomy): Eukaryota > Metazoa > Cnidaria > Scyphozoa > Rhizostomeae > Catostylidae > Catostylus > Catostylus mosaicus. Next base: position 8,137,061 of record OZ025194.1, on the reverse strand, counting down.
TTTCTATAACTTTTAGAAAGAAAAACGAAGCTCGAACTTCATGTACTTGATGGTTGAATTTCCACGATTTTGCATGAATGGAATCGAGTATGCTATGATCTATTTCGAAAAGGTAAAGAAACTGTATTCATTTTTATCTGATATGATCTGATAAAATTTAACTTTTAGAATCTTAGACAATTATTTTCCTTGCCAACCATTCATGGTCTGTACTTCGTTACATTCTACATTATTTCGTTTATCTTTATCTGCTATGTAGATTTGCTCGAGCTGTTTCTTTACCGTTAAATTGATATAATGTTTTTTCTATCAGTTTGATTTTAACCTCTATTCAATATTGCATTTTGGCTCTATAGTTGTATTCAACAGTTACAAAATTTGACCTGGGCTTTTCAATACGCCTCAGGCTTTGGGGCAAGAATATGTGTCTCCTCAAACAGGAATGCCCCCCCCCCCCCTATGTAAGAATCAATTTCGGGATTGGCCTTTAGAAATAGAGCTTTTTGACCAAAGGGGACGTTCGATTACTTTTCTAAATCTCATTCTGTTTGCCTTTGTTCCTAGGATGCTGATCTGATAGAATACGTAAAAGTTTATCCGGACATCGTTAAAGTTCCTGACCCGGAAATACTAGAAGAGAACCCGGTAGAAAACAAACACCACAAACTTACAAGAAGTGTTAGAAGTGGTACAATGTCACGTGATTTGAAGCCTAATGCTGCCATCCGCGACCAGCTGAATGTAAGCATTAAAAGAGGTATTTAACGGTATGAAAAGCGAGGTATTGAAGGTATTTGATTCAAAGGTAGCACTGCTGTAAATTGGAAACTTAGAGCGGTTGCTAATGTGCTAGACTCTCAAAATCATGTTTAGTGTTATTTCATTTTTACGCACTACCCATTATATGTTTCACATAAAAAATAAACCATGGACTGACAAATGAGCTCCAAACCTACTGATACGAAGTATGATCTATTCAACACAAAGTATTATTCATCATTGTTATTATGTTTACTTTTCTGTAAGCCGGTCAAACGCAAGATATCTTCTAGTGAGATTTGTATTTGAAAGATTAAATATCATAATAAAATGAAGTTTGAAAAATTAATAACTAGAAAAATGACATTCTGCTACGGAAGAGTTAGAATAACACGGCTCTTTTACTACCTGAAGGAAAATCTAAACGCAACTCATTATATTTCCTCATTACATTATAAATCTTCAAAAGCATAGATAATACATAATGCAAGCTACATATTTCATTCATTTGCCGACATGTAATACACATGCACCGCGACTTAAATCTTGCAAATGATATATTATAATTGAAAGGCGCATCTTTTATTAATTTCAGTAGCAGATAATTTTAATGTTAGTGATAATTTTAGTGACTTCAGTAGCAGATAAGTTTATTTTCACCTGCTTTGTGTTCAAACTTGGTATTTGAATTTTGAATTTTAAGAACGGTTGCAAAACTTCAAAGTCAATAAAAACTGATCTGTACTCGTTTGTGATCTCTTTTTTTCAGAAAATTGTCAGCTATCCTCCGACTACGATCTTGAACGAAAAAGAGAAGGATCTTGTGTGGCAATTTAGGTTTTACTTGACAAGTCAGAAGAAGGTAAAGCCGATTAAATTTATTCTTGGTATAGCCTATGTTGATGACTTTTTAGCAGGCATAGGAGATGTCAGAAGAAACTAGACATTATTCCATCGCTATACTGTATCATTAATCATAGTCTTCCAGCGATTATGGCCAATCATTAATCATAGTCAACATCTACATTTTTCTTATCAATCACCATTCATCCTCAGCTTCATCATCAGTTACCATAATGCATCATTGTCAATTCTTACCATCATTGGGCTTTTACTCTTTCCTCCATGAAGGGACCATTTGGCTTGATGACGTTTAGCAAGAATTAGTTATATCTTAGAAAGGGAGAGTTATCCCTGCATTATCTGGATACATCTGCTTCTTCTTAACTTATTTTCCTTTCCAATTTTACGCTATTGATAACGGTCGCAATTTGCAATTTATTTATTTGATAACATATTTTAACAATTTATTGCAATTTTTTCTGCACTGCAACATTAATTTATTTGTTTATACTTTTGCAGGCTTTAACAAAGTTTCTAAAATGCGTTAATTGGAATCAGGCACAAGAGGCGAAACAAGTGAGTGTTGTACAAACTTTAAAAGCATTGAAACATAATAAAAAGCGATGGTTATGCCCAATAAATACGAACAGGGTCTTATTTTCCTGCTGCAAAACTATTGATAAAACAAACTCTGATCCTTTCGCCATGGTGGTATGCTCTTAAAGCAACAATAAATACGAAGCCACAATTTTTCTTCATTCAAGAACTTCTAGAGTCTATTACCTTGCATATTTTCAGACCGCTATGGTTTGACCCTCACCTCATAATATCTATCTATTTATACGTTATTGTACATTACCAAATAATCGGCATTATGTACACGTTGGTTAGTAGGTTAGTAAAACGAAAAAGGGTGATTCAGCAGTTTAATAAGCCTTTTAATTTTCTAACGTTTCTACTTCCTAGTGGGAAGTTTTGAAATGTGGTGTTTTATCTTTTAGGCCATAGATTTGATAAACAAATGGGATCCAATTGACACCGTGGATGCACTTGAATTGTTAACACCTCAATTTACCAACAAATTTGTGCGACATTACGCTGTTTCGAGGCTGAAGCAAGCCTCAGACGAGGTAGTTTCAATATGTAATTTTATTAATGTAAATGTGATTACTTTACTTGGAATTCAGAGATATCTCATCGTTCTCACATTTAGAAGCCATTTTGTAGCGACAGTTTTTATGACAGCTTCTTAGAATATGCTTGTTATAGATACTATCTGACATATCTTTTTTAATTTTGCACCCATAAAGCTATCCTTGGAGAAAGTAATCATATTTCTTACGGCCAAGATTTGAATCCTAAAAAACTTAGGTGTAATATCCTAGATTATAATCTATTTCATCATTTTTGTGCAGGACCTTCTGCTCTACCTTCTACAACTGGTGCAATCTTTGAGATACGAAATCAAAAGCGAAAAGAACCCAAAAAGTAATGAAAAAGATAAAACAACAGAAAAAGAGAAAGAGAAAGAAAGGGAGAAGGAAATTGAAACTGAAAAGGGGGACCAGAATTTGATCACTGATCAAGACATCCAAACGTTAAGTGAGTTTTGTCGTTGTTTTTTCGCATTGTACCTCTTGATTCTTGCCTCCTGGCAGAACCTTATGAACCAATAATGTTGTTTGGGAACTGGTGATATTATACGGGGGAGTGCTCACAAAATATCAAAGCATTCTGTTAAAAGATTAAGAAAGGTTATGAGATTTAGAACCAAGTATAAATTCTTGAACTTCAAGCATGGGTAGCTGAAGGGTTATTGTCATATTTATTTTTCATTAGATTTTGTTTACTAAGCAGCAAACCTATAAAAGTAAAAATGATAGATAAAATGAATAAAGCCCTTTGCACTTTCATCATTACCAGTCAATATATTTGTTTATTTTATGTTGTTCATGATTTGATAATGTATGTTATTTCATTAAGAAATGATATTTAATCAGCTGTTATTAATTTTAAACTTGACAATTATGTGATCGTTGTTAATGCCTTTAAGGTGATGCCCCGTCTGATATTGATGGGAACGAAAATCAAAGTGGAAGTGAATTAGAAACAAAACAAAATTTGGACATTAAAGATAACGTGAGTTGGTTAAAAGGATGATTATAAAATTAAGATTAGGATCTTTAAATATATTGCACGTGTATTGATAAAATTTCCTTCTTGTTTCTTATCTTGCATATCTTTATTTATCTATTTATTAATAAATCAATTAATTTATTTATTTATTCATTTATCTATCTATTTATTTATTTATTTATTCATTGTATTTGTGTCCCTCAGGAATCCGATCTGGCATCATTTCTTGTTTCTCGGGCTTGTAAAGATGACAAGATTGCAAACTTCTTCTTTTGGTAGGACTCATTTTTTTTGTCTCTGTTTTTCCTAATAGCAAAAGATAATATTTCATTCACAGAGGGACCATTTGGTCAAATGATCTTAGCGAGCATTGTTAATTTCTTAGACAGAGAGACTAACCTCTTAAATATTTAGACGCACTTGCTTCTTAGCACTCGTAAAGCATCTGCGCTTCAACATTATCAACTCTTGTTCCCCACCCCCCTAGCAATTTGAGCAAACGCCATTAATGTTGCGGTACAACTGTATATTCGCCGTGGGAAAGAGTTAGAAAACTTGATGATTCTGTTTTACTTGCTTTTAGGTACCTACTGGTTGAATGTACAGACACCAGCGCAAGAGATAAAAAAGTCTCGGAACTGTATGTTGAAGTGATGAAACGATTCAGCAAGGCTTTGTTGGCTGTAAGATTTTCATTCTTTATTTCATTCCATTTTGATTTTATTTATGTTAAATATCTTGTATATCTCGTATTCTTATACGTGCGTGAAACTCTGAGTGACAATGTCTTGTCCTGCAAATGATAATGATGTTAGCATCATCTACATAGATATAGTAATTAATGAAGATAACTGTTAACTTGGTCTGCTAAAAATAGTGCTCGATGCCGTCGAAGCAGAGCTATACTCAACGCAATAGCAGAACACGAAAGATTGAGTTGTTATTGAAGTGTTATTATTTGTGATTATTCTGTAATATCAATGGAAAATCATTTGATTTTCAGGGTGACTTCAAGTGCAAGCAACGTCGGAGTATTTTGGGACATGAACAGATTTTTCTCGATAAAATCACAGAACTTGGTAAAACTGTTCAACAGTTTGGTGGCAATCGAAAAAAGAAGGTAGATATTATTGAAAGAGCTACCGAAAGAGTCATTTGTTGATGAAATGGTTAATCAGCCTATTTTTTGAATGATTTAGTAATTTACCAGTGATTCTTGTTTGATTACTGTGATATGATTTGATTTCCTACGCGATTTATCTCATATCTCATTTCACTTTTCTATTTTAGATAGAGAAACTCCAGTCTCTGGTTGACGTTCCTGAATTTGTCAGTTTTAAACCGATTCCATTAGCATTGGACCCAGAAGTTAGAATTAAAGGAATTATTCCGGGTAGAATTTTTCAAACTTTTCTGATTCAACTGTTTAAGGTTTATTCTTATATCTTAAAACTTCTGATAAGAATTTGCCTAAATCTTTTAGTTTGATACTGGTAAAAGAGAGACTCCCTGAATGCACAACACTTTCTAACTCACTGATTCTCATAGTCCCATTCAACAAATTTAATGTCCTAAGTAAACACTTGAAAGATCATTTTTATTTATTGTGCTATATGTTGAACACCATGGAACTGCTGGTCCCTCATTGTAGAAAGCATTTACAAGTTAATTTGCGTAGGACGTTTCCAAATTTAAACATTTCATACGGTCTGCCGGATTCATTTAAAATTTCATTCCCTCAAAAATAGTTTTTGAAACGTTGACCCAAATTCTACCAAATAGTAAAAAGATAATTTTTCATCTTATGCTATGTACTGAATTTTAAGTTTTGAAACATATATTTTTTATCAGATAAAGTGAGCCTGTTCAAATCAGCCCTGATGCCAATGAAGCTGACCTTCCGAACCATACAAAACAAAGAATATGTTGTGAGTTTGGAACTTAGAATAATTTTTCCTGAAATTTCGATCTGGCTACCACCAGAAACTGTAAAACTATTTGCCGATCCAACTCTCGATATGCGTGTATCTATCTTTATTTTTAAATCAACTTAGTCAATGTTATTTTTTGCTGCAGTATTATTGTTGTAGCATGCCTTGATCACATAATCATGTTCAAGTATTGTTGTAGCGTGCATTAATCACGTGATCATGATCTTGTATTGTGAAAGCATGCATTGATCACATGAACATGATCTTGTATTGTTGTAGCGTGCATTGATCACATGATCATGATCTTGTATTGTGAAAGCATGCATTGATCACATGAACATGATCTTGTATTGTTAAAGCATGCATTAATCACATGATCATGATCTTGTATTGTGAAAGCATGCATTGATCACATGAACATGATCTTGTATTGTTAAAGCATGCATTAATCACATGATCATGATCTTGTATTGTGAAAGCATGCTTTGATCACATGAACATGATCTTGTATTGTTGTAGCGTGCATTGATCACATGATCATGATCTTGTATTGTTAAAGCATGCATTGATCACATGAACATGATCTTGTATTGTTGTAGCGTGCATTGATCACATGAACATGATCTAGTACTAATTTTGCTAAGCTTTGTGTAATTTATGAAAGGCTTTTTTCGACAACTGTTTGATTTTTGTCATCTATCAGCAGGCTCAACATTCCTAAAAAGCGATTCTATCAACTACAACACATTAACAGCTATCAATAAAAACTCAGTTTTAAATCTAAAAATTATCATATATACAAGTGCACAGTTGGATAATTACAGTATGATGGAAATATATTGCTTAAGAAGTTAATAAAAAAGCATATTGAAGTTATCTACGAGATTAGCCAATCACTTATACACTGCCATTTTGGATTATCTCAAAATCGTAGTTTTGGCATTGCATGCTACTTTTGTTTTCATTTTTAAATGCGATTATGAAATTGATGTTTTTGCTGTGTAGCTCAAGAATGTGTGGCAAGGTCAAGCAAATAACATTCGTTTCAATATCTTAATCCATATTTCGTGACCTCCCGTAAATCAAATTTAAAAAAAAAATAATTTAAAATTAAAAAGACAAGCTTTTAAAACCATATCGCTGTTTACTTCATGACCTTGGAATAAAATAAATTTGAAATAATTGATTAAATGAAACAAGTGGAAAATTGTAAAAAATCTACATAAAAATTACCGAACTTATTAGCAATGACAGACGATAGTACAGAAGGCACGTATCTTTAATAAATTATTTATTAGAAAAATTTTTAAGTAATATTTGTCGGAATTTAAATATAATTTAAAACCTTTTTTGCAAAAATTCGATGACCCATTAATACTGCAGTCTAAAGAAATTAAGAATTCATGATTTAATGTTAAATTTGTTCTATATTTAAAATACACCTTTTTACTTTTTATTTTAATGTATTAAAGCTAATTTTTCTGTTAACAGGCAATTTTTAAAAATGGAGATGATTTACGGCAAGATCAATTGATTCTGCAAATAATTACATTGATGGATAAAGTAAGTAATTGGACTCAATTCTTTTCGTGAAAATATTGTAATGCAGTGCCCGTTGAACCACGTGAGATATGAGTGGATGCCGATTGGCTAACACAGATACATTAGTTGGAAAGCGAAGTCTTACGATATAGAGCAAGGATGATGGCAAAAAGATCATCATTTTGTTCGTTTTAATGTTTTTATTGATTTTCCAATAAAGCAGCCATAAATATATATATATAAACTAGAAAAACAAGTCTCCTGAGGTGAGAACTGCGTAAAAGCAACATCGGAGTTTCACGACTATTCCATTGCGGCTGAGATTGTTTTCATTAATAAAATTTGATATGAAAAGAATAAGATATACTTTGATGTAAAATATGATAGAATATATAAAACAGTTGAGAATTTGAGTTTTTAATGCCTTTTATTAGCTGCTTATGAGGGAAAACCTCGACTTGAAGTTGACTCCGTATAACGTTCTGGCAACCGGAAGCTCTCAAGGTGGGAACTAATGGAATTAATATTTTAGTTATCTTTTTTTAATAAACATATTTACTACTAATATGCAATTTGAAGCATTTTGTAAGGATCGCAGTGTTTTTGGAAAACCAAGGACCATAGGGATGAGAAAAACGTATTTAATTTAGCAAGGTTGTGTTGATAACAAATCTTATATTAATAAATTTTTCAAGGATAATCAATTATTGATGTGAACTTAAAAATTGATCACTGATTTGAATTTTGAGCATTTGAATTGGAAGAGAAATTAGACAGGTATTTGCTTTACGAGGTCAAGGTTGTCATTTGCCATTTCTAACATCAAGTCTATCTTCCAGGATTTGTGCAATTTGTCAATTCAACACCGGTCGCGGAAATTTTATCATCTGATGGAAGTATACAAGTAGGAGTTTTCTGCTGTTAATACTCAGATATCGAATTCAGAAGTTCTTTGTAATCAAAGAACTTAATACGTCCTTAGAGATAAGAATAAGCTTAAGTATTGATTTTTACCTGGAAAAGGAGGGTCCTTGTTTATTGGCAGTAAACGTTTTAATGATTAAAGAATTTAAATTGCGTTTTACAATGAAGATTTAGCTTACTGTAGAATGCTTTCTGGTTAGGGAGGGCCCTGTTTTATTGCTGTTCAAGTTTTTAATAATTTAAGTCATTTAACTAAGCTTTTGGATAAAGATTTAGCTTAACATTGACTGCTCTATGGCTAGGGAGTGTCTATGTTTATTACCAGTAAAGGTTTTACTGATTTAAGAATTTAAACTGGGCTGTCGAAAACTGTCGAAATATTTCCTAGCATTGACTGCTCTTGAGTTGGGGAGGGCTCATGTTTATTGCTATGAATTCTTCCTGATATGCTTTTATGAGGAGCTTTATTTCTAAGAATCATTCATTGCACCATTTCATAGCTAATTTCGATTCAAATCTCCCTCAATGATGCAAGGAGTATTTATCAAAAAATCTTTGTACCAGTGAGTAGAATGATGGCATATATTTCATTTTTAACACGCCAATGTCTCCTGTTTTCATTCGCAGAATTTCTTCAGAAAACATAACCCTTTAGAAGGTGCACCTTATGGCATACATCCAGATTGCATGGACACGTACATTAAAAGTTGTGGTACGTCATCTACTCTCAGTGTTCCTCTTTCGAAGTTTAAGAATCTTAAGTGTCTTTGAGTACAAAATATTATTACAGTTCATCAAATACAAAGGAATGTTTCTCTTCTGCTTTGTTTTAGCTGGATATTGCGTCATAACATATATTCTTGGTGTAGGTGATCGCCATCTTGATAATCTATTACTTACTAAATCTGGTAAGTGACACGTGAGACAATCCTTCATCTTTGAGAAATTTTCTTTTATGTTGTAAAAGCGACTCTTCCAATTGAAGATGCCTATCTCTGATTTTGAATGCTCTATTCTAGTTTCAAATTAAAGTGACAAACCGGATCATTTAGATGGGGGGGGGGATGGATCTAATCTAAAAGGACCATAATCTATTTTCATTTTGTACAACTGTAGTTTGATGTTTTCTTTTCATCTACAAGAAATGTCATATTTGTAACCATTTCTTTTTCAGTTTTGTCCTAAACAGTTAGTTAGTTAGTTTTAGATAGCTTGATTAGATATTTTTATCAACACCATTGGGTTATAGCTGTACTCTTTCATGGTTTTGAAAGTTAAGCAAAATAATAAACCTCCTTTTTTAGGTAAATTATTCCACATCGACTTTGGTTATATTCTTGGTCGAGATCCGAAACCCTTTCCACCACCAATGAAATTAAGCAAGGAAATGGTATGTATGTTTTTATTCTTTACTCATCAAGTGAAAGAGAGAGAAGGGGGGGTGGGGGATTTCAAATTTTTCTAATGCTGCCTTGCAACCCATTGTTAAGGAATTGTATTTGTAATATGGTACAATCAACAAACGCAGACAGAATACATTTTACTGATTGCAAGTGTAAACAATAGGTAGGAACTGTCAAAGGCGATTGGCTGTGGATGCTGCTTAGAACCTTTATTCAAGTTTTTGTCACCTGTGAATCATTCTTTATGTTCATTTGATTGAAATATGACGCGGTTCAAAAATCAGAGACAGAACGAAAAAGAGGATCTCCATTTCAATTTCTCCAAGATTTGGCTTTTTGAAGCAATATGAAGAATTTTATAAGCGAAAATATTATTGTTATTCAGGTTGAAGCAATGGGTGGTACTACTGGTGATTTTTACCCGGAGTTCAGAAGGTTATGCTACACAGCTTTCTTGCATTTGAGGAGGTATGAAGTTCTTTACATTACCTTGAAATTTAATGTATGGTTTTTATTGTATCTAATTCTTTCTTTTCTGTCCGACTTTCTTTCCATTGGATTTCTTTCGGAACTTTTCTTCCCTTTTTTCTGTTCTTACCTTTCCTTCTCATCATTCCTTTCTTATCCTTTATTTCTCCTTTCCTTATCTTGTCACTCCAGTTCATTCTTTTTCTTTCCCTCCCTTTTTTTTATCTTTCTTTTACAATTCCTTTTCTTTCCTTTCCCTTCAAGTCCTATCTCGCGCTCTACTGCCTTTACTTCTCTTTCTTCTCTTCACCAAAGCTCCATCCACAACTCTGTATATTGATTATAACTTCGTTAAATAAATTCACTCAATTTATTTTTGTTTTTAGATACGCCAACTTGATATTGAATTTATTTGCTTTGATGGTTGATGCCAATGTTCCAGACATTGCTTTGGAACCTGATAAAACTGTCAAAAAGGTAACCTCCTATCAAACCACATCCAGCCTGAAATGTGATAAAATTTTGTGTTTTCAGCAATACGTTCACTTTCTGCAATGATAAGATTTATTTTAGATTTCATCATCTGCCCCATGAAATTGAATAGCAGTAGATCTCCTGCAGAATGGAATAGCACAATAGCAATCTCTCTTGTTTTGCCTAAAGTTTTCACTCAAGATTTTTCAGCCCCCATTCACCATTCCAAACACCTTCTGTCTGCTCTGAGCCACCACCGTAATCGACTTCTTTTTTTTCGATACTTTTAACAGACTTTTATTAACAGACTATTTTCTTACCTATTATTGATTTATTAAGATATTGTTTTATTACTATCAGAATGTCGTTCTTGTTTCTGAAGGTTCAAGATAAATTTCGTTTGGACCTGAGCGATGAAGAAGCCGTCCAATATCTTCAAGCATTAATTGATGAAAGCGTCAGTGCAGTGTTCGCGTCTGTCGTCGAACAAATTCATAAATGGGCACAGGTTGATTAAAATTCTCTTCTATGTTAAATGATTTTTAAAGCATTGCATTTTTGCATTCTATTTTGTCTTCCTTAAAACTGTTTCGACCACTTGCATATTTAGGGAAATTCGAAAAAACTATTTCTCTCGCTTTGTCGACGTAGAATAAAAGAGAAATATGGGATGTACGGTGGGGGAGGGGGGGGCTTACTGGAAAGAATGAGATTGCTGTTGTCATTAATATTTTTACTGTTTTTTATTTTACAGTATTGGAGACGATGATGCAACCAGATCAAGACAAAGATAACTATGCCTCTTGCCACCCAACCATACCACAAAAGAATCAATAGGAGATGCATTTTAGAACTCGTTAGCTTTGCTTCAAGTAGTGAATGTGGAGATAAAAAGCTCATTAACTTCTTGTGATAATTATAATTTCTTATCAATTAAGACCCTGAAAATTCAAAATACGATTCAGACAAATCCAGGCCAACAGAAATTCTTACAACTTTGTTTATTCTCCTAAACGTCCTACCACGTTTGATTTGTTTTTTAAATGTCTCTGTTCCTTTTCTTGTTGGTTGAAAAATTATGTCAATGTTTCTTTTCATGTAGATAAATTTTCTAGACATTAAATTTTGGAAGAATTTTCATGCAGTTTATGTCTCCACATTCTTCAAATCTATGGTTCATGATCAGCGTTCCCTTGTTCGAAACCAAAAATTTTTTTGTCAATATTTTTGGACTCATTTCAACTCAAGATTATTTGTGACACACCAAAGGTTGTTTTTATTGGCGAAAGATCTTTTACATAATAATAAAATATCTTAAACCTTAATCAGACCATTGCGCTGTTTTTGACGACGATGTCTGCAATATGCATCTTATCGGCTACCTGGTTTTTAAAAAACTGAAACCAAATTCGTTGTTTTAAGCGCTGTCGAATTTCCTCAAAATAACCCTCTTCTCTAAATCAGAGATTTTGGGTTTGTTTTCCAGAATATTTTTCAGAAGCAGGCAGCTGTTTTTCTCTGGTGAATATTTTGATTCAAACATTTTCGATGAAGATTAAAATTAGATGGCACGCATATGTCCAGAAGCGAACTTAGGCCAAATTTTTAGAAAAAGCATCAATTTTGTTGCCAGCAGCTTTTCATCAAATGAAGGAAAAATTTAAATTGAAAAGTAATGTAAAACAATTTAAGCCAAATCAATAGATTTGCTTCGTTTCTCAAGTCAGACTTTATTGCAACCTAAACATACAACATTGGTAAAAGTCGTTGGAACACATGGAAGCTTTCTTTTGGACCTAATAACACAATAAATAGGGGAAGCTGCAAATAGAAGACAAAAATTGTAGAAGGAGGTCAAGATTTTTTGCAGGGATTATAGACAAAACCAGGGAAAGGGCCAAACTCAAATTACCATTATCATTTTATCTATGTAGGAAAAACGAGGACTGTTTTCTTTTAAAATAACTTCCCGACGACCCAGCCCTCTGCCCTGTTTGTCTACTGCTGGCATTCTTGTGGTACCACGAGTCTGGTACGCGCCGGGGGATGACCCATGAAAATAAGCATTTTGGCTATGCAGAAAAATAGCAAATTGCATCATGGAGAAGTGTCTATGAAACTGTATTCTTATAGGTATTGGCAAAAAGTGAAGGTTAGGACAAAAAGAGTCGGGGGGTAAATTTAAGAGTAGTCTATTTCTTGTCAATTGGGGATTTGTGTGCTATACAATGTTATACAAAACCCCCTTGCACTATTGTCTTGATTATTATAATTTATTCATGAAGATGCCAGCCTCTGTTTCATTTCTAAAGAAAACAAACTGAAGAGCGGTTGAAGAATGGGTTGCGATTACAACAGCGCTTTAAAATTAAGCCAAAAAAACACGCATTTACAATAGATTAACGAGTTAATGTGATCTAGATCGATTCACTTAACCTTGGAGGTTTTGTGGAATAATTTTATGTTAAAATGCAACGTCGTGCTAGCCAGGGATGAATCCCAGCAAGACTGCCGCTGCACCAATGGGGAGTACCGTTGTTCTCAAAAGGTTTGTATTGAAAATCAAAATTTGTTTTTCGCGCGGTTAAACAGTAAACAATAGAAAAACAACGGAAGAATAGTTATAAAACAAAGGATTTAGAAATAATTTCCGCGCGGAAGATAAAGATTACGCCGATCGACTGCAGAGTTGCAGATTCCCCAATATTATCTAAAATATGTGCCAGTCGCCATCTCTAAAAGACTGATTTTGTAATGTACCCCATTGTAGTCATCTCGGGTTACCTTTATTTACTTACTTTTACAAGCTTTGCACTGTGCTCTGAACAGCAAATTTACCTTCGGTACACATCGAATAGGCCTTCCCTTTTCACAAAGCTCGCGTTGCAGGACATTGAAGTTTTCTACTTTTTGAAAAGGCAAAGAATTATTTGGATGTTTTTCTTTGTCTTGGTTCAAGCTGCTCATTTACAGGAGTTGTTTTTTTGTGTGTAAAATCGTCTTGAAATCGAAAAGGTAGCAGCATGAATTGAAGTTTTAGTTGTTGTTCATGGTCGACTTTTGCCCGCTTGGATGATGTGGTATTTGAATATTCAAAACCGGGACATGCATGTGGGTGATATTTTTAAACTTTGTGGCTTCAAAAGGTTCTTTCTTGTGTCACCATGAACACCTTCTGCTATGAATAAATTAGTGTCTGGGTTTCAATTCTAAGTTGGTGTAGAAAATAATCACAAATGTTATCAAATATCATTTTTTGCACAGAGAAACCAATTTTTGAAGCTTTAAAAGTATAGCTACACCCATTTTATTCAAAGCTATATATTTATAACTGATAATATTTGATTGCCTGAGCAGGGCATCAAGGTTTCTGTCAATTGTGTCAATTTCTTGAAGACACCATCTCATTGAATGGCTTGAGGCCTGTTTTGTGGTAAATGGGGGTAAAACAGGCAATTTTTTCAAACCTAGTTCATATGTGTTGCTGTTGCATGGCAATTGGTAAAGGGGTAGGTCTATGAACCCTAACCCAGCTGTCCATCTATCTGAGATTTGTAAATTGGTACTCAGGAGAAATTCTGAGGATACAGCCCTGAAATCCCCAAGGCCACATCAGCTTGATAGCTGCCAAAACCTTAGCCCAGATTAAAAAAAAAAATTTTGATGTTTGCTTGTTCTTGCTTTTCTTATCCAATGTCAGTTAAGTCATCACATCTTCTCCATTTGTAAAGTTTTTTGAAAATGAGCCACTAGTGAAAACTTTCATTGTTGGACATCTAATCCCGCATGCACCCCCCCCCCCCCTATAGATGCAAAATTCAGCATTTTGTCAAGAAATATGTAAATTTTCAGGGGAATGCCCCTGGACAGTATCAGGATGCTTATTTTTAAGTAAAAATTTACCAAATGGTGCCATGCCGCTCTCTCTAATGATAAGCCTACGTGCTTGAATGTGGTTTTTGGAAAACATAAAGTTAATCACATGAACACTGTTTGAGAAAATCATTTGTTATACAACTGATATTTATGTTGCATTGTATTATAAGAAATAACAACAAAACCTTGTTTTGATTTGATTTGGTTAATTACAGTTAAACTTGTTATCTTATGACCCAGCTATTGAAACCTGCTCCTGAAACATAATTTATAATACAGTAAAAACAAGAATTTTCTAGTAACGACAATTATAATAAATTTGAATATTTACAATGGATTAGATATTTAACTTATAAGGAACTGTCGTCAAATTTTGCCCTGTGAAAAAGAATGAAAATTAAAAACAAAAACCTAAAGTGAGCAGTTATTAAAATGTGACTTAAACACTTTTTACAATATCAGCTTCAGAACGTTACAACTAAAGTGTTTCTTCAAGAATAAAGTAATCACGTTTGCTAACCCTTATCAAGTTAAAAGACAGTTTTATTTTCAGTTTAAATGCAGCTTCATATTCACATTCAAACAGGCAGTCTTCATCTTTTTCGTCTGTGTGAATAGTATTCGATAACGTTCGCCATTTTTTATTGTTTTTGAGGCCATGAATTCGAACGGAAGGCAATATCAAAATCAAGTCCATCTTTTCAGCATCTGCGTATCTCACCTTGCTTTATTTCTTGAAATACGTGCTGCGTAATAAAGGGAATCGTCGTGTCTAGGTGATAAACAAAGGTTTATTATAGTAGCAGCTTACTTAGAAAATTTACAATTCATTTGATGAACAAAAAACGCTAAAATGGTCAAATCTCGTGAGGGATTATTCTTTGTTCTTGCAAAAGTTTTCCTGGCTATTTGGTATGAAGTGAAAAGGCAGGGAGAGAGCTTCTGTCTCGAACCCCCCCCCCCCCTTCGAATAACCCCTGCCCTTCTACTGGGCATAGAACAGCTCTTTGGAGCCCAGCTTCAGTTAAAATATTTGTTGTGTTTGCACACAGACACTGAGAAAGATGAGTTTACAAAATCTCTTGCAAGGCAGTCTTTCTTGTTCGCCGCTTGACTTATTTACTTGCCTTATTCGGCAAAAACGAGTTGTTTTTTTGTTGCCTGGAAAAGATAAATTTCTGTTCCTGTAATCCCCAATATAAAAGTGGCCTTCTGCTTCTTTTTTACATTAAATAGCCTAAGATTACGACAGTTATCATCTTAGGCAAAATAAACCCTCATTAAATCCGTAGCAGATGCGATTTTCTATTACTTTAGTCTGGGAATGTAGCAATAAAGTGCCGATCTGATGTAAGACTCTTTGATTTTAGAACCATGGTCTTTGCAACTCTATGTCTTTCAGAGTAATCTCATTGTAAATGCAGGACTATTGATGTTACATAAGGGAAAATGTGGGCGGGACAGCTGACCCCCAACTATGGAAATATCGTCTTTTTGCAGGGCAACAGTCGCCATATAGGGGAGAATGACTGCTGGAGGGGAGTTTTTAAAAAACGGGCTTTTTCACGGAATTAGCTTGGCAAAATAACAATAGTATCGCTTGGAAGTGCGCGTGGCTAGGCCCAATTTTCGACTCCGATAGAATGTAACAGCCTCATCTTATGTGCGGATGGAACAGAATATTTCCTCAGCCGTTACAATCGACACTTAGTATTCATAATTCACAATCAATGTACAATTTTATGAGATTTGCAAGCTTCTTAGCTTCTGTCCTAAACCGAAGAGGATTTCCAAAAAGTGCGGTCTTTTTGCTTTACAACTAATAGTTTTATCGAACGTTGAAAATCCATCCTGTCTATCTTTAAATGCACTTAAAGCAATGCAATCTCATTTCGTTCATGAATTTCACGAGTTGTGTGCGCAAACATTCGCTTTGAGCTGTCTAATAACAACACTACTTCTTTGCAAAGCCTCATGACGGATTCCAATCAGGGGTAGGAATAAAATATTTTTGTTTACAATTGTTGGATCAATTTACGTTTGAAAACCTGTGTGTCTTTGAGGGTGTGATTTCTGCTTTGTGTTTTGCCAAGATTTCTGTGGTTATTAAATGTATGCACTAACTAATATAGCTTGGAAAATTAGGTCTCGATCACATTTTAAAGCTGTCTAACAATGCAAAACATGCTAAATCTAACATCCCCTCTATTGGAAACTCGCCTAAGCTACAGAATAAAGTTCATTATGTGCCATAGCCATGTAAAAGAAATGCCCAGCAATCTTTCTTTATAAATGCAATTTCTCTTTATATTCCGAGCACCGAGGAAAGAATATTGTACATTCAATGTACCTTTGCTATTTTCAGAAAAGCCTATGTAATGTATGATGCTTAATAATATCCTAATTTGGTTAATTTATGATGATTATTCGCATAATTTCTTTCTTCTAGCAACAGACTTGGGTCTTTGTTTGATCAATTGGACAAGCTCTGGCCAATAGCAAAAGCTGGCCAACCAGATGAGAAGGATGTCGATCACGTAAGATATGTGACGGGCAAGCTCCAGCAGTTGTTGTCATCTCAAGGTTTGTAAATATCAGAGTTAGGAAAACACATAGGCCACACGGTCATAAGCTGGAGGGAGGCCCACGAAAAGCAATTGAAAATCCTATACCACACCCCAAGCCATGCCTATTTTCTTTTGTCGTGTGATGAAGGTGTTCTGTCCAGTATGCCTTTGCCCGGAGGAAAGTTAACTACTTTTCTGGACTTTGTTATATATGGGGACTTTTTAGCTTTAAATCCTTCGGTCTATAGTTTCTGGCCATGTTCAAGGTTGGATCTGAGAAAATATGTCGCCAAAATGGGCGTGCCATTTTTGAGAACTCATCCTTATTAGGATCTGCATCCAGATATATATATGTTTTCATCATTGATTGCAAATTGATGGTTTGGGATTTAATTTATTTTAATGCGCTCTGATTTAATGTTACAATTGTAGTGAATTCTAAGGGTTGGCAATAATTTTTAACAGAAAAATGCAGAAAAGAATTGATGAACAAGAATTGCAATGGCATACACACATTACTTACCATCCTAGAGGTACGATTTATGGATGTGTGATTGATCTTAATGTAAATGCTTTGATTGTCTCACAGACTAGTCGTCAAGTATCCCACCAGGCTACAGGGTGAAGGGGAGGGAGGGCCCCCAAAATGAAGTAATCATAAAATGTATTGTTTCAATCATCGTGAAAACCCTGTTTTCTTTTTGTTATATCCCTTTGTGTCGTGCAGAATGTAAAAGGTGGTATTATATTGTTGCAGGCCGGAAGCCCCCTATCCCTATTACATATGGTAATGGGCGTGGAGGTCTTCTTCAGTTGCTATGAAGTTATTTTTGATTTCAAAACTATGCCAGTTGCATCTTTTAGTAGCTGTGTGTCAATATCTTTGCTCTTCTTTTCAGGCCATTTCGAGCTGGGACATTCAAGCAACGCTGAATATTGTATCTTGTTTTAACGAGCTCCTTACATCAGGTATCTCCTCCTTTCATTTATTGCACAAGGTTCACGCTCAGTTAATATGCGGAGCCTGCGTTTTATCGTATTCTTTACCATGTTTATCTGCTAGCTATTCATCGCGGATTTCAGAAAAATTATCCACGTTTCTCCGAACAATATATTCACAAAGAGCTCCCAGTAAGGTTTACAAAGCCTCTACAACGCTTAACTGACTATAAGTTTCCATGGAAATCCTGTTAATACAGGCCCATTATTTACTGTTAGAGAGGCTTATTCAAGATGGTTGATTAGTATCTCAAGTTAAAATGAGAGTTTGCCTTACAGTGGGGCTTATTTTGCACGGCATTCAGAACTGCAACTAGAATGATTTCAATGCTTCAAACGAACTGTGTAAAAAGCCCATTCTTAAAAGTTGCATGACTTTGAGACTATAGTTGGTTTTTTTGCTTGCATTGAGCAAAAGTTTAGCTCAAATCCTGATGAATGGAACCAGCAAAAAGGAGAATGAATGAGCGTGCTTATTCTCAATCAGCGGATAATTTTTCTTACAATATTTATAAAAAATCCAAGGTGTTGGTCGATATTTTCGTGTCCTTAATTTGCTAAATTGTTAATTTGATATCACAGAGTTTCTGTAATGTAACCACTGAGGTGAAGTTTTCTCTTTGCAATCCACTTTATCTATTATTCATGTAAAATGGAGATACAAATGGTTGCATTGTTTAGAAGTTGCTTTAAAAGTCAACAATTTCGAGACGAAAAAGCCCGCAACCTTAGAAGCTCAATAAAAAACATTGTACAAGGTTCAAGGTGTGCATTGCCACACTTAACAAGATTTGGGCGAACGCTTTTAAGGGTAGATGTCATGCAAACGAGGATCTTTTTATTCAGGTTGATCGATACCCATGATCCTTTGTGCGATGAATTAGAGGCACAGGGAAGGGAACTGCTAGCTTTCTGAAAAGGGTGGTCGACTCAAAATATGGCAGGACATTGCGATACAATATGAAATGTAATACAATATAATAGAATGCAACACACTAGAATGCAATACAATACAATTCAATACAATACAACAAATACAAATACAATACATTACAATACAATACAATGCAATACAATGCAATATGATACAATGCAATACAATACAATACAATAAAATACAATACAATTTAATTCAATTGTTTTTTAACTAATCTAAACATCTCGTTGCGCAGGCGATGTACGATGAATGAAATGTTGGAAGCGTTTGACCAAAGCTGTAGATCGCCTGCCCTGCGACATGTTTAGATCAGTTAAAAAAATGCAAGTAGAACAAAAACTTTGCTTTCCTTGTTTTTGACAACAACGATCGTAATATACATGTTCACAGCGGTTTCACTGCTGAAAAGTCAAAATGTTGCTCATACGAGTATGAAATGTTACCGAATTGTTGGACACAATGTTTGATGAGGCGGTCGAACGCATCCAACATTGGATCAAACATTTGAAAACAAAATTTGTTTTTGATCTCGATCAAACTTCATCAATTTGAAAATGTTGAATGATCCAACTTGGGTGGTCAATCGCACCCACCATTTCATTCAAAATTGGTTTTCAGCATGTTTGATGAAATGTTGGATGTGTTTCACGGGGCCTTTTGCAGATAACGCTACTTTAATGAAGATTACAGTCTGCAGTGACATAAAAAAAGTAATAAGGCGTTTGTTTCAAATTTAATTGAAAATTCGAGGATTAGAGAGCGTCAAATGTTTTCATTTTGTTTCAAAGAAATATCAATAGTTTCGCACGTTGATCAATAAATAATGCGTAAATTTATTATGTTTTGTGGAACCTCTTTCTATCAAAATGTTGTTTGATTCACAGTTTCTAAACTACTTAATATCTGATAAGAAAATACTGAGTTTAGATTTCTGTGAGTTTTTCTAATTTCATAATGGCGATATAGAAATTCGCGTGGGACAGTTACAATACATATGTAATCTTGGTGGCTTGGTGTTAGGTTTATCTTAGAGTTTTCTTTGTTCATCTTGAAACGTCTGCATCTTTCGAAGAGAGAAGCAAAATTTCAACCCAGGGGGGTTTATTTTTGCACTTCGGATCAGAGCTAATCAAACTTCTCTTTTCTGAAGGTTAAAAACACGTTTCTTTTCTGAAATTATATAGATATACGAAACAAAACGTGTGTGAGACAGAACGGAGAATAGTAGCAAATAGGGTGGTATAGAGCATCGACTGATTGTCGCTACTGAAAATTGCTTAACTAGCCACCAATTTCTGGTACTCAAACAGAGTTCCGTCCGTTGGGACAACTGCAGTTAAACCGGTTGGATTGTCCAGTCAAAGCTGAGATGCAACCCCCCTGAGAAGGTCGCGCATATCGGCCATAGACGCGTATCTTCTTATCGTTTGCAAAACGCATTACGAATTAATTATTCAACGGAAGAGAAATCTTTCGATCATCGTTTGTTTGCATCATAGTTTGCTAGTGTATTTAAGCGCCTGAGAGCTGCGATGGCTGTGGACTCTCGTGGCCGATAATTGAAATGAACGAAACAAAACGAAACGAATGAAGTTTATTTTAAACAATTTGATGCATTGCTGATGTAATCGAAGAAATTGCAACAAAAACGGGTAATTTTAACGAAGAATTTCCAAATGAAAGAGGTAATAGTCACATTTGATTTAGGCATGGATTTTTTTATGCTCAATTTTTAATGAATCAAAACTGATTTAAAACACCTACGCGGATTGTTATGATAATCATTTGTACTTAAAAATTAACCAGTAATGCTAATATAAGTAGGAATAAAAATTTAAAATACGCGAGGAAAGTCTCTATGGTCAGTTTTAACATCGTCAAGGATACGAACTAGTTTTCTACACTTTTAAAATATGAAATTTCTTTATCAGTGTGATTTAAGTCATATCACATTTAACAACACTAAGTCCTAATTAAGTCATAGTGAGCAATAAACAATCATTCAATAAGCAACATGGGCTTGATTTACTTCAACATTAAGCAACATGAGGGTTCGTTGAAGGCTGTTAGCAAGTAAAACTACACTTTTCTGAACCTCTAGCTTCGGCTGAGGCTTCTGAGAGTCAAGAAACCTTTGAGCAACTTTAAAAACTGTCATCTCAAATATTTTATGTAGTTTTGATGCCTGGTCCCAATCTAATTCTGAATAAAAACGAGATATTTTTTAATGTTTTCAAGCTTTTATTAACCCACTGAGGTCGTCTTTGAACATGATGCCTGCATGTGATTGTTTCATCCTTTTGTGAAACATTGAAATATGTTTTAGCAGTAATGATTTTCTTGAGATCTATTTTGACAACATGTTTTAGTTTAAATTCTATAAAAAGCGTGAAGATATTGATGGTTGAATTTACGTTAACATAAAGTGATAGCGCTTGCATATTTTCATTTTTTATAAATATGTTTTGATAGGTTTACAAAATACTGTAATAAAAAGGCTGTATCCTTGATAGTATTTCCCCATGAAGAATCGTTCTGCTTTCGTGTCCTAATGACTTTTGCTGCTGTTTATCTTCCAACCAAACTTGCACGAGAATTATCTAATTTCTTGCAACAATTTTTTATCAAAGCAAAGGCATTCAACACAATTAAGGTGGTGGAGGGAAGCTCCTTTTTGTTTATCTATTTGACATACTCTGAAAAGTGTCTGACTAAAAAAACTATTAGCACGTTAAATTATGTTCCTACTTTTCCAAACATTTATAGAAGTTTTTGTGTCACAAATTGTAATGAAATTAAAAGTGCTAGTTCAGCAATTTTCGATAAGTGTATTTATTAGAAATTCTTTGTCAAAATCTTTCCAATGATACTCCATGTAAGATGAATTTGTAACCGTGAAATGAAGTTCTTTATTCCAAATTGAGCCAGGAATATTTTCCATACCCCACGCAAAATTTAATCAGATCATGATTTTTATTTTGTTTCCAGCGAGAAACAGACGCTTTAAGGCATTGCTTATTTACGTTTTTCAGTGTGTGAAGAAATGATTTTTGTTTCCATGTGGAAAAAGTCTTAGTGGTGGGTCTCTTGGTTATGGTGGTCTGTTGCTAGCCCAAAAGGTTGTAGCTACAGCTCAAGATAGCAACGGGTTGGCGATAAGCAAATGTGCCGGCCTTTAAGATGAAATTAAAGGGAGTTAACAAAGGATGGTAATCTTATCTAGCCTACTATAAATAGTTGTCCTGCAGCGCGCCCATGGAAAGCCACCATCGCTTTTTCTTTAGAAACTCGAATAAACTCTTTCGTTCCCAAACTCGCATTCATAAGAAAATGGTTTAACATAAGAAGGTAACTCTTGGCTCCATAAAAAGCTACGGAAGGTCAAAACTGAGATTTTAAAACTAAGGAATGTTTTGCTTTAAAAGATTGCTTTCAAGCTTGTAAAAGTAAGCAAAGTTTACATATTTCATCGTGTAACTGATAAAGCAAGACATCAAAGGCTTATTTTGTTTGAAAACATTGTTTTTCGAAGAACTGCTTAGCACTTAAAAAAGCCAATGGTGGTTGAGGTAAAGACAACTGAGTTTTTGTTAAGAAAGTTTTGAGAATTTTAAGGATGGTAGTTTTGCTAAGAAAGTTTTAGAAGTTCAATCTTTTGGAGCGTATTTATATAAACCTTTTTTTATGTTTTTTGGCGTATTTATTTGTTTGAATTTGTGTTGATTGAGCAAGGTTCTGTGTTTTCTCAACCATTATAGTGAAACCCCAATTTGAATTTTTAAAGGAAAGCGGATTGGCGCATTGACTGATCATGAATTGCCTGATATTCTCTTGAAAACTCTGACAACAATACCACCACGTGATCCAACGAAAGACCCCGCAATTGTGGAGGAGCTCATCATTATACTTCATGTAGTGTTTTCAAAGATGGGCACCAAAGGTGGGCTATATTTCACAATGTTATTTAGTTACATCTATCTATTGCGGTGTATGTATGTTACCCCCCGGCCTAGAGTCTGATACATAACTAATGTTATTAAAAGCCACATGATAGTGGCCTAGGCTAGAGGGTCTTTGGATGCTGAAGATATGAACCAATTAGGATATGTCATAGAGATTTTCATGTGATAACCCCCATCACGCTGCTCCCTTGCTTCACCCCTGGTTTGCACCAAGAGTTGTCCCTCCATCTCTTAGAAATTAAACCTTATCACTTCTATTGTGCTATTCTTTTACCGTTGTTCTTCACGGACTTGCCCCCCTTCCCCTGGGGGCAGCAGGCGTCTCTTGTTCCACCATTTGATTGGGAGCGTGTAAGCAATGAGCTTTTTTTAAACTACGTAGTTTGTCTATCTGTGTTCTTACCTGGTATGCAGTCACTTCTGTTTTGCCTGTTTGCAGTTTAGGGTTCATAAAAAGCAGCACCTCATATTTCAATTGTTTTAATTTCTGTTGTAGATAAACGGTTTGCAGTGCAAGCAAGAATGACCGGTGCTTTGCAAGTCAGTCTAAATGTTGCCAAGCACAATCCACAGAATTTCAAAGTGTTGCATCCTGTTTTACAAGTGTTGAAGATATATGCCAACAGTCGTACGTATGCTTGACTTTACGAATAGTTTTTTTGCGAGGTAGGGCTTGCATGAATGCTGTGGTCTAGGCTAACAAACTGCCAACGTGCCAGAAAATAGTGTAATATTTGCTGTAAAATATTTCCGTTTTATTGAAGATGTTTATTGCATCTGCTTTTCAGCTAGAAGTTGTAGGTTTTTGAAAGTAATTTTAAAAAACCAAGGAAAAAAATAGACTTGTTGCTCTGTTGAGGAGTGTGCCAGTAGCTAATATATCATGCATCTGCAAAGGTCTGCAAACTATCCTTTGTATTCTGTGAGCTACAAAATTATTGGTTCAAAGGGCTAGCTAGCACGAGACATTTTGCAGTTAATTCCCTTTTGAAAATGGCGTGGTTATTATATTTTGGTCAATACCTGAGACAGCAGCTTTCGACATGAAGTTATTACCCGAGACGTTATTTTCTGCTGGCACAGGCCACTTGTCATCTTTCGAATTTAGTTGTATTTTGCACTAGTACAACCCAGACATCTTCTTTATTACTCGAACCATCAATTGACGTACCTGAGTCGTTTTTGGTCAGAAGTTTAAAGCTGCCAAAGCCAAGTCGATCACGGTAATTAATGAAACCTATAAATGTATAATAACATAGGGGAAAGCATGAACGGTTGAAATAACCACAGAAAACGTGGACCTTATAAATGATTAATTTTGATAAGGTTTTATTTCGTAATGTGCTGTTCACGTCAGTAATAGCGTTATTGCAAATGCTATGAGATGCAGTAGGCCAGTGTTTAATTAAGCATCTTAAAGTTTGAAGTCTGATGTGAGATTAAAAAAGTCTAGGGGTTATGATAATAGAAGCACTAATTAAGCATCGTTCAGCTAAAAATGAAAGATTTCAATGGCAGCCGTTTTTATAAAGTGGCTTGTATCATAGGTCTAAAATGAATAATATTATAAAGGCCAGCGGGAAAGCAACGAGAAAGGGGTAGGGGATGTGTTACATTTGAAAAGAAAAGGTTAAGTTGTGGGGGTCAGAGCAAATGAGAGGGTGAGGGGTTTTAACAGATCTTCGTTCAAAAAACTGAAGCGTAAAAATGATAGATTTGAGCTCATACAAAAACTGTAGAAATGGAGAAAGTATGATATTTTGCTATGTACTGTATTGTCTTGTTATCGTGTGCAATTAAGATTTTCTTTCATCACATTGCAGCTGTCAACTGTAATATTATGGTAAAAGGAGGAGCAATCGAAACTCTCTTAAAAATTTTGCCATTTTGTGGGCAGAAGCGAGTTCTTTCTGCGAAGTAAGTTCCACCATTCCATCTTCCTTAACCTTTTAAAATTTTGTTCATTTATGTTTGATAAATTTATGTTGCCTTACTTTGTTTTACCTGCAAAGGGTTTCATTTTCCAATTCATATACACCTTTAACCCTTTCGCATCCGGATTTATTTTCAGTAAACTGTTAAAACCCATATAATTATACGCTTTTCAGGGGGTTGCCTATTCAAATAACTTAGGTGGAAGCGTAAACTATTATAGAAAACTGCCATCAGAACATTTACAATATTTTGTACTTAACCCCCTGAAAATTATCTATTCCAATGTTTGTCATTGGGCCATATGGCCCGTCCAGGGGTGAAAGGGTTAATTGAAATGCCTAGGGTTAGGGTGAGGGGGCAACTTTTCAAATCCTAAATGTTCCCTGTAGCTTTATTTTTGTCATTTTTTATGTGATATTGGGTTGTATTTATTTGTCTATATTTATTGCAATGTTGTTTGTTTTAGAGCTATATTAGAGATTCTAGCATTGTTAGTGAAATCAAGTAAGTATAACTGCAAATCATGCACACTTTGACAATATCCACAACAAGCTAAAGAGCTTGAAGTTGGTCAAAGACTTCAAATTTACAGATCAAGCTGCCCTTTTGTCTCAAATGACGAGAAGTCTCAAGACCTTACTGTCGAAAAATTACCACAATTATCAATTCTGATCGTTGATTTTGCTCTCTCTGTTTTTTTAAAGAGATCATTAATTTCATTTTCATTGTTATTGTTATTGTCATTGTTATTCACCTAATTATGCGAGTGTCCTACTTTTGGCGGCCTTGCCACTTTTGTTTGAATATAAATCATTGATTCTTTGTAGAAATCGGTGCAAGAAGAGCTGTACTACAGGGCTCAGTTCCTTTGATAATGAGCATGTTTGTGGATTGGCATAGGACAGATCACAGACATCGACAAATAGCGATACGAAAAGCGATTTTAACTGTGCTGAAGAATATAGTTATGATTAGTAAGTTTGTTCATTTAGTATCTATTTAAACATCATTACAGTTTGATATTTTTAAAAGCATAAAGTAATAAATAATATTGGCTTCGTTAGAATTTGTAAATAGGCCAAAGCAAAGTCTAGAAAAATTGTTGACCTTCCTCCGGACAAAAACATACCGGAAGGCAAACCTTTCTCTCAAGACAATAAAAATAAGCATAGCTTTTTTTGTGGCATAGGAGTTTCTATTGTTCATCGTGGACCTTCCTCCTGCTAGTGACCGTGTGATCGTAAAGTTTTTCTACCATAGGGTCAAAGCAAGCAAGCCAAAGCGATAATTTTTGGGATTAGTCGTCAGTTTCTTGCTAGTTATCATAAATACTCATTCCTCAGAAAGCGCTACTTGAGCATCAAACATAAAGCATTGAAAATTGAGGAATTAACTAACATTTTACACGTTATTTACATCGAATAACTTGCTTATTATTTGTGTAAATCATATGGTTGATATCAAGGTCTACATGATGGTTGTCAACATGTTTATATGGAATGAAACATCAGATTAAGCCAACGAATTCATTAGCTTTTATACGAGATCTGTACATTTATATTTCTATCTATCTATTATTTTTAGACAGTGGTAGAAAGGCGTTGGCTCAAATAGATGGCATGAAAATCCTCTATAGCATTGGAATGGAGGGATTAGAATGTAAGTGAAGATTAAATAACTGTTTTTTCCAATTTCTTTGATAGTATTGGGAATTTTAGTATTTGAAAATTGATTAAAATCATTGTTGCATTCCACCTGTAGTGTCTTTCATCATTTTTCAACGTTGTCTTACATAGTTCTGTACCACATAGATTGCTTTATAGTTTCCAGTATTGCATTTGAAGGTGCATTGTTATCTTGACATGCGGAGCATTGTATCCAGACCCTTTGCTGTCGCATCCATCGTCTTTTCTTAAATACAGAAAGAGGCTTTTCACAGTTTGTTTTCATTGCTTTTTAGGTAAAGAATTGGACAGCATGATCAAGTTGATCATACTAATACTTCGAAGATGTTATGCTAGATCGTCTTTGCCGTTGAAAAGCAACGCTAGTATGTTTAGTTTTCGTGCTCAGTCACCTTTCGATACGGAAAGCAGCACAGATAACTCTGAAGATGAAACAAATAGCATGGAGAGCTCCGAGGATGACGTTTCTGTTGCAAAGAAAACAGGTACGGGTTATTATGAATATTTCAACGAGACCCTGGTTCCTTCCAAGACCCTCCCTAGCTGTTAAATCCTCATGGAAATGTGGAAACTCTTCGCTTCCACCCTCTGTTGAGTACTCTGGGTTGAATGGAAAATATCTTAAAGGTCCTCATTTTACATTATGTTTTGACAGAATTATTTCATTATTTGCTAGACAATTATCAATTAGACATTGATGAGAATGATGAGGAAGATGATGATGATCGAAACATGAATGATAAATGTTCAGACTTTGATTGTGATGTCAATGAAAAGCAGACAGATCCTAAAATCAGACGAGATCTGGAGATGTATCAAGAATTTGTAAAAGAGTTGTTTGAATACAAAGTATGGATATCTATTTTCTATTCTATACTGCGTATTTTGAATTTAAGTCTGTCTTGTTCGTATTTCCAATCTTATTTCTATTATATTCCTATTCTATTCTATTCTATTCTATTCTATTCTATTCTATTCTATTCTATTCAACTGTATAACATTAGAACGTTAATTCACTTTTGATTAAATTGGTTCCAGGTAGAATGTAACGATGATATTATTATATAAGTTTTCTGCGATTAGTTGGCTAAGTTTTTTGTCCCTAGTTTCCCGTTGGGTTTCAATGTTATTTGCTATCTAATCCTTTTTTGTACATCACATCTTCAAACAGAGCTATCCTTTGTCCTCAGGTTGATCCAAGCACACAGATGGACGAAGAATTGAAGAAAGATTCACCAATCAGAATTCCAACTGCCACGATGGACAGCCCATCACATTTACACAACAGTTCAGATGAGTTTTCACCAAATCAGTATGGCCTTAAACGTGAATATGGCCGCATCCAAAAGTCGTCAAGTCTCGATGGAAATTGTATTCTGACAGAAAGAAAAAACGAAGCTCGAAATGTTATTTTCTCAAGTGATTCTGACACGTATGTTGTTTTTTTAGTACAGCCAGCTCTGTAAAATTCAAACTCGCGGAACTTTCTCAAATTCGACAAAATTCCCTGGTTCCTTAAAGCTACAATCCTGGCACACCTCCTGAACTCATAGCTCTATAAATAAAACCTCTGTAATTCGTACTTTTTGTAATTCGAGCATTTTCGTAAATCCCAACAGATTCTAATCTATAGATTTATTTTTCTGATATGAAATGTTTCGCCTCATAACCCATGCGATTACTGGTGTATATATAAATATATAAAGATATAAATGTGCATTGACAATCCGTTGTATAAGTTGGTGATGGACCTTTGACCTTCTGAGCTATTCTCGCGGTTTCATGTTGACTGCAGATCTACAATAAGTCTCCAATTTGTATTTCGTTTCGTTTTGTTTTTAGCGAAGCAGAATTCACAACAAAGACTATGATTTCAAATTGTGGTAGCATCACTCCAAGGTCCCTACACGCCTCGCCATCAAGATGCAAAACCCCAAGCATGCCATTAATACCGTCTCAACGAACATTCAATTCAACTAACTTTGAGAGCATGGATCTGCTTGGTAAAGGAATGCACCTTCGCAATAGCTGTGTATCTACGCCTTCGTTGAGAGATCTCCTCAACTCGAGATATTCTCCCAGTTGTAGAGAAATATTAGACGAGGATAACATTGAAAGAACAAGTACTTCGCGATGCGAGAAGCCTCGCTCGGTCACCGATGCTCTTTCGGCTATCGATCTGCAACAACGCCGTGGAAATGATGATGATGATGATGACATTGAAAAGAAGCATTTGTTGCCATTTGTGAAGGAAGCGGCTCCGGGGGTTTATGGGCACCACCCGGTTGTCGAGCCTGAGCCGCTGTTAGAAAAGAAGCCAGGAATTCACAGGTCGGTATAAAGATAGATGTGTTTTGAACAGCCAATTAAGGGTAGCGTAAAAATTAGTGGCATCAGGATTTTCTCCTTACATATCATGGCTAGTAGCCTAGCTAAAGATCTGTCAATATCTAGAGTGTTTTCGTTTACTTGCTCGCGCGCACGTACCATTTTACCTTTCATGTTTTCCGCACAGGTTCATGGTTTAATTAACACGACTTCACGTTCTTTATACCCTACTTTTTAAACCCAGCTTTACCCTGAATCTTTATGAAGCTGTAGTGAGTGATGATGAAAAAAAATTGATGATTTCAGGGTGATGATATTTCAAGATTTTTATCGTTTCATCTGCCCGGAGAGAGTAATCAACAGAGTTGTGTTCGATCTTGATGATTTGATCAGCGGGCAAATGAGATTGGCTTCTCGTGAACCAATAACAAGCAATTACGTTTTATCACCAAAGAAAACAAATCTCCAAACTAATAAATCATCAAACAGGTTAGTTGTCAAGATTTATCCACCATCTTTTTCTACATCCGGTTTGAAATCCAAGCCATTATTTATCATTCAAGTAATTTCTCAATCCATCAAGCACTTGTTATATCTTCCCTAGTGATATTTTTTATAAATAGATATATAAGGTCCACATCAGCATCTTTACTCAACACTTAGTTTTTGTATTTTTCCCTTTTCAAGTTTGGCAAACGTTGACGATTTATCGAAGTTTCCAGCTCTACAGTTTGAATCCCGCTTTGAATGTGGCAATCTTCGCAAGGCAATCCAAGTATGGACCAAATTTTCATGTCCACCCGTTCTGATTATATCATATGACGTAGATTTGAAGTTTCCTGTGCTATTTCTTTAACTTTTTCCGATACAGTCATTTCATGACGTATAACGTGTTGTTTCATCTCAGGCCGTGTCGTTTGTCATATCGTCTTATATGTCATTTCATACCTTGACATGTCTTTTCTTTTCCTGTCACATTCCCTCTTGTGTCATGTTGTTTCGTATCTTTTCTTGTCATTTCATCTCATATGTCATGTTCTCATATAGTCCATACAGCGTCGTGATCTATCATGTCATGTCGTATGACGCTTTATCATGTCATGTCATGTCATGTCATGTCATGTCATGTCATGTCATGTCATGTCATGTCCTCTCATTTCAGATTATTTCAGGTCATATCGTTTTGTATCATATAATGCCATATTAATTGTATCATATGACATTAAATCGAACCCTACAGATCGCAAAGTATTTGCTACGAATGTTAAGATCTCACACTTGTTCCCATTCCCAAATGTACAATACGCTTGATCATTTTCATCGAAGCTTTTTTCATTTTTCAGATACGGCAATATGAATATGATTTACTTTTAAACACGGATATTAATTCAGATCATCATTGTCAATGGTTTTACTTCGAGGTAATTATATTTTTCATTCAAACATGAGCGCATCATTATTTTTGATCTGGGTTGTTTCAAATTTGATCTAAGAAAGCCATGGTCATATTTTGCAATATAAAAGCTTTATAAATTAAGAAAAAGACAAAGAGTTAAATTTACTGGCAATTTCGATATAAATTTGAATATAGATATGAATATAAATCATTTTGATATAAATAGACAACTTACTCATATCAATACTTTATTTGTTTTGTAACAAGATTTTTCGAGTTAGAGTTGTAGCCTTTTCAACATTTCAAGTATATTTCTCGATAGGTATCTAACATGGAACCTGATGTTGCATACAGATTCAATATAATCAACTGTGAAAAGTTTAACAGTCAATTTAATTTTGGTAAGTTAGAACTGTACTATTTATTACAAGTTTCACTTTATCTACATGAATCTACACATCTTTCTTTCCTAGGAATATAGTATATCAGGGTTTGAAGACTCAAAGTGTTATGAAAGGATGGAGAGTCAGAAAGTTTATAAAAGTATTATGGATTATCAGGAGAATGTGAATTTTTGAAAAATTAAAATTTTAGTAATAGAATGAACTTTAGTTGAAAAAACACGAAGGGTTAGAAGTAGGACTTTTTAATGCTACTTAGAGCTACTGAACTTTATCTGAAGTATTGATTTTCTCATTCAACTTTCAAACTTTACTCAATTTTAACCTCACAGCTAGAATCAATCTTATTCTTTGGCTTTTTGACTTTGTGCTGAGTCCATTTCAAGTCCATAAAAGGGAATGCAACTATCAGTTTGAATTTATTTTCATAGCATATTTCGGTACAAGATCTGACTTTTTTAGGGAATATGGCAATCTTATAAAGCTGTTTTGTCCTTACTAGATTTAATGACACAATTTATGATTTGTAACTCTTACCATATATCTTACTATATAGGCATGCAGCCTGTGATGTACTCAACAAAAGATGCCGAAGATGGACAACCGGGCTGGGAACGCACGGGTTCAAATGTTTGTTATTATAAGAACTTTTATCAAAGAAAAGCCGACGGTCTTTGTGCCAATAAGTATTATTTCACAGCCACGTTTACCGTCAAATTTCCATACGCTGATGATGTTTGTTACCTTGCGTATCATTATCCATACACGTTCTCAATGATGAAGGTACATATTTGACATACTTATTGTAAATTGTAATTGGAATTAATTGACTGAACATTTAGGTTTCTATCTTTCATTGCAATGTGTGAATAAGCATAGCTCTGACTTCCCATTAAAGTGTTGAGAAACGGGAAATGATAACTTAGAAGACTCTCCAACTCTTTGGAAAAAGGAGTCACTCACTCTTTAAGTAGGGGGTTTGGGGTGGGTGTGTTGATGAGTGGATCGCAATTGGTCAAATCATGTAATTAATTTTAATTTTATACAACCTAGGTTAAAGCCAACCATAAATTATTTATGTGTTTCTGTCACATTAACGACAGTATTCTTCTCTCAATGTTATTTTTATTCCGGAATATAATCTATATTTTTCCCAACTTCTGCATCACATTCGATTTTCTCTTACTCATTATGCGTGCTCTTTTTCCAGGCTCACATTTGTAAATTGGAAGGGAGGCTAGCCTCGAACATATACTATGACAATCAAATTCTTTGTTTCACGTCGCATGGCAACGAGTGTGACGTAATCACAGTTACAGAAAGACCAAACAGAGAAGACCCGCAAAGTATTATTGCATTTCGTAAGTATAATGTTGTTGCTGTTGTTGTTTAAGATATATCTTTAACATGCGTGTTTCTGGCTGTGATTAGGCCCGATGATGATTGCTTTCTGATTTTCGATTGATTCTTGATTGTGCTTTCGTTTACCAAGCTCCTTGAAGACTGTTAACACGAAGAAATTCAAACAGTGTCGAATGCAACAAGATTCTAACACCTTTTTGCGTTGAGATCTGCACATAACATGACATAACATAGCATGCCTTGACATGTATAAACGCTAATTTACATTTGGTGACGCTTTGTATTACGTACAACTTTGTATCACAATTACTTACCACCAAATGCAATAGTAGATCTTAAAATTGTCCTTTTCAATTAATTTTTGTGCAATATACCAAAAGGTTTCTGATTAGTACTAGGTTTAAGTTGATTCTCAAGGACTTTCCTTTCTCTGTTATTTCCTTTCATGTGATCAATTGTCTCTTTTTGTAGGTAAACGACCGTACATTGTCTTGACGTCACGTGTCCATCCTGGCGAATCTTGCTCGAGTTGGGTTATCAAAGGTACCTTCCTTTATTTTTACGTTACATTTTGTTACGATTACATTTCGTCGAATTGTATATCCATATATTACATGCAATAACTTGCAAAAACTTTGATTAAAATATTCATGCACTTTAGATATGGTGGGCATTTCCCATTAGATTACTGTGAAAACTTGCTGGTTTAAAGAATATGTAGAACTAAGAGAATGCCATTGAATCGGCAAAGACAGAGGCCGAACCACGGAAGTTGAACTTTGCACGCCGGTTCGATTGCCTATCCAGGTTTTATTAATAACTCAAATTATCAAGTTTCCAGTGCAAAGATTTAGATCAAAATGGTTTTATATTTTGCTTGAACTTTGCGTCCATCGTCCATATATTTCAAAACAGTTTTCTAAGAATGGATGTTTGGGTTACTCCAAATCTCCAAATTCATAGACAAACCCAAGCTAAAAAGTTCAAAGAGGATTAACTTTCTGTTTGAGAAGTCAAAACATATTTCAGAATCATTTGTCGTAATATTTACTCATTATTAATTTTAATTAAATCTTTTTATTATTATTCGTTTCATCAGGGGCTCTTGATTTCTTGATGAGTGGTAATGAACTTGCCATTCGGCTTCGAGAAACTTTCATCTTCAAAATTGTTCCGTGCCTCAATCCTGATGGTGTAATCAACGGAAAGTAAGTGTTAATTAACCCTTTCGCGCCCGAATTTATTTTCATTTTGCTGTTAAAACCCGTACAAATCTACGCTTTTCAGTGGGTAGCATAGACAAATAACTTGTTTGAAAGCGTAAACTATCATAGAAAACTGCCATCAGAACATTTACAGCATTTTGTACTTTACCCCCTGGCAAATTATCTTTTACGGTATTTGTCTGTGGCCATATGGCCCGTCCAGGGGTGAAAGGGTTAAACAGTTGTTCCAGTCTTAATTGTGGCCAAAAACACTTGAAAAGTAGTAATTTAAATCTAAATTGTGACATAGACATTGCAAAAAGTAGAAACAGTTTTTTCTCCATGGTTTTTTAGCCAACGTGCTACACAAGAGATATCACCATATGCAGTCTTTGACGTTGAATAGTAAGCATGGTGTCTTGTTCTTTGCTTAACGAATTCTTAAGACTGTCTTAATCTCCCTTCGTCCTTAGCCATCGATGCTCAATCTCAGGAGATGATCTGAACAGGCAATGGATTTCACCCGATCCAACAAATCATCCAACTATATTTCACACTAAAGGCTTGATACAGTACTTGAATTCAATTAACAAACCTCCTTTGGTAAGATTATCGACTTCCATTGAAGATAATGTTATTAATAATAATAAATGATAATGGATAATTAATTTATTTAAAGTCGGTTGAAGATTGTAAATATTAGTTTCTTAAATCAAACGATGATATCCAAGGTAAAATAGAAAAGTTAGAAAGAACTATGTTTGGTACGGAATTTTTGCATAATTTACATCTGCAGTGAAAAGTGTCGAATGATTTACTTTATTTGCTTGAAAACAGCTGATGATTGAGGTGAACAACATTCCATATATCTATGCTGGAAAGTGAACAAACTAATGGAACATTATTGTTATATCAAATGTATTTGAGATGTCATGTTAGATGCTATCCTCACATTCGATGTAATTTCAAGAGCAAGGAGGACAATAGCATGAAAGATTCAGGCAAAACAAATGCAATTAATAAATTAAGTTTTTTTTGTGAGGACAAGAGGCGCAAGGCCCCAGCCCTTTTGTGAGGATAAGAGGGGCAACCCCACCGTTACAATCGCATCTCATTATTGGTAGATTTTATTATAGGGAAAAATCTAATACTTTTAGAGCATTTTCCATTTCTGATAATTACGATTTCATCAATCCATTGCAGGTATACTGTGATTTTCATGGACATTCGCGTAGAAAAAACGTCTTTATGTATGGTTGCAGTGTCGCAGCTACTAACGCTGCGAGGCAGCAGGGTAATTCAGACACAGTGTTCTTCAATTTGGTGAATGGGGACCAAGGCGAGGCTAGGATTGAAATGAATACGGTTGATGACGTCAGTGGAAATGCAGACGAGGATACTGGATTTAAGGTAAAGTTTACCATGTTCATAACTATAGGCAGTTGCATGAAAGCCTATATTCCAGTCTATTCAATGCGTAGTATTTAGGAATGTCCGGAGATAATAAGGGATAAACATAGAGCAATGTTATTGGGAGGGGGGGTCACCAATTTAGTGTTGACAAAGAACACTTTACACTAATTTTTTGCCTGATTGACCATGATTTTCATAAACATCTCGAAATTATTGATACGATGGACTCTTTGCTTATCAATTGGTTGGGCAGGGGGCTATCATGACCCCCATACCCCTCTAATCCTTTCTACAGAAGTCTCAGAAAATTATACGTTAATTTAGACTTATGAGAGGGGCTCTGTCATGCAGATTAAAGTTTCGTCTGTCTGTGTATATCATCATTGTTATAAATGAAATCCTCTTGTCTTATCTTGTTTGATTGTAACACTAATCATAGCTAACCAGAATGAAAACCCATCTTAACCCTTAGTATTAGCCCAATTCTACACAGATTAGTTCTACGTCTGACAAAATATCATATGTCGAAATAAGGCCGACCAACTGAAACTGAATAGAGAGTGAACTAGGCCAAATAATTCCTATTAAACTTCATTGTGTTTCGACATTTGTCTCATCTTAAGCCAAGTTCAATTTTCACTTCACTCTAAAAATATTTGTTGATGAAATTTGAAGTTTACAATCTTTTTGACACCATTCTACTCATTTTCCTTCATTTCAATATCTAAATTACTCTTCATTTAACTCACCCCTCCCTTCACCCGAGCTTATTTCGATTTCCCCTTCGTTTAAAGTATTTCTTCAATGCTTTAGAAATAATGAATCAAGGACAATCCACGTCAAATCAAAATTTATTTTACTTTTTTAGACCCTCCCAAGAATACTAAACGCCATCGCTCCAGCATTTTCGATACAAAGTTGTAGTTATATCATGGAAAAGTCAAAAGAAGCAACAGCAAGAATTGTTGTTTTCAAAGAACTTGGAGTTTTACGAAGTTATACATTAGAATCTACATATTGTGGGGCTGATCAAGGACCATATAAGGTTGGTTTGTTCAATAATGAAGGAATATTGTTTAAGACACAGGACGGATTGTTTTGCGCCTAATCATGACTATGGCCTAATAAATGATGCGAGAACGTGCTTTGTATCATTTTTCCCTATTCTCCCCGAATAAGACCCTATTTGAACGATTCATTTTTTAATTAGGCCCTCCTTGAATAATTCGCAACAGTTATTGCCGACAACCACTGACATCCAGGATTTGTTTTTCAGGGAAACCATTTTGGAACAAGAGAGCTTGAAGAGATGGGAAAGAATTTCTGTGTTGGTCTTTTGAAACTAAGCCAGTCTTACAGCGTGAAACTCAAACCTGAGTATTTTAGCCAACCGTGTTTTGAGGCTGGTGAAAAAGATGAAAAAACTGACGAAAGGTGATTCATCTTTTTATTTCTTTTTGGCTTAAGACTTCCTTATATATTGAGGTATCTGAAACATCAGCAAGACCTAAAAACCTATAAGTGTCTTGCAGCATCCTGTAGTATTGAGGCGAACATGACCTACTCTTCACTACCGTTATTGGAAACACCTGCATCAAAAT
Organism: Catostylus mosaicus; assembly: GCA_964019065.1. Classification (NCBI taxonomy): domain Eukaryota; kingdom Metazoa; phylum Cnidaria; class Scyphozoa; order Rhizostomeae; family Catostylidae; genus Catostylus; species Catostylus mosaicus. The sequence goes on along the minus strand of OZ025194.1, from coordinate 8,100,914 downwards.
CGTTATGTCTACTTTCTCCTTGAGTAAAATGTTAGTTCGTCATCTTTAGAATTGTATACACAATTTTCTTTGTCAAAATAATCAGAGTTTTCGTGTAACATTTTAAAGAGAGTTTATAAAGCAGTAGTTTTGCATCGATGATTTGTTGTTACCAACTCTAATTTTAGTTTTACATTTCTTTTAATTCCCATGGCACACGTGCTTACTCAATATGCTATTATTTAACGGTTCCTTTGGGAGATTCAATATAACTTTTCAGTCATCTTTCATACTTTCTTTCTCCTTATTCCACGGTCGATGGATTCTCTTTACTCTTAATTATGCTACCCTTTTGCAGTCAAAAAAGCGTTGGTGGATGCCAAGATCGCAACAGCTCACGGCCATGCACTCCGGAAGATGATGTCGAAAAAGATTTCGTGGGAGAAAAGCTCGGTGACGTTAAATAGCAAGTTTTCAGTGAGTATTTCTAACGTAGAAGTTAAAATTTGTTGATAAGCTTTTCGTAGAGTAAAACATGGATTATTTTTCATGTATATTTATGCTCGACCTCCGAAGCAAAATTCAAACGTAAATGTTGCAATAAGCATTAGCTTTATGCTATAGATGTAGTGTTGTAAATAGCTGAAAATCGACAAGGGGTGCTTAAACCTACCACTAAATTGGCTCGTTTTGGAAATTTAATTGGAACTGAGTTCATCATTATCGTGATTATCATAATCATGGTCATCATCATTATCATCATAATCATCATCATCATCATCATCATCATTATCATCATAATCATCATCATCATCATAATCATCATCATCATTATCATCATCATCATCATCATCATCATCATCATCATCATCATCATCATAATCATGGTCATCATCATCATCATCATCATCATCATCATCATCATCATCATCATCATCATCATCATCATCATCATCATCATCATCATCATCATCATCATTGGTTGAAAAGTCGTTAATATTTTGAATAAATTACACGTTTTAAATATCCATACATTTTGCTTTAGTTTTTTAACTTGTTGATCAGACATCGTAGAGGAATAGTAAGTTGAAATGGCGCCAAGCCTCAGTTCATTTATTCATTTTTTATATGCATTAGATATTCGATTACTTCTCAGTTAGCTATAGTCCCGCCGCTTCCAACTGCAAGGATGGTTTCTTAAAATGGCAATATCACAATACCAAAACAAAACTCAGAACCAAGGCATTCAATAATTGGGAAAGTTGTTTGGGATCCAATACACCCCATTGTGCTTTTACTTATGTCAGAAGGTCCACTAGAAAATGAGGCATACCAAGACTCAGACGGGGAAGAAACGAGATTTGATCTGTGGTCTCTTCAAGGGTCTAATATCAATGAAATAAATTGTTAGTGACGGGTAGAATAAAAGGTAACGCGTATTCATTTCACAATATAGTATAAATAGAAATATAGCTTTCAACGCATTTACTAGAAGTCTAGTTTCGTCTTAATTTTTGTTATAATCGTTTATAGTTAATATATCCATCAATTCAGAAAAACCCCTTTTCATTTCATGTGTCGTCTTTTGAGCTTGGTCCTTATAAATTTAGAAGATCAACCAATCAATCATCAGTGAATCAATTAATAAATCAACCAGTTAATCAGTAAATCAATCAAACGATCAAACGGCCAGTCAAACGATCAATCAGATTAATTATTTAATCATTCCAATAATCAATCAAATGGAAGAAATCTGTCAAAATAGCCAAATCAATCAATCAATCAATCAATCAATCAATCAATCAATCAAGTAATCAAGTTATCAAGTAATCAATCAATCAATCAATCAAGTTATCAAGTAATCAATCAATCAACAAATGAGTCAATGAATAAACTAATCAATCACCTAATACAGCAGTGTAGCATCACCGAACAACTAGCTCTTATGATAAAGATAAGTTGTCCTTCATTTTCCCTTCAACTATATTAGTTAATTTCTATTGCTGGTTTCTGAAAAACATACTTTATAGTTTGTGCTGTGCTTTTTCTTATTAATTATTTTGTTTGTCCCCCGTCTTATTTCTAGATAGAAAAACAGCTGTATTGTTGTCCTTTGGCAAACAAAGTCATGCGTCTTTTTCATTTACTTTTTATTAAACATCAAAGGTTATTAGCTTTGGAATTAGAACCTGGCGCTACGCTGAAGAACTGTATAGCAGGTTCTATTTTCAACACGCCTTGGCAAGTGCTTTGTGTAGTATTGCGCAGGCAGTGACCATGGAGATAGGACGCTACTTTTGCTCTATCCTTAAGACGCAACCTTGCCGTATTAGCAACGCAATCTCAGCGTTAGAGAGATTCGAAAGCAGGGGAAGTAGAAGCAATCATTTCCTCCTTTGAATAGTGATCTATGCTTAACACCTGCCATTTTTCACCATTTTTCTAACGGTCGCACCCCCCCCTTGCCTGTGAGTAGTGTTACGTGGTGACGCCCCCTCAAATGGACTGCTTAAGTAGGAATGAAATATGAAGCTCGGAAATACTAGTAGTTTTTACACTTTTATCCCGAAAACTGAAGCTGGTTCACCATCATCGCAAATGATTAACTAGGCAGGTAGTTACAGAATTGTCTGACCAATTTTTCTTTGAATCAAAACACCATGATAAGAGGGCCAATCAATGAAAAAATCCAATTTTTTCTATTCTCTCAAACATAAACTAGCTTCTAGGAAGGTTTAATTTAATTGCAAAATCATTATTCTTATACAAAGCCTCATCTTTCCATCTGTTTTTAATATATTTTATACCGCACATTACTGGCTCCATAGGCAACAATGATTCGGTTACTTTAGGCTGCTTTAGTCTTTCTAAATATGAACATGACATCTGCATGTTTGATGGTTTGTCTTTTATTTGGTTCTTTTTTGACTCATTTTCTTTTTTCTGCTGCGCAAATTCTCCACTTCGTCTGAAAGCCTTTCTCGCTCTCGGGTATTCTTCAACAACTACTGGTGTCCATTTTGCGATTTCGACTTTTAATTTCTCGTTTTTCCTGTTTCGTAAATGCTTTGCGACGATTGATGATCGTCGTACCAGTTTTTGAAATGATTTTGATGGGCTCTCTCTGCTCAAGTCCAAAATATTGCCCTCCTCAAATTCATCATCATCGCTTTCCTCTTCTCTGATTTCATCATTTTTTGCAACTTCTTGCGCTATCATTCCTCCGATTGCCATCAATTTTTGTCTCAATGATGGGAAATTCACCCGTCTCAAGGCAAGTGTTAGGATCCGGGACATCGGCCCTGGATATCACTTCATTTCTGCTACAAACATCGGATCTTTCATCATCGCCAAAGTTGTCTGCTGAATCCAAGGAATTTATGGACAATGTTGACACATTGCCAGATTGTATCCTACGTCCATTTAAGGTTCTAGTTTTACGAGTACTACTCGAATCTGTACTTGTCCAGGCTCGCTCCGTCTTAGATAATCTCAAAGACAACGATTGATACATTATAGGAAAAATATTATCCACAATATGATCCACTCTTTCATTTTCAATCCCTCCTTTGTTTATCTCGCTGTCCTGGCGATGACTTCTCCATGTGTGAGCAGTAGATTCATTTCGACTTGGTGTCGTAGATTTTGATATGAAATCCTCTGCTTCAGTCAAGGATCTAACAAAACTTGTCTCTCGTAGAGTTTCTTCACAACACGTCCGGCAATATTTGCATCCCAAAATATCGCAGTATAGTTTTTTAGATTGATCGTGCTCATAGTTCGTATTATTGATAGGCCCAAAATCATAACTGACATTATGTTTTGTTCTGTAGTCTCCGTTTCTTTCATAGCCTGCACCATAACTGCGATTTGTCAAGGATCTGTAATCCTTCATCTCAAATTGATTTTCCTTGCCAGTTATTCAAATTTTTCAGTTTTCGTTTGACGGCATTTTCAAGAAAATCCACTTCGGTTTTTCTCGTGCCATGTGAATACTTTTGTTCTTTAACTAATGCAAAGCCCTGATGTGGTCAGTTTTAAGTCATTAACTTCAAGGTTAAGACCCCCGTGCGGTTTGTCAATCTTCTTCCGTGCTAAGTAATTGAAATATCGTTTGCATTTCCCCGAAAAAGAGGCTTGTTTGAAGACATTAAGTCCTGGATTGGATGGTGATTGACCTTTTGCGGTAAAAGGGGAAACGGAACAGAAATGACTTATAAGCGTTGTTTTCGCATGCATGTAAAAGGATTGCCACAGTCTAAAGTGTACCTAACCCAAAATAAGCCAAAAATGTTTTAATATCTTTTAGACAAAATTTTATACTGCCCCTACATACTTTATCATAAGCAATTTCTAAAATTCTTGTCAAGACAGTCGGGGTTTTTCTTGATCAGAAACCTGTATGGTAAATCGTAATTCTTTAAGGGTGCGCCGATATTAGCTGTATTTTGGGCAGTACAAATCGCAAATTTTCTTGCATTTTCAAAAACCTCGGTTTTGCTACGGAAGTCTTTGATTTTGGTTATTTTGCAGATTTTTTCAGCGATACTTCCAGTGAATTTTGTCTCTTTGAAAACCCTTTCGAAATGCTTTCCTTACATTTCTTGATAAATTGGGAGGAACTTTGAGTTTCAAGGTGTGTTTTCATGAACGCCTTATACCCTAAACTATTATCATTTTGTGGTTACCGCCATGCTAGAAATGCCTCGTTTCTGGTGGTTTCTATGGAAACGTATAATTCAACATGTCGGCCAAAACAGAGAGAGATTTTCACTAATCCAAAGACACAAACCCGAATAGAACGGGTTTACTGCATTTAAATAAGCAATGAAGGACACCGAAGAGCAAGGCGATGAAAATAAGAAGCAAAGTCAAAGATTTCTCGTAAACAAAGATGGTTTCCCTATTTCTGAAAATACAGTAAATACTTTATGGTCAAATGTACGGCAAATTTATGAAGAGGGCGAAAAATATGAGAATGAGATCCGCGGGAATCCAAACATACCAAATGCGAAAATTCCGGCTGTGCCTTGCTTGATGCCGACTATACCAGTAAGGCAGAGACTTGCATCGATCCAAAAATATCTGAACGAATTACAATACAACCATACTGGGATGCAATTCTTTGAAGTGAAAAAATACAGGCCGATATCAGGATTGATGGAAGTTGCGAAAGAAATCATCAGGGAATCGCTGCCAATTAAGTGTCTCGAAGCAGTTATTTTATCACTTTATCTTACTTCAGGTATAAAAGATCTTGTGAGGTTCACAATTAGTTTTAAATCAAAGTTTTTGACAAATGTTCACAGGCATGTTGTTCTGGGGTTGATTTATGGTTCAAATTACGGTGCATTAGGAATGAGCAGGAGAAAAGAGTTGATGGACAAACCTATGTCATTCCAGAGCTTAGGGACGTTGGTTTTAGACTACAAACAAGCTTATGAAAATTGTCATCATAAATTGAAGAAAGTGAAATTGAGTTTACCAGTTGTACATGATTTGCATAGCTGTGAAAGGATATCATGGAAACATTTGACTTTGCAAGTTTATAAAATGACTGAAAATGAAATCAGGATTGAACTAGACAAGTATGCCAAGCTGTTGAAGATAATATAATGTGATAAAATGGCAGTATAAAGCCAAGTAATTTACAGTTTTTATTAATTGTTAACTGTAATTTATAAACATAGCATGGTGTCATCGACAAGTCTGGCAATTTTTCATGCATTGAATATCACTAACGATATTTTCTATCAGTTTTGTATTAAAGCAATATTTCTGGTTGAAAGTGGTTGACAGTTGTCTTTCAATATTCCTATAATTAGCTTAGAGCTTGATACTAAACTTTGGTTGTGAATGCTTGACATTTAATGCTGTTGGAAAATGCCAGACTTGTTTGGACATGAAATATTTACACTAAAAATCTAACTTATTATTGTTCATAGTGGGGTGGGAATCTATTTAATCATTAAATTAAAAATAGTTTTAACATGACAATTAAATATTCTTGAAACTTCGTAAATTGTCTTTTCTATTTCCTTTGAACTGTTTCTAAACTAAAAATATGCTTAGAAATAAAAACCAAAATATCTGGCTAAGAGGCTTTAAGATAATAAAATCAAAAGTGAAAATGTTTGAAACACATATTAATATGCTTTGAAGAACTTTTAAGAGAATAATCTTCTTGAAAGCAATCAGTTTTTCTCAGATGATCTGAAAAAGAAATAAACAATTTTCAAAATGGGAATAAAAACCAGCATAAGACTTGATTTCTTCAATTCTAGAAGTTGTCTAGCACAAATTGTTCTAATAGCAATTTTTATATTTATTTATATTGTTCTATTGGCATCAAAAGTTAAATTTTTCAGAGTAAATGAATAACAGAAATAATGTTTTTTACAAAAAAGAATAAAACTTCATGTTTGCCAGAGCCAATTACAAGGTTTGAAAAAAAATGAAGATAAAATATGATATACTAACAATATTGGGGCAAAGCTGTTTGGAGGAGAAGATGCAAAGGTTTGTATTGGGTACTGTATATCTTGCATGTACAATCCATTCTAGAAATAAGATTCAAAAATCATATCTTAATCAATCACATCATTATGACCGTCAGAATCCTTTCAAGTTTTGAAACAAAAGATTATTAATATGAAAGGCAATCAAATATATATATATATAAAAGACTAAATAGATAATTACCATGACAGGTTTGAAAACATCTGCTTTGACCATGGTTGGATATTGAGCATCTCTCTTTGGATTTGAATTTGCCACTTTTAATGCATTCACTTCTCCCCTCATTTGCATAACATTATCTCTTTGTGATCGAATCTCTTCACTTAAAATATCGATCTTTTTCGTCAGTTGTTCCTTTTCATTGCATAATCTTGAGATCTCTTGCAATGCCAAATTTTGTGCTTGGTAAAACATGCAGACTGTGTCCTGGAAATATGACGAGAGTTAAATGCAGACTTGTCTAAAAAAATTATCTTGAAAATAAAATACAGAACAATACAATTTCAATGCAATTTCTAACCATGTAGGACAATACCACACAACACAATACAATAAAAATGAACACAATACAATGTAGGAGGATACAATACCATATGAGTCAATAAATTACATTACATTGCATGACAATACATCACATTACATAACATCACATTACATTACATTGCATCACAAAACATTATATTACATTACACTAAATAACATTACATCAAATTAATTAACATTATGCTAAAACACACTGAATTGCGCTTTTAACACTAACCTGACATGCCATCATTTCCTTTGAAATTTGAATTCCATCCACTACAAGTATCTCATTTGGTAGAATTAGTTCTGGCAGCATGAAATCGAATTTATCTGTACTGCTTAACATTGCTTGTTGCCTGCTTTGTTCTAGAACCGTCCCAACAGCACGAATGTAACTTGTTACAATCTCACGCTCCCTTTGCAAAGAGTAACGTTGATCGATTATGGCAAGCAGCAAAAAAATGTTTATCCATTGTTTACATTAATTTTAAAATTTAATGAAAAATATATTATTTATTTGGCAGTTTAGTTCATCATTCGGAAAAGCAATTTCTCTTCCGGAACTCCACAGGCTATGAAAACATTGGATATTGACTCAAAACCTAACAGAAATGAGTAGCCAGTTGTGGTTTTAAAACCACGTGAAAACAGGCAATAATGCGCTTGATTGCCTAATTGTTTTGACAAATCAGCGCCTACCCAAATCTCCCTTGATTGAAGGGTCCATGTGCAAAAACAAATGTCTTCTGTCTATAAGAATGTTATCAAAAACACACACGCGATTCTTACCTCACGGCAGCTTTGTATGCTTTCTGTAAATGCTCTAAGTTACTCTGACACAATGTTTTCTCTTTTTCCCAATTATCAGCATTGTTTTTCAATCTTTTTATCGTTGTATCCCGTTTGCTTATTTCATTCTTTGCGTTATTAAGCATTTTCAGCGTCTCTGTCATCGTAGAATCCTTGGATTTCTCTTCTAACGAATGCTTTTCAACTCTAAAAAAAAGTTATTTTGAAAAGAGACAGTAAACAAAACTGTGTCAAAGCGGAATACAGTAAAGTCTTCAATGAGTGGAAATCTTGATAAGTGTGGCAGATATTTCTGGGTCAGTGGATTTTTCCAACTTTCCTAGAGGCACGTTCTCATAAAACATCCACAAAAATTGGACTGATTATTCAGGAAATGCACCGCTTCGTACAACAGGTGCATTCTCTGGATATGTGGGCTATTGAATAAGTTTGTTTTTTGTCATGTTGAACACTTTTTGGTCCTGTTGGAATTAGGTGTATCGATGATATAATATGCATTCGTACAATGTGATACCAACTGGCACATGGTGAGACACGGGCCACCATTGGAGTTAGGAGATGGAAAAAAGCCCGCACATTTGCGATATACAAACCTCTTTTCAATATCCTCTAACTGTTTTGTATAATCTTCCAATTGTTTTTGTGCCATTTCTTCTCTTTCCATTGCCGATCTCATATCATTAACTAATGCATCATACTTTCCAGCATCAACCATATCGCACATTTTCTTCTGCAGCTTCCCAATTTTTCGCCTCAATGAGCTTTCTTCTTTCGTCCAGCTTGCCTTCAGCTCTCTTTCTGACACCAACAAGTGCTCAATATCATCTCTTTCTCCTTTTAGTCTTGCAATGTCTTGCCGTAGATATTTGGTTTCGACCTGAGCAGCGTGCAACCGTTCTATGTATGCCAGCATGTAACTGTTCATAGATTTTGCAAGGCACTGAAAAATGGACAGTAGCTAAATAGCATATCATCACCTTAACATATGCAGAGTCCGGAAAACATCACGGTTCCACGGCTGGCAGCCGTGATGAAGGCTGTGCTCTCTCTCTCTCTCTCTGCTCATGCCCTCTCTTTCTGCCTAATAAAATAGTAAAAACCAACATCTTACCGTTGACGACGAGTACATATCTGCTTCTCTTTGATCTTTTAATCGAAGTAAAACTCTTCGTAAACCAGTATTGAGTTGATGGATTAACGAATCTCCGCCTAAAGAAATCTTCGATTCATAAACAGAAGATGGAAATTCTCTACCGATGCCTTTCATCAATTTTTTATATGATTTTCTGATCTCTTCTTTTATGTTAGAAACACTAATTGGCCTTTTATCGTAGTCTTGATTCTCATATGCTTCGTCAACTAGAAACAAAATGATAAATGCAAATTAAGCTGAGCAACACTCTAAAAGTTAAAGTCGCGTTTTTAAGAGTACAGAATGGTGTAAATAAACCAAATATAAAGTAAAACTGGAGTGACAGATAACAAAGGAACTCTATCTATTCTGTAAATTAGACTTAAAATGACTTGGTGCTAGACTTGAAGATAATTCCGAGACTCATCAAAAGGTGAACTTAGATTTCAATAAGATAACAGTACAACAAAAAAATTACAAAATTAAAAAAAACCAGAGTAATAACAAATAAACCCTTACAATTGTTGTTTTCCCCATCTGTTCCTGGATATGGATTTGACATCTTTTTGATTTCTTCGAAGAGACCTCGTGTAGAATTCGTTACAACTGTGATAAAGTTCTGGTCTGTGAGCCAATCAACAGTGGGGAGTTGTTGTTCCTGTCTTGGTGGAAAACGCTCACTCAAGCCTAAAACGAAATGATGATTGAATTGAAAGTATTTTAAAACTATAACAGTGAGATGTTGTGTATTGGTAGTGTATTATCTGAAGCAATGACATCTTCAGTACGAGAGTAGCTACAGTCTTCGATGAATTAGCCATGGAAAGAGTAAGACCATGCGATTTGCTTTGGAAAGAAAAAAGAAATTAACGTAGGCAAGTTTTTTACAGACTGATTGTGAGGGAGCACCTTGTTTCAAGTGATTGCTGTTTACGATGAGGTCATAATTACGTGGCTGCTTCAAATGAACAAACAATCTTCGTCACATCGCAGAAAATTGAAAACTTTTGCTGGATTCCGATGTCGAGAAATACACCAACAAACAAACAGTGCGTTTTTCTGTTGCTTAAATGACAACAAGAATTGTTGAATGGCAACCGGTATTATTTAATGATCCATCAATGAAAATGAAATGAACTTAAACTCTTGGGTAAAACTTACCTTTAAATTGACAACTGTTTTTATCAGTGCAAATCACAGCTAGCAAGTGATCGCTTTTGATGCCAGAAGAACGATTGCCAATCTTGACGTATTGCGATGCATAATTTGCATGATTATAAAATCGATTGGCTGCCAAAACAACAACAACAGCACGACGAAAACGCAACACTCCTGATATCCTTTTATTAATCAACTTCGATTTCGGCCTCAAATTTCCATCATTTCCATCAATTTCCGTTCTCAAAATGTTCACTAAATCTGCGATTTGCTGCTTCAAGTAGACAACCTCTTTGATGAGTTTTTTTGAAATCGCTTGCTGCAGAGATAAATCAGCTAGCTGATGAGATGACGTACGCAAAGAGCCAGCTAGCAAAAAAGTCGCCATTTGCAAACAGCCTCGTTCGTTTCTTAATTTGATCATCGAGTCCTTCAGTTTTGTGTTATCAACCTTAAGTTCTTCTCTTGATTGTTTAGTTTTGTCTAGCTTCATCCAAACTTCATCTAATGTCAATTTCGACTTCTGTTTGCAAAAAAGAATAATTTTAATGCCACAATTTACATTCACTAGATTCAGGTGGTATTTTCAGAGCTACAAACAAACTAAATTGATATCTCTTCGAGCGAATTTTATGTCAGAACAGTTTGTAAATAGGATATTTTACACTAATTAAATTCTTAATTGATATACTATAAACTACCGTATTTCCACGATGAACTAAATAAATGTTTATTTTGTAATATTTTACTTGCTTAAACAGCAAAATTTGTGAGCAAAAATTAAAACATTTTTTTAATTAACAATTCTACAACATTTTTATACTTACGTCTGTTTTCTTTTGTATTTCATGGACTTTTCTTTTGTAATGATCTTCTAATTCGTTTATTTTTTGTTTTAATTCCACCTCTATTTCTTTGCTGTTGTTTGAATTCTGTACAGAAACAAATTAAGACAGAAAACTTAAAATAAATAAAATAATAAGATGGATGAGGCAATAACTCAAAGACATTGCTCGCTGAAAAAGGACTTTTTAGCAAATTCGATATCAATAACACAATTGGACAAATACTGCTGTTGATGTCATCTGAACTTACATCGTTACAAAATAATTTCACCATCGAAAGAAATGCTAAATTTTAAAATCAAACCTTTTCGTGAGAATATTTCAATTTCTCGTAATTTTCTTCGCATTCTTCCAAGTTTCGTTCCAACTTCAGTACCTTTAGAAAAGATGATTTGTTAAATGATGACATCAATGATAGACAGCAAGAAGCTATGATATGAGATTAATAAAGTTATGACAGAATGTATAGACGTTGATATAATGCAGATGAAGAAGGATAGATAAGTATCTAGGCAAGGGAAAAAAGGGAGGAATGGGCTAGAAAGGGAAATAGCTGGTTCGAACAAAGAGCACCATAAGATTTTCGAGTTACAGATTTTTCAAGGAAGAAAGGTTAAAGGATTTAAACCGTACAAACTTTTGATCAATTTTAACTATCAATAATTAATTATTATTTCTTTAAATGTTTTTAGTTACTGAGATGGTTGAATATAACTTACTTTCTCTTCATTCAGCTTCAAAGCATTTAATTTGAAATCAATTTGCTCCTGTATCATGTGACAAAGATCTGACGTTGAAAATGATGTCACATGTCTGTCTCTCCGTGATTGGATAAACGGGCGACCAGTGATGAGATGTTGGTAAATTCCATAAAGAAAGATCTCGTGGTCCTAAAATGGCAGCAAATTAATAAAACAGTAGAAATACCACGGCAAAGGAGGAACAGAATAGTGCTTTATTTGAGTTTTGAAAGTCTAAATATCAAAAAATGTAGGCAGCTCAGTCAGTTGTGGCTGATAAATTTCGGTTCAAGAAGAAGATTTTCTTTCAGATTGTCCGTGGTAATCCTCAAGGTAAAAAGAAGTTGGGTATTAAACAATTCGAATCTAAACGGGCCAAAGTAAATAGCCATGAAAAGGGAAAGTGGTTGATTAACCTCTTGTGTCTTTGAAAGGGTTTCTTGTACGTCTTCCATCTGCAATGGAAGGGAACAAGGTAAATATAGGTATATCAAAGGTAGAAAGAATTAACAATATCTCGTTTCAGAACGATTATTTGATGAAAAATAAACAAAAATTTCTAAGTCTGAGGTTTTTTTTTTCTTAAACTCAGTTTCTTAACAGGCTTCTAAATTTCATTCGTTTTAACAAAACTGCAGCTCTAAAACTGGCAATAAAACTTTTAATCATATCAATAAAATCTACAATTTATTATAACTTAAAACAATGGCTACAAAATTTAGGAAAAACTATGATGTTAATCATAACAAGAAATAAGATTTAGAAATTTAGAAGATATGAAACCTGCAAGCGCAATTGATGATACTTTTCTTTTTGGTCTCCAAGTCTTTTTGATAATTTATTCGAATCATCGGTTTGCTGAGTTCGATCATTTTCGAATTTCAAACATTCTGCTTTAAACCTAGCTGACTCCAAATGAGAATTCTTCAACTGGGTTCTAGTCTCCTGACGAAGTTAAAAACAAAAAATTACGGTTGAAAATTACTCTTTGAATAATTATTCTTTTAGAAAAAAAGCTTAAAAATTGAACAGATATAGGTTTAGAAAGAATATTTTGAAATGGCACTGGCCGTCAATGGTTGGTTGGTGGAATTAGAAAGAAACCTTACTCTAAAGAATAAGTTTTTAAAATTGCAAGACAACCTATGAACCAATATTGAGAAACTACAAGAACAAAGACAAAATGGTACCTCAAGGGTCTTGTCTTTCTCCTTTAATCTTTGCTTTAATCTTTGGTTCTCGTTTGCAAAACTGTCGTTTCCCTTCTTCAGGGTGTCGACCTGGAACCAGAAACATTTGCAAAGTTAAATGAGAAGATGTAGCGATGAAGGATGCATTTTGAAAACGAATCACATTTTAAGAACTAACTCAGATAAGATGGAAGGGAACTCTTCAAAAAAATAGAAACGGAGGTGGGTGAAATATTTTAGTAAGCATGCTGCAATGGCTGAGAATTCCTTAATGAATGGTTGTCAGTAAGCCAATTATTTTCAATCGTTTACAATGACACTGACGACTGTGTTTGTGGAAGAGAGACCGTGCAAACCTAGCTCCTTCAAAACAGGACCCTGGTAAAAAGATCTTTGTATCTGTGGTGCAATGAAAGTAATTAAAAAGTAATTCAATTCAGTTAGAATAATAGTAAATAATGAAAACCTGTGAATTTGCTTCCATTACACGTGTTTGGTAATCTCTTAGAATTGACCTCAACTCTTCTAGAGCAGATGATGAAGTTCTTCTCTTCTTTTTGCTTGTCTCTTCTTAAAATGACAAAAAAGATTATTGCAGACTGTATTTTTATTGTCCATCAGGGCATCATCTAACATGCTAACAAGGGGGGACATCTGAACCCTAAATTCCCCACTCTAGTCGTATAGTTAAACAGTTTTAAACAATAGATGTGCCTATTTTGCCATTTAACCAAGTAAACCAATATGAAATGGAACAAATATGGATTGTCAAATATGGATATTTCTGGTTTACCAAAAAGACCATGTTGAGCCAAAATGACACCTCGAGTAAAATTTTATGCAAATTTTTGAGCAAAATGTTAAGCTATGGTGGTGCTTAGTAATAACGATTAAGTTAAAGTTTTCAATCGTGCAGATAGTTAAAACCACACAAATAATTCAGAGGTGAAATTTGAATTATGAATAAATGTGAAAGAAAATAGAAAAAAAATACTTTTCTTTTCCTGGTCACTTGATTTTTCGAATCTGAAATTGTTTAAAATGACATCGAGTTCTTTCATGTTATCGCTATAAGTAGATTCGACATTTGTCTGGTGCTTTTTGGCCTATAAAAACAAACAATACACAAAATTAGATATACCTCCTGTCAATTTGATGTTTGCAAATGATCCATCTTTGAGATTCCTCAGAGACTAAACCGTTGGCAAAACAAAGTAGGGGATCAAATTGAGCTGTGAACTCTATATAAGATTAATGACAATTTTGAATTTGGTTGGTATTGAGGTCACCGTGATGTAAGATTGAAAATACCTCGCTCAATTCGCTTCTCAATGCATCGAAATTTGTTTGATGGATATCTAATTGTTCTGATAACATGTTTTCTCTCTTGTTTACTTCTTGTAGTTGTTTGTCCATTTCATTGATTTCTAGGGCATGTTGATGATCTTTTCGTTCCATCAGATTTTTCAACTCATTGCAAGTTTCAACTTGATCCTCCATTGCCTGCTGCAAGTTCCTTCCAACAAAAACACGAAATGGTTCTAAACTCTTTCTATTACGTAGGCAGAATTTACAAATTCGTTTGTTTTTCATAAAACAGGACATAAACCCTGGTGATCAAGAGTTTAAATTTACTACAAAAGTTTGAGGAGGGATAGAAAAAACTGTTAAAGATGATCAAGTCTTTTTAAATGATTTTATCTTTAATAGAAGATGATTTAATCCTTAATTTACGACGGAAAAGGAAAACATACTTATAATTGTTGCTCATGTTATCTAAATCTTTTCGGCAATCTTTCAGCGTTTCTTCTGTCAGCTCTAACTCTTTAATTCGAACCTGCGGAAAATAGAAAAACTTTGATGAAAAGTTTGGAGAATTTCGAACAATACACTGCAGCGTTTGGAAGCCGGCTTTTCGAACTACGTTCATGATTTTTGAAAATTCGAAAAATCTGATCTACTTTACAGACTTCTAAGCAAGTGATTGGTTCGAAGTAAAACGCTACCTGGAGAAGTTCAAAGTTGAATTTTGTTTCCAAATGAGATGATCGTTCTGCTTCAATGTTATCCTCATATTTTTTTACTCTCTCCTGGTAGTTCTGAAATGAAAGCAAAGAGAAAATATATAAAAAGGCAGCTCAAAATAAACTTAAAAACTGCGAAATATTATCAACAAGGTATAGCTATTATCTTTCACAAGCACAGGATTTAATACTTACTATAAGTTCTGATTCGAGTCTCTCTTCTGCTCCTGACGCAAACTCTACATCTCTCATTAAGCGACGAATTGTGTCATTTTGTGAATCCCTCTGAGCTACAAATAGAAATGGCTCTAAACATGAAGCTTGTGGCATGCCATGTAACACACTACATTACCCTAGTGAAAGCTGATAAAATAGAACTTCTGCACCTTTGGAAAATTTCACAACAAAATTACATTGAAATAATTGCAGGTCTCTTTCATTAAACTTTGAATTTGCATAGCAAAATTAGAGATAAAAACTGACAAAAGAACTTTGTACTTACTTTCTAAAGTTTTACATTTTTCTTGAAGTTCTTTAATATACCTGCATTTTTGGAGATTAAAATGCTTTTAATTTGACAAGAAGGCAAATGAAATAACACATCAATTCACAATATTTAATATTCATTAAACAAAAAAGATTTTAGTAGAAATGATGGTATCAACTACTTACTTTTCATTGTCAGTTTGAGTCTGTTTTAAAATAAGTTCTGATTCCATTAATTTTTTATTCATTTGTTTCAATTGAATGTTTTCGCTTTCCTGCAAGAGTAAATGATGAGGAATGATCTAATGACAATGGAATCTATGTTTCTTGATCAAACTGCATCAACAGCATCCCAAAATTAAAAAAAAAAAATCAGGTTACATAATTTTCTAAAACTGTTTAAGGGATAAACAGCTACATTTACAAAGTGCAAACAATCTTTAAAAATTTCTCATAGGCAAAGTAAGGATTCATACTTTTTTGGTTTCCTTTTCCTTGTTGATTTTAGCCTCTTCTTTTCTTCCTTCTTTTTCAGTTTTGATAGACTTTTGTAATCTGTCCACATCATCTTCCAATTGATTGATTTTCTCTGCAAAAATTGTCAAACTTCATGCCACAATGTTCAACTTCATTAGTTATTCAATTTATTTGCCTGCTGACCTTTATGGCCATCTATTTGCATTGAATTTCAAAGTATTTTTATTTAGTAATATTTAGTAATATTTACACAAGAATTCTTCTCAAATAGAAAAATCTCACATTTAAAAAAGCAGATTTTGGAAATAAATACCTTGAAGGCTTGAATTTAGCTTCTGAAGATTGGCTTCTTTCTCAGAGAACTTCCTTTTTTCATTATTAAGGTTCCGTTGTACAAGTGTCAACTCATATTCAAGCTTTTGCTTCAAGACTTCACCTTTTTCAACAGTTGCTCTCAAATTTGTGACCTGCAACTCCAAACTTTTGCACTGTAAAGAATAACAATCATGTTAGTGTTTGGGTGACACTTTCCTAATCAATAACACCAGCAATGGTAATCAGGGGGGCAGGGGCAATTTTCTGACATATCATCATCTTCAGTCTGTGCTCAATTATTTCAAAGGGGCAGTCCCCCCTTTGCACCAGCTATGATTACAAATGATAATTCACACATTCTATCATATTCAATTTGTATTAACTTACATCTTCATTATACTGGTAAGCTCTTTCTGCTTGTTGAGATTGCATTTGAGAAATTCTCATTCTTAACGTTGTGATTTCATCTGCAAAAAGAGAAGCAAAAGATGGATTAGAGGTCATTGAAACATGCTGTAGACTTTGAGGCAAGCGCTACCCATTTAGATGCTCAATGATGCAACTAATGATGCTTCTGGCCTCCATCTTTAATAGTTAGGAGGTTAGCAACAGTTGTGCTGCAATCAGGGGGCACAGAAGACTTAGAACATAAATAGAGATGGGAAAATGGCGAGTCACTGAGCAACCAAAACATTAAATTGTTACCTTGCTCATCTCTGCTGAGATTCTCAAAGCTTAACCGCTTTTCTGGTGATATTGAGTGATCTTTGATTGGCGATCTTGGTGAGTTTAAATATCTGCTATCCAAAGGTGATGTCATCTCTACAATAAAAACAACGCCGTGAGTAAATGATGCTTCTGTTTACAGCTGAATTTAGCTAAATAAATAGTTGAGGTTGCAAAAACCGTGCAGATAAAAAAGCAGATAAACAATTTGGCATCCAATACTGAAATAAGTTTTTGTCTTACAACTTGGGCTGCCTGGCGCAGTCTAGGGGAAGGTGAAAAGAGGCGAACTCATAACAACAAAAGGGTATAAACAAAACGATAGCAAATAAGATAATTGAGTAGTGAGCTGAATCACTGTTGCCAAGAGGAGCTTGACCCGTTTCCCTTTGATGCAGATATCCCTCTAAATACTGCTCAAAGTTATTCTGAATAGTTAGTGTGTAAATGACAGCTTTGAACTTTATTAAGCAGGGTAGGGTGGGTGGAGGCAGGTTGACTAAGTAGGCCCATGACTTAAAAATGTGAAGCTGATGCTTTGCATCTGCAGCTAATGAGACAGCTACTTTAGTTTCATCTCCACCCTAATTTATTGTTAGAAACATAAATTAATTGATAAAAACTTACTGAAACGGGAGAAGACCGATGATCTCAACACGTCAACGAATTTGTCGCCTGTTCACTTCATTATTCATAAAATGGCGGGTTTCTTGTTTTGAATCCTACTGCTTCAATTGGTACTTCGTGTATGAATTCACAGAACAAAGAGGGCCCCTTTTAAAGGGCCGGAAAAAAGTCTCGCTTACAATAAATTAACCAGACAGATTTTTTGACTTCTACTCACCAATAGCATGCGTTTGGCAATTTCAAAAATTGAATGTAATTATCTACTTCTATTTTCATTTAGATAAGGACTGAAAAAAGGAGAAATTGAATAAAACTTGGAAGGTCATAATTTATTTTGATCAAAACATCTTTGTACATTGTTTCTATCAGCCATCAAAAGTCCATCCGAATTTTATGGGAAATTTTGATCTACATCATAATTTGTCATCAAATTCATTTTTTCCAGAATATTGTAAGAGACTGTTGTAAAAACTATTCCGTGGTTTATAAACATGAAATGGTCTTTTGTTTTCCGATATCCAGTCGGTGTGGATGGTAAAGAACCCTTTTACGGGGTTAGAATCTCCATTCTTCACGTGCCTCTGTCTTCTTCTCTCTAATGACTTCAGCACATTCTTTCCTTCATCTACTAATTTTAAATCTTGATTGCACATAAATCTTCCAATTTCTGGTAGCTTTTCCGAAGTGCTCTGGATTTCTTTCATCGGCAGCGGTTTTCTTAAAGCTTTGTCTTTCCTAGAAATGAAATCAAAGGCAGATTCATGCCTACTAAAGTTACATCTTCTTTAAATCGATCACAAACAAGATATGAATTCATGATCGAAGGTAACCGCTTGTTGTAGCCCCTGCCCTGCCGTTATCTTTAGCTAGGGGTATTATTCAATACTCCATGATGATCAGAAAAACCATTTCTTTAATTGCTTTAAAAAAGATGCAAGCCCATCTCCTTGCAATAATTTATTAAATTGACTTACCTTTCAAGATCTTGAGCAATAATCTTTACGATTCGTTCTTTGCATTCAATGCAATTATTTTCATTGTGAATGTAAGACTTCAGCCAGCACATGTCAGCACAATTCACTCGAAAATCAGAACTATTCGTTAGCATGCATCTTTCACTTCGGAATCCTGAGCTCGTGTGCTACTTTCATTTAATTTTGCGTGATATAGAAATGAAATAAAAATAATCTTACGTCAAAACGTTTGAAAGTTGCAAGATTAATTTACGCTGCTAAGTTTCTGCTACCATGACTGCCAGAAAGATATACGCTTCGAACTTTTCAATGGGTGATAAGTGTAGATATACAAACTGCCGAACACGCAACAAATAATTTCCGCTAACTGTTCAGAGTGGCTTGTGAAAATTGATGATGATCATATTCATTTACATACCAGCCAAATCATTACATTGAGGTGACTGACGGCCGTTTTAATCGTCTGGTGCAATGCTGTTTAGGGCTTCATTCGTATAATACGGCTGCAAGTGAAACAATGAAATAAAAATGTATCCGTTCCGTCCTTTATTTCAAAAAGTGGGACATCTGATGTGAGATGACCTTTTCCCATTTTGATGTAAATACGCTAAATAGCAAGCGCCATATACAGTTTGGACCAGATGACTCAGAGTTCTTTCCAGCTTGATGTGGTGCAAGCAAAGTTTGTAATTGTATTTTTTATATACTTTAATATTTGAAGTGATTTCAAAAAATGCAGATTATCTGCAACTTTTTACTCCCTCTGCTCATGCTTCCCGTCATTAACTTTTACAAATCGAGTAGAATTGTCAAAATTCAAAGGGTAGTTTAGCAACAATTTATCTAATCACATCATCGACATAAAGAAATTCACATTAGATGAGAAATCAAAGACATTTTAATAGAAACTAGTAGCATTCATCCTCAATCAAGAAATTCTGAATCAATAAAAAATCAACATCCCCAGCATTTGTCGATCTAAAAGTCACGCACCACAGCGTCTAAAAATGCTCCGAAACTGCTCTGCAGAATCACCAGAATTACAACCCCTGATTATTTTTATTATACATTCGCATAATAAATAACGATATATATAAGATCTTGCAATATAAAAAGTAGTCTATGAAAGTTGGAATGTTTATCTGTAACTCTTCTTTGGTTTTGCTCTTTCAGAAACCCATTCAGGGTGAATTATGAAATAGCCCCGGTCTGGAGCCGAGACCTTCCCAAAAACTGAGTGAGTGTAAACGTTGTCTTCTGGTAGGATATTATAGTCCTTTATTTTGGACTTGTACATCTTTGATATGGCCATTTTCGGACGCTTCGTTGCTTCCTCTTTCAGTCTTCTGTATGATCTTGGTTCCATTCTTGGAGAAAATTTTGAAAAATGGGAATAAGATTTTCATTCCAGCTACATTTTAATTAAGTTAAATCAAACTTAATAGAACATGCTATTTTTTATTCAATTATTTGGACTTTTGGATCGCAAGGCCAGTAGAAAATCAACGCCTTTTCTTGAAACTGCACCATGCATAAATTATCGCCTCTTTTCAAATGACAAATATAGGTTTTTAGAAGAAATTCTTAGAGGCAATTATCAAGATTTAAACGACTGTCCGAAAGCATTGCGTTGCGTGAAAATCCTGCATCATTATCAACGTCCGATTTTCCTTCGAGGAAGAAGAATTAGTCTGTTTGGGATGTGTACTGTCTTTTGTCTTCTGTCTGAACGTAGAATTCTTAAAAAAACTGCTCAATTTGGAGGGGAAGCGTATCATTGATAAAAATGTGATAGGGGAGAACCTTCTAGAGAAAAAATAAGGGTCATATAATAATTCGCGGTAACTGAATATATAATTACACATTAATTTGATAAATTTTTCAGCGTTAGCACCTTGATATATCACAAACAGCTATTTTTACGTAATTAAAATGCGATTATCAAGGCCCTGAACTTCCTACTTTTTGTATAAAAGTATGAAAGGGTCATTCAAACATTTGATGGTTTAAAAAATCGAAAACAACTTTGATTTTTACAACAGAAGTAAATCCACTCAATACTTGGCTGCTTAACTCACCGAGAAAGCTTGTCTGCGATTCTTCGTATTTCTGTATCTTGACAACTCTTGCAATTTGAATCGCAATGTGTGTGGGTATGGTAACTCTGCTGTCGATAATTTCGATTTGAGCCCGCGGAGTACACCCTTTGGACTTTCTCGGGCGTTTCGATACGATGTGGTACCTCAGCACTCTTTGCACGATTTATGAAACGTGTGATTGAAGTTGCAGAAGAATGGGAACTAGTTGGCCTTGCCTTATCAGGAGGTCGTTCGCGATAGAGGCCAAGGGAACTCTTAGAGCGTTTCATTTCAGGTAGTTGACTGCCTCCTAACGGGAGAGAAATTGCACTGCGAGGTCGTTGTTCTGAGTAATCAAGAAGGTTTTCGATCTTAGCAGGAGATATATCTTTGTTTGAGGAGGTGGTTGAGGCACGGGAAGGGCATCTTTGGTCAGGGAATATTCTCTGATGCCCCGTTGCAATTGTTTCCCGTGTCGGGTTTCGAAAAGTTACACTTTTGTATGCTTCTGTCTCTTCTAGAAGCTTTTCTTGAGAAAGCTGCGCTTCAGCAAAAATCTGTTGACTGTCGAGTAAATTATCATCGTCTTCCAAAAGAGGCGGAGTTGAAGGCGGAATAAAATCCGGTTGAAATGTATTGTCCGGAATGTAATCAAGGTAGTCTTCAATCTTTGGGTTATCAGAATAGTGTTGCTTTTCATAACTGTCCTTGTATATTTTGCTTCTAGAAGGAGTCCTTTCTTCGTTGATTGTATCAGAGACGTTTTTCATGAAGTCGTGGACGACAATTTTCTCTGAATGATTAAAAATTTAGATGCATTTAATGTTTTTGAGCATTGTTAAAGGTAAAACTTTATATTGTGTTAAGGTGCGAGAAAATTTACATAATCCAACTGCGAATCGTTTTGATTAGCAGCATAAAATATTTTTAAATTAAATCTGCCTACCATATTCGTTTGCTTCGTTAAGCCATTTCGATAGGCCTGGGATCAATTTTTGATTTGTAACATTCCTCGTCTCTTCCTTCTAATCAGAAAAAAAGGGCGTGAAAGCAAATAATAATGATAGTAATAACACATGAAAAAATGTATAACGATAAGCCTCTTCATCAAAATGGATTTGTTGCTGTCAGTCCCGGGCCTGTTTACTTTAACGGACTAAAATCAAATTGTGTTCAAATAAAAACTTCTACGAGGATAATGTTCAACTTACTTCTCTTTGATTGTACCATTTCTTTGCACCAGCTTTACCATAGATGTCACCTGCAAAATAGATACATTTTATCACGTTTTATCTAAATCAATAAGACAATGACACTCACAACAGAGGAACAAACTGGTGCGGTTTTTAACCAGTAAATGATACTTATTTCCCTTTGTGTTAATCTGGGATTTTCTTCTACCGCTCATCGCTGATGCTTGTCTATTTATTGGGTATAAATACACACTTTGACGTCCTTCCTTTAAATCTATAATCTTATTCAAAACTCTCTCAAAAAGAGGGTAACCTGCTGGTAGGAAAGGGATGCATATTCTACGATGTACATTTAAATTTTACTACGTTTTAGCAAAGATACAAACTGCAGGCTAGGGGGCGCTGTGCTCTCACAGCTCCCCTTCTAAATCAGTATATGATTTCCAGTGACGTAGATCCCATACCTCGTTCACGCTTTGTCGTATTTACTTCCTCCTGCCAAGCGGATTCAATTCTTCGCAATGACAATGGCAGTACGTCAACTAGAGGCTGGTCGTCTTCAATCACTGATGGTGTCATAGGGAGGCCGTTGTATAATGGCGCTCTTTTATCTAAAGCATTAAAATAGAATTTCTCTTTCAGCTTCATCTTTGTGGCAACAATGAGGTTAATAGTTGAAGAATTGCTTGTTTTAACGATTTTGTTTAATTGTTGCTTGTTCACTGGTAGATCTGATAAAAGGTCTCTCATTATAAAGTAAACCAAAGGAGAGCAAAAACAAACTGATCTGTCTCCAAGGCATAATCCCAATTTAAATTAGCGGTTTCCCAACCACTGTCACCTTTTGAAATGTTTAACAAAGAAAGACATCAGAACACTAAACATTTTATATTATTTGATATCTTTGAAATAAGTATAGGAACACCCTGTTCATATTGGATTTTGCTGTTCTGAAGAAAATATTATAACGTGGCATAGCTGCTACAACAGAGAGATTAGAGCCTTTGAACAAAACTGAAGTAGATTGTTTTCGATGAAGTTGATAATGATGATAAAGATAAAGTTAAGAAGAAGAAGATTATAATGATTATGATGATGATGATGCTTGGTGATGATAATGATAATAAATGGTGATCAATGATGATGATGATGATGATGATAACAATGATGATGTGGATGATGACGATGATTATGATCACGTTGATAATGACGTAGTAACGGTTGTGATAAGATCTCCTTTAATCTCGGCAATCTCCATGATCGTGATTCATCAATGATTTGATTGATTAATGATCATACCTCTGTTCATTCCAATGTCACAATCCATTCTGCTCGAACTTCGTTCAATGTTATTCAATATCTTTTCACACTGTTGCTTCAACTCCCTGTGACTTGTTGTTTGGTAATGGTCATTAAGAAATCTCGTTGTGGGATTGTACTGAAAGACAAATCACATATCAAATGAAATGTAATCAAAGTGAATCAGAATAGAATTGAATTTGATTTTGGAGTTGTTTAAAAAACTTGGATACCTTAAGAAGTTTTTCTAAATCTGGAGACCTTCAAAAGTCGCTGCACTGAGCTGGGAGGTTGTTATTCAAGTTTTTATAGAGGGCTTTTATCATGATAATTCGCATAAAATCTCCATAAAAAAAGGAGTTATTAATCGTTTTCAGGATTCACCCCAGCAGATACTTAATAATTCAAAGCTCGTTGTCAAGAACAATGAGCTTCAAAAACATTATTTCAAATTTTCCAACAACAAATAAAAGTTTTTATGGCATTGGCTTTATTTGAAGGACGTTTTCTCTCCCTCCCCCTTTTGACCACCATATTTGCTGCTAAAATTAGCGGGGACCTTTTTGTATTATATAATCGTTATGAAAAAAACACTTTTACGAAACGTCACGAGCGATAAAAACAAAAACTGCCTTAATTTCTGTTAAATTAGTACAGGCTTAAGGGCTTAGGCCCCAATCAAAATTCAATTTGAAAATGCTTTTCGTAGGCGTACATCTAAGCCTTGATTTAATTTAAAGACGCCCCCATGAACACAGGGTTATTCGGCGGAGGGGGGAGGGGGTGTTGGTACATTCATTGACCATGAATGGTTTTGCTATTGTTTTTAGAAGACATTAGACAAAAGCCCATTGTTTTCTGTACTCCACTGTTGCCTATGACAACAGACCCTCCTCGCCTTAACCATAAAGTCTTCCAAACAAAAATGAATATGCGTTTGAGCAAATGAAATTGAGAAAATATTTGCATATATGTCAATTGACGCTTTCGTTATTTGACGATTTTATTGTTATGTATACGGGCTGTGTTTGCAAATAGCAAAGTTACGATAAAGGCATGTTTATTGTTTCTAATCTGTGTTTCCTGCCTTTTAGTTTGTATGCAATACAAGAAATCGCCTGCTTTAATAACGCAAAATTTAAACAAAATCACAACACCGCCAATTTTGTTTCATCGAATTCAATTTATGGCAGACACGTCTGTCGTAGCTCGCATGAGAACATTTTCCTCAGATTTTCAAGCTTTTGCTTTCTCGAAAACTTCTTTGAAGCCGTTTAATTTCCATGTCAATCGGATTCTACGCTGCTATTTACTGCTAAATATAAGTTTTCCGAAGGAATGAAAATTTGCAAGGTCGTTTCTCTCTTTGAAAGAAACTTCCCGACACACCCATCTCGAATTGCTGCAAGTCTTTTGGAAGTATAACGTTACATCTTATTGATTTTAATATCCTGCCTCAAGCAAGTTATAGCTTGTCCTATTCGTGTGTTTTGTGTGTTACTGAGAATTAGTCCTGTTGTCATGAGACCTGTTTGTCTGAAGTCGATGATGGTCTCAGCGAGAACTTCAATTTTTAGCTACTGTCTGATCAATTTGCATTAAAATTGCATAATCAATAGTCTAGTTGGTTGCATTTCCGCTAAAGGGTCGCAGCTATATTTTGTATGAAAGATCTGATGATCGGTAAATGATATTGAAAAATTACAGTGATAAATTACATACGATATCCTTTGCGTATAGCGGAGTCTCTTTGGTCCTCATTTGTCTTCTCTCTGGAATATGACGTCTTCTCGAACAAAAATCAGAAACATAGATGGATTTGTTCTTATATCTTTTATCTTCTACCATGTTGTAGGGCAGTAGCACAACTTTCGTCTCCGGCATTTTGTTGTTTATCCACTTTCCTGTTGAAGTGTGGATTGGCGCTTTCGGTTTAATCAGATCAACGGCATCACAGTACACTAACTGCGATTGCATAAAAGGGCAATCAAAAACTCCTAAATTCTATAAGAAAGTAATTTCTATTATGACAACATGTGTTAATAGCGTTCTCGGTAACTTAGTAACCTTATCTCGTTTTCAAGTCGAGATTATTCCTTTGCATGTGGTAATTCAATTCATTTCTTGAAGAACACTCATTATAATGGCGGCAGTTTTCAGTTAAAACCACCAAAGACCTCAATTTAATATCTGCTTTTGCTCAAGGTCAACAAATCTTTCAGGCTAAGAACAGTAGCTAATATATTTAGGAAGTATAACTGGAATGATGGAGCGTAAAAGATACAGAAGTTTTGAGACAGGCAATGGTAAGTTAAAAACAAAATGTCTTTATTTTTGCTTGGGCTCTCTACCGTCCTCTCTGGTTTTTTTATATGTATTTTTCTTATTGTGCTTGGTTTTGACCCCCTCGCCCTAGATTTTCAATTTTTCTGTCGAACTTTTAGAGCATCAAATAATGAATTTTCCATGTGCTAATGAGATATTATTTGTTAGTTTATTTTTTATTGATTCGTTCATTCAGATGCCAGAGATCAAAAGAGAAGAAGATCGGAGCCAATTGATGTTGAAAACAGGCTTGAGTCACTCATAACCAGAGTTGGAGAAAAGGTAACAAATTTTGTAAGAATTTTCCAAGATGCATCATAGCTAAATCTCATATCAAAGCTTTGCCAGTTGCCCCTACCTCAAATGCTGTGCAGAAGCAAAACAGAGTAGAATTTGTCCATGTTGTGCAACCATTTCACCAAAACTGTTATAAAATGTATTCTTATTATTAAAAGTATGGGGCTATGAGTTGAAAATAAGTTGCTAACAGAATATCAATATTTGGTGCCAAGCCAGTCCAATGCACACTTTGTTGTCAATTGAACTTTTCTTTTTCATCTTCTGTTAACTTCATCACTTATGTCTCGAAATAAACCACTGTGTTTAGGATCACTGGAATTTATGTTCTGAATAAAAGATGCTTTGGCAGATAATATGATATGATTGAAATAATTCCTTATTCGTTTCAGAGCACATCATCATTAAAAAACAACTTAGAAGGACTTGCAAGTGTTTTGGAAACTGATATTCCAAATTATAAAGATCTCATTCTTAGAATACTGAGCACATGGTAAGAATGAGCGTATAAACACCCCCTAATGATTGCCTAACAATTGTTCAAGTTTTTATTCCAAAATTTACACATTTGATTCTGGTAATAATGTGCTTATTTTCTTTGACAGCATATCAAATCTACCAGAGAAAATAACAATTTATTCAACCCTTGTTGGATTGTTGAATGAGAAAAACTTTGATTTTGGAGGAGAGGTATACAAATTTTCTTGTTTTTGTTTTTGTTATCATATGTTCATTATATATTCAAGCCTATACACATACAGTATATAATGCTCATCATATTATGCACATTATGCATGTTTTCCTCTGTTTGACTTGAGTTTGCTGTGCATGCATTAACCCTATTCTCTCATAATATATTCATATATATATCTACCATTTTAAGTTGAAGATTTCCTGTCTCTTTATCAAATGACAGGTCCTTGAAATGGCTATAAGAAATTTGGAAGATATGATGGCACTGCAGCAATTTGAAAGAGCAAGACTCATGGTTAGTTAATATGCTAAGGAAATATAATGTATAAATTTTCAATGATGGTTTTAACTTGTATTTTTTTCATACTTTCTTTATATCCATCACTAACACGTTGAAATAGCTATTAAGACATGCAAGAATGGTTGTTAAATGATAAGAATGGAATGAAAACAGTTGAGACAAATGGGTTTTGTCAACTTTGCAGACATCCCCTCCCTATCCTTGGCTTCTAAAGAGATCCAAGAGTAGAGATCTGTATTTTAGAGTTAACAACAAATTGACTTTAAAGTGATAGCGCTCACTGACTTTAGCTGTTTTTATTATCATCACAATGTAGCACTATTTTTATTTGATATTTTATAACAGGTCCGATTCATATCTGATTTGCTAAATTGCAATTTCCTTGTTGCAACTTCATTGATATCATTCTTGGAAAATTTCATCAACCTTGCTGCACAGCCAAACATTTCCCAGGTAAGGCTGAGGGGCCCAAATCATACAGGCTCTGTCTTAGTTTTTGTCTAATATTTTGCCTCATTTACAACACTTATTGCTTGATTTACTTTCAATTATTTGTCTTAGTATATGTATCTTGTAACTCAAACTGTTACCCAAAGGTCTTAAATTTGATAGACATTTCAACATTAATAAAAGAAGTTGTCAGATATATCAGATATACCACAGGTAAGACTTGTGGGAAAAAAGTGATAAGTGACTCAATATATTTGCTCCTCAAAGCTTTTAATTGTCTAGTGTACTATTTGAAACTGTTTTACAACTTGTTTATTACAACAAAATTATTCCTTTATTTAAGGTCCGTTCAGATTGGTTCATCCACATTGTTCTGTCAAGTCTACCCTGGGTTTGTATTGATTTTTCTCAATTTTCTGTTGATAAACCATGTTTCAATACGCAACATTGGTGACATGAGTGGGATAGACACTTATGCCCCTGAAGCAACTTGTATCGGTTCTAATCAAACTCATTGCAACTGATGTACTAACATCAAAAGGCATTTGCATTTAAGTAGAATAGCAATGCTCATAGACAGCACATTGTATTTTTGAAACTGTAATTTCATTCCCTAAAATATTTCCTGCTGTTCTATCCTTTGATATGTCCCACCTTGGGCACCATTTTTTTCACATCCCATCCTGGTCACCAGTTTTTCTATGGTATTTCTGCTCACTTGTCTTTGCTATGGAATGTTGCATTGCATATCCATCCTACTTGCTGCTGTTTTTCAACGCTTGCATTTCGTTCTGTAAACCCCTGCCTTTCTTGTAATTTATTTAAATCTTTTCATTGAAGTGTGGTAAAGAGCTTGCATCAAAAAGAGGCAAAGAACTGGAGAGGCTATTAGCAACGCTTGAAGAGCTTATCGGGTATGTTTCTAATTTTGATGTCTTTGTAGACTAGACTTTCTCGATTCCTGCTGCACAAATCAAACAATTTCAGGAGAAAATGGTAATAAAAAGCAATTTATCTTTCTCTTAGTCATCAAGTAACCTCCTTGCATACTCCCTGATTCATTGAAAGTCATTTTTTATTCTTCTGAGAAAGCTCTTTGTGTTAGATCGGAATATTGGTTTATTTGTATGTAGGTTTTTGATTTAACAATGCATCTGTCTATTTTTAACTATTTTGCATTTGGCCTTGCTTTGCTGTAACCATCCATTTTGTCAATATTTTGTTAGAAAAAGAAGCAAGCTTCATACAAAGGCGTTACGTGTTTGGTCAACTGACCAGCCTCATCCCCAGGAAGAGGTTATTATACTTTTATTTCTATAACATGAGAGTCTAGACTATTTGATTATTGTTGGTATTTAACGTTTTTATTGATAGTGGTCAACATCCAATGAAGCTTTTCAAGAATTTTCCTGGTTTGAAACATATCAAATTTGTCAAGGATCTACAAAAAACAAAATTTCGTTGCAATATATTTGAATTTAAAAAGATTGTTCCTTTCAAATCCTTTTAAAGATTTCAAGATTTTAGCTCAGACTTTTGCACGCTGTGTTCATTCTGTGCTCACGAGTGTCTGTTTTCAAAGTGCTCTGACCTTTTTATGATTCATATTTCTTTTTATCTGTAGTACATTGATTGTTTATGGGCGCAGATCCAAAAAATGAAAAGCGATGGGTGGGAGGTAAGTTTTCCTGTGTTACTATCAGTTTTCTTTCATTGCAGCTTTTGGTTCTGCACCATATTTTATTCTTTCTAACATGTACATATTAATTTTGCCTAACCTTATCCTTCCAGACGTCACTCTGTCTTTAAAATGACAATTTAAATGTAATTAGACATACGCATGACCGTTCAACTGGCTTATGGTTTCCCAAATGCGTCTAAATCTAAATTTACCCCACGGGTTTTAGAGCTCAAATTATTATCTCTTCCATTTTCTTCTAGGAAAAGCATATCCGAAGACCTTATAACGAATTCCATGGTGTATTATGTAAGGCAATGCCTGTAAGTATCAGCCATTTTTAAGTGGATCCTTAGAAGGTTTCATATCTTCAAGAGAAAGAGAGTTTTGTTCCAATAAGTCGAAATTCGAATTATACGTGTTCAAATTAAACATTGTTCACCATATTGAAAATCGATTTCTGGAGGCTTAGAAAGAGAATCAGAAACTTAGGATATTGCTTATATTTTGTTTTTGCAGAAGAAGATATTTCTTAGCTTTTATGCAATAAGGTGTTTATTTGCAATCCATTACATTTTGCAGCTGATTAATTTTCTCGTAGCATCCAATCCCTCAATTCAAGATTCCTCCGCATTCAAGCAAAATCTCCTATCCGCTGCCATCAGTTGTTTTCAGGATTTTCGATTACACTGATTGTCCAGAGGCAAGTATATTTTGATTATTGATCATTCTGATCATTGTGATCACCGTAAATCATTGGCGATCATGTTTGTTATTCATAAGTGACAAATCTTTGCAACATCAATCAATCTAAGAGACTATTCAATAAGACTAATTTGCCAAAGCATATGACGACCACTATTTTCAGATCGTCGGGACTGATCTTCATTTAGGAGCATTGGATCTGTTTATATAAAACTCTGATTTGTGTAGACAAAAGACATTGGGTAATGTTTTGATTTGTTGTGCATTTGCAGGAGCTACCTATACCCGGTGCTCATGCTATCGAGAGGTATTTGGTTGAAGAAGGTGTATGCCGCGTGATTGATGCACATTACAAGGACAGAAAGGAATGGTATGATATTTTGTATTTAATTTTTTTACCTCTTTATATCATTACTTGCTCTCATAATCTGTAATTTTCGTTATTATTACAAAATGTTAAGTTTAGCAAATGTTTTGTTCTGTTTTAGTGCCACCCAGTTACTTAATTATTACA
This sequence comes from Catostylus mosaicus, assembly GCA_964019065.1. Taxonomy (NCBI): domain Eukaryota; kingdom Metazoa; phylum Cnidaria; class Scyphozoa; order Rhizostomeae; family Catostylidae; genus Catostylus; species Catostylus mosaicus. Next base: position 8,070,854 of record OZ025194.1, on the reverse strand, counting down.
TGAAATGGAAAGTGCCTTTGGAGCATATTCTTGTGGAGGTATTTGGAATTAACTTTTTTTTTGTTATTTCAGAATGAGTGATAAATGAAGAATTGATATTAGCTCATTTATATAGCATACACAGTTGTAATGGCTCAAGATTCTGCATGTATTTCAGTCTGTGTATTCAAGCTGTTTGATATATTAGTTCCTGTTTGAAGCTCTGGCGTTTCGCTTCGAAGATGACGAGCCTTTGATTATGAAAAACTAACTATAAAAAATCTTTCGAACCATTTTTGTATTTTTTAAAGTAACATTTTGTATTCAATATTTTTATTTTCAAGGTCATCTTTGGAAGCTTCTTCCGGCTGCCCCAGCCCCAACATTTACCCTTATTCTATGGCTCATTGATTCTTGAGTTATGCAAACTGCAACCAAGCACATTTCCTGCTGTTGTATCCTTTCATACGTCCAATCTCGGTCACCATTTTTAAAATCCCATCTCGTTCACTACTGTATTCATGTTATTTATTTATGTTATTTCCACTCACTGACATTAATGTCGCAGTCCTCCAAGTTGTTTTCAAACAACAAACCTCTGTGGTTATAGTCCACCTTTATCAGGAATTACTTTTTGTAACTGATATGTCATCATGATGTGTGGTTCATGTTCGTTCTCGGTCTCCAATTTCTAATCAAGCTGGAATTTCCAAATAATGTTCCAACTTCTTTAAGTATAAGGCACATCTAAACCCTATGTTTCAAACTAACAGTATTATAGATTGTATTGAGAATGACTAATTTGTTTTAATGCAATGATGTTTGGAACACAGCTGATCACCCTACTTAATACTGACTTGAATTTGAAGTTTCCCAGCAGTTTTTTCTTGACAATAATACCAAAGGTCGCACATGGTGTGGAATTGCTTTTTGAGAGAATAGATTCAATGAACGTCACTTGTGTTGACAGGTTTGTTGATTTTAAACCAAATGAAATGACGTCAGAATGCGATTTAAGTCATTAATGAGATGCTACTTGCGACAATGTTCCATCAAAGATATATCTTCTAATGTCTTGAGCTTTGCATCTCACTCAATGATTTATTCTTGATATGCATTTCACGCCAAGGGAAGAACAAAAATATTAGAATCTCTATCAGTACATTGCCGTATTAATAAGGATTTTCTTGTATGCTATACCTACTATCTATGCTAAACGACAATGTCTTGTAATTTTTAATACTTTTTACGAGTTTAACAGTTTTACTTTGAGTACTTTAGAGTCGTATTATAGTTTCTACTATTTTCTCAAAAATATTTTTCCTAGATTTATCGACTGGTTCACTTATCATCTTGGAAATTTTCAATGTAAATGGGCATGGGAAGACTGGTCAGTAGCTTTTCGTTGTTTAAATCAGCCGTGGACTAATAACAAAATCAGCTATATTCCACATGTGTTTGGATGTATTTTAAGATTCTGAAACTTTTTTTTATTAGGAAGGAGTATTCTGAGAGCAACAAACAGATACCGAAGGTCAAGTTCATTGTCGAAGTTTTGGAAAGACTAACGAGGTAAATTTGTTGCCTTACTTGCATAAAATGCCAATTTTCTGTCTTCAATTTAAATGTTATAAAACCGAATCATCCAATTTCTGAATTAACAGATATGAATAAATGGGAAATTCCTGAAATTTTGGCACCTGAAAATAGCTGTTTCAGTTTATCCCTTATTGAGCAAGATTTTGTTTGATTTTGTTTTTATTTCTCATGGTTTACTAATTTTTATTTTATACCATTTATATTATCGTCTGATCAATATGTCTATTTATCATTTCAATAGAATGTATTACCGACAATATGTGATAGAGAAAGTGCCAGAAAGCCTGCATGCCTTGATGCCATTAAATCCACAGGGAAATTTCAGATACGAGGATCCGGAGAGCAGTGAGTTTGTTATCAATTTTATTGAAATATTTTAGGATTTCTAAGATCAATGAAGTGATGTTTTTATCGAAAAGTTGTGACCGAGATAGAGACATTCGGTTCTTTCTACACAGCGGAGCTTTAACAAGAGGCTAATTAAATACACCTTTGAAGAGTATTTAAGCCATAAGAGCTAACATGTTTGTGTCTCTAAAAACTACAGAATTTCAAATGTTGCGTATAATGCGGAAGCGTAACTGGGGAGAGGGATACTTGATCATACTTTTAAATATAATTTCTGCTTTGCAGCTGATGAGCCAGGACATGCCACAGTTAGAAGATTAATTGATGGAATTAAAGCAAAAAATGAATCGGAGACGTTACTGAACATCCTTTATAAAATACCGGAAACAGAAAAGTCAGTTTTCATGTTAACAAATGATGAAGGTATGTGATTGGATCCTTGCAATGTAATGTAATGTAATGTAATGTAGTGTAATGCAAATTAATGTAATGTAATGTAATGTAATATAATGCAATGTAGTGTAATGTAATTTAATGTAATGCAATGTAATGTAATGTTATGTAATGTAATATAATGTAATGTAATGCAATGTAATGTAATGTAATATAATGTAATGCAATGTAATGTAATGTAATGTAGTGTAATGCAAATTAATGTAATGTAATGTAATGTAATTTAATGCAATGTACTGTTATGTAATGTAATATAATGTAATGCAATGTAATGTAATGTAATGTAATGTAGTGTAATGCAAATTAATGTAATGTAATGTAATGCAATGTAATATTATGTAATGTAATGCAATGCAAAGTAATGTAATGTAATGTAATGTAATGTAATGTAATGCAATGTAATGCAATGTAATGCAATGTAATATAATGCGATGTAGTGTAGTGTAATTTAATGAAATTTAATGTAATGTAATGTAATGTAATGTAATGTAATGTAATGTAATGTAATGTAATGTAATGTTATTAGATGTAATGTGATGTTTTAATATCTAATCAAACAAGAACTTGTTGGAGTGCAAGAATGACAAACTTGTTAGCTACTTTTTTAACCAAAGTCATAATTGACACTGTCTCCATTGCATGATTGGCTGAGGTTATTTTTAAAACCAGATTTTAAATTAATTGTTGAAAGCGTTGATTTAATTTTGCACTGAAGAGGTTAAGATGTAACTGACCTATAGTGCGTTTTCCAGACCTAATTTATCTCGTTTCGTGAGCAGCAAACAGCAATCAGCTGATAAGAGAATGTCTGCGCCTAAAATCTGAGATGATCTGAAGCTGATGTTGCAAACAGTTGTATTTTCCAAGTTGATGATTTCAGGAAAATACCCAATTTATCATGAATAGGAAAATCTTGATGACAATGGTCATAATCTATGGCGGTGGTCTAGATGACTGTCTATGATAAGGACGATCTGCCTTTGTGAATCTAAGAATCGTTGATGACAAATGACGCTATGTTTCTTTTTTTGGCGTACTGAGATAACAAAGTGACGCCATCTTCAATGTGATTTGTTACACTCAGTTTCCAAATGAACAAGGGAATTTTTCTTGAAGCAGTTTTAAGTGATAACAGAATTGTTTGGAATGACCTATAGAAAATTAACGAGATTTACGGTTAGAGTAACGCGATTTTCCCCATCAGTCTAAGAAGATTCTCTCCACCATAGTATAAGACTTAATCATCTTTAGATCAAAAGGAGATACAGCATATCTCGAGATAATTTAGTTCAAGAAAAATAGAGTGTCTTAAGCCTTTAATGTCTATACCAAACAGGATACGTTTAAAATTTCAAATATTTACTCAGGAAAACATTGTAAGTTGTTTAGATTCGACAAGGCCACCCCTCGTTTCTATTATTATTCTGACAAAGGCACATCTATCTGCGCGAAGAGTTTAAGATCGTATAGAGGGAAAAAACCCTTGATGTTTACTGTAAAATCTTGATGCTAGACGTAAATATTAAATATGTAGAGAGCATTTTAATCTGCCACTATTAAATTGAAATTACGTCTAAAAGTGTTTGTGTTTGTTGTTCCCAGGAAGCCAAATTGATGATGGTACATATGGGCCTTTGCGTGTGGAGATTTTTACACTCACTGTTCTTCGAGCTGGAGTGAAATCAATCAGTCATACGTACAGTGCGTTGTCAAAGTAAGATTGAAATCAAAAGTTATCGCCTCGCTAAATGCTACAAGGTGCATGAGATTTGTGCAAGTTATTTATAAATGAGTTCAAAAAATGAGCGAAGAAACGCCGAACGAATGAACGAACGAACGAACGAACGAACGAACGAACGAACGAACGAACGAACGAACGAATGAATGAACCAACGAATGATCGAACGAACAAACAAACGAACGAACGAATTAACTAATGAACGAACGAACTAACGAACGGGTGAACGCACGAGAGGATAAATGAATCTTTTTGATCTATTCAACTGCTTTTGTTTACTTTCAGATTTCATGCGATATTCAAAGCCCTTGTTACGTCATCAAATGCCCAGTTACAATGCTTATTCGCCATCAAGGAATTCTGGGAACGAAACCCGCAAGTATGTCGTCATTAATTTTCATATGAGTCCATTTTACCATTGAAGCTTTGATATTTGCCTACAATGAATTGCTATGTTGGTCAATACACTCTTTGCATTTCACCTCCTATTCAAACTTTCAAACTTTCAAAGTTTAAAATCCCATGTAAATGAGCCTCTCTCTTGCCACGCTTTATGTATCGCTTTATCAAATTTAAATGAAATTAAAAATGATGGCACCTCCTTTTATTTGAAGATGTTGTCCATTGTTGTGGATAAATTGATTCGACTGCAAATTATCAACTGCAGCACCGTTGTCAACTGGATTTTTTCAAAAGAAATGAATTCAGAATTTGAGAGGTATGCGAAATAGCCTGTCTTCAAAATAAATATCTGTTGATCTGTATCAGGGTTCTTGGATAATACTTTCTTAAACAACAAAACATTTCAGAAATAAATTAAATTGCTTCCCAAGACTATGTTTGCAGGAGCAAAAGTGGATCGGATCGAAACTGGACCTAAATTTTGATTTTGATTTTTCGGTAATAGGTGCTACATTTGGGCAATGTTGCATAGCACTCTGAAAAAGATGATCAAGCGCAAGAATAAGGTATATTCCAATAATTTCGATCACAATTCATTACCAATGATCAAGTCACTATATGAATCATTAAATTGAGGAATTAACTATCAGAAACTCTAATCAGCAAGCGAATCAGTTAATCATTCAGTCAATCATTGTTTCATTTTATTTGCTTGTTTTGAAGATTATACATTTTTTGGTAAGAACGAACGGCCTACAGTTGAGCGGTCAGAATCAACAAAAATGAAATAAGATGTGACATTTGTCGTTTTGCATTTTTCCTAACTACTTATCTATTTCTTATTATAAAATTTTATGTTTAAATTTTAGGTGTCTAAGGAATTAAAAGACACGAAAGAGAAACTCAACAGGCTGTTGGAAAAAGCCAAAAAGCAGGCAAGTATTTCGAGATTTATACAAGCACAATGTTATTGCACTTTGCAATTGCTTACTTTATTTACTTAAACGTGAATGAATTGAATTTTCTTCACCAGCATGGAGACTCGAGCAGCGATAGTGAAGATGACGCCGTGAAGGAGGACAATGGTGCAAAGGAGGATATGAATGCAGACATTGTACAGAAAGAGTACGAAGCAGACAAATTAACGGAACGGCTGGAAAATGCGGAACGGGAGCAGAAGGAGCTTTTCCTTATACTTTTTCAGGTCAGTTGTTTGCTTGGCTTGGCGATTAAGTTACTAGAAAAGCTATTACAATTAGCTATATTGATTCTGTTTCTTCAGTCCGGATACAGCAAAAATGTCGCCCTGTTCCTGAACTGATGAAGATTCATAGAAGGCAGTTTAAAATAGTATGCCAAAACATCCCATTCATCTATTGCTGTATGAGAAAGGTTTACTTTATGGAGTTTTGTTTCGAGGAAATTTATCACTGTCCTTTACCGTTCGTAAGCCTTTAGTTCGCACAGCTCATAGTCTTTGCTTTTGCAGATGTAACATTCTACCTGTAAATGCCTTTAGGCCTTGAATAGCATTTGTTTGTAACCACCAACAATTTTTTACTTACAGAGATTTATCATGGTTTTAACTGAGCATGCAGTCCAATGTGAACAACAACAGAAGAGCAAACTCAACGTTTGGTTCAGATTTACACTGCAAAGACTCCAAGAGATCTTTCTAACTGTAAGTCACAATATAAAAATGTTTTGCCATTTCGAGCAAACAGGAACAAAAAGTACTAGATACATCCAAAGAGTTAAAAACAAAGACCCACCCTTCAAAGTCATTCCAATAATCTCACTCGCCAGTCTTCAATACCTTTATGTACTAAAGCATAGAAATGAAGCTTTGGATGAGAATTGTTACGCAAGTATTTGATTTTGTCTATTCAGGAAATCTTTTGTCTAATCTTAATCTTTAACACAGACCAACTTTAGGAAAGACGAAGAAAGAGAGAAAAGATGGTGACAGTGTCTCTCTTTTAAAATTCGGCTGATGAATATTTGAAAAATCATTCATCAGTTGTTTCTGTTTTTTTGTTAATCTGATGTGCAACTTTGTCGTTCTAACTGATTCCATGTTTTATTCATTTAGTACCATGCCGAGATTCAACAGTATGAAGATACATTGGAAAGCCTTATGTTTACAAATGATGTCGAGTCACATATTTTGCAAGTCTTCCAAAGATTCAAAGCCGTCAAAAGTTGATGATATTTTACAAAAGGAACTCTTAATTACTTGTATCATCGCGTAACGGAACAGGGAGTTGGGTTTATTCTCGACAAAGTTAAAACTGTTTCAAAAGTTGAAAATGAGTTTGTTCAATAATGGATGAAACATCTCTAAAATGCTACAGGTGTTTGCATTGTATTGTTTGGAGCTGAAAAGTACTGAGAAGGGATAGGATTATGACTTTATATAAGATCAAAATGCCTAAATTTTTGTACCAGTACAAGGTCAATCATAGTGATTTGCTCACTCTTGCCTATTAAGTTCGTCTATAAACATAAAGAGTATATCGTAAACGAAAGAAGGGTATATAATTTGAAGCCCTATCAATGTTACTGTCTTTGCTCAAGTTTTAATTTTATTTTTTATTGCAAGTTTCTTATATATTTTCTGTATTTTCTGTAGCAGTATTTCTTTTTACCATTAAAAGGTTTTAAATGAGTCTGATTTAAGTCAGCTATCCAACTTAATCCCACTCTCCAGCGAATAAATACATTTAACCTCTAACCTCTAATGATATCTGGTTCCCACGAAAATTCGTTTCAAACGGGCATTAACTGCTCTATAAGAAGACAAATTATGCATGCTAAAAAATGGATGAGCTTGATGATCCCCAAACTTTTTTCTCCCCCCCCCCCTCCCCCGCCCTTGTCTTTCCGCACCCTCGACCATTTGCGTTCCTGCTGCCGAACCATCTTACAACAACAGCAACAGTGAAGAGATCATTGCATAAGTTTTCAAAATGGCTGCAGTCAGAGGTGCACTCAATCTTCGCTCTTTAACCAGATGTATTCGAACAACGCCTTCTGTTAGGAGATTATTAGTAGTAACATCAAATGCAGGAAGACTTACTCAATTAGCTGCCACTTCGCAGCAAAATTATCCGCTGAAAATTGACCATTATTCAAGTAATACAAGATGGTTTGCAACTGGCCTAAGTCTCTGTAAGGCAGCAGACGGAGAAGAAGGTGAAGAAACAGGCATGCAGTCAGAAGAAGCAAGCGAAGAATCTGAGGAAAAAGACCCTTTTGCGCGTTTCCCTGATGATACAAATCCAGAAACTGGGGAAATTGGAGGACCGACTGGGCCTGAGCCAACAAGATATGGTGATTGGGAGAGGAAGGGACGGGTGACGGATTTTTGATAATGAAATGTATCAACCTTCGCAGGATGGAAAGAAGGCGAATATGTGGAAAAGGAAAAGCGTTTGAAATGTGTGGAAATCAGTACAAAAATGAAAGGAACGTTTCTGATTTAATAACTTAAATATGGAAGTTAAAATTGGATTGTTTGTGCAACCTGACCAACCAACTTTAACATGGTGCAGAAAAGACAGGACGCTTTTGGTTTGCTACCTTGCTTCAGTGTTTAGAAATGTTGTTAACTAAAATGCAGTGTTAAAATCTTTCAAAAACTTTAGTTATTCTTTAGTTGTATTGTGTGACTATTTTGGATGTTATTAATACCAGTTAATGCACCCATCTATCATTTATTGATCCATCATTTATTAATCTTATTTAAAATTAACCTCAATATGTTTAAAAAAATAAGATAAACTGAACTGATAATAATATAAGGACTTTGTCCACTTAAGACTAGTGGGTAGAATCTTAGAAAAACAAAATTTTCAATTGACAAACAGTTTCTTGCATAATAACACCTCTCCAATCATTTATTTAATGTACATTAGTTAATTAAAATGACAGTCCTTCAAGCAAAGAGCAGAGTTTCTTTACAATTCCAAAATTCACTTTGTAGAGCTTCGTGTACGCTTATCCCATGAGAAAATTGATCCATAACTTTTAGGTTTGATTTTTACTGGTTTTGGCTCATCAACTTCATACTTCCAGCCTACCAAAACAAAAAATGTTATAAAAAGCTGAGCAATTGTAATTGCAAATAATTTAACATAATGAAAATAATGATTCTATTTCCTTCCCTGACAGGCAAAGGAAGACAATCTTTATGAAGTGAATTTAAAAGGGGTCCATTTAATATCAGGATTCCACCTAAAATTTTTACAAATAAAGTTAAAAATCACAAGAAGTCTCCACTTCTTTTTTTCATTTAAGATGAACTTCAGTTTTTAGAATCATTGGCAAATTTGGTGACATGTTAACAAACCATTGTAAATAACCGACTTTATCTAATGAAAATTGACAGAGAGAGATTGAAGTTTGGAAGAGCTAGAATATATCTAACTGATGCAATACCTTGAGTTTCTGCATAAGCTACAGCTGCTTCTCTTGTTGTGAAATGTAATTCAGTATTTGACACGGGATCAGCACTGAAGAAAAGAAGAATGCTTTCAAGATGAGGATAATACCAACAACTGTGTACAAAAATGGCTTTGACTCTATAAACATACAATCTTGCAATTACATGGCAAATATTGATCCTTTATCTATCATGAAAATTTCATAAAATTAATGAGGTCATTTGATTATAAAAATACTTCCAATACAGTTAATTAAACTCACGTTGACCCCCACCCCATGAGTGGGTTCTCCCATCTTTCTTGTGTATCAAATTGTAGCACCCAACTTCTTGTATTGTATGTTCCTGACTGCATAGCTGTTCTAGCTGGTACCGTTATCCTAACCTTTCTATTCTTAACAATTTCATCTGGAACACCTGTTACTGAAGAAATATTTTTCTGCAAAGAAAAACAAATAAATGTAATAAAAAAGCTGAGCAGTAAGAAAAAAGTTATAGTAGCAATCAGTTTAAAATTAAACAATGAACATGAAGCAAATATGAAAATACAGGACTAAAAGTAATTATAACTGCAGATCTTATCTTAAATATTTAACTGTCATGAACTTTTCAAAACCTTACATCTTTAAAATTGAATTTTTTGCATTTTTTAGCTTGATAATGAAAGCAAATTAGTAATGTATACCTCTGGTTCTTGAACGACCTGTGACTCTTTAATGTCTTTTCTTACAATTAAAGCATTTCTTGCAGCACTCGTTGAGAGTAAACGCGACTGAAATACAAAAGATTGAAGAGGTCTGCTTGAACAGCGAACTAATGACGCCATTTTCCTGAGCTGGGAAAACCTTTACTCCTCGTATCCATGTGAAATTGTAAACCTCGGATAAGAGATAGCCTCGGTTCGCAGTCTCTAAGACAACAAGTCTCTAAGACAATTTAATATTTTGATATCATGGAAGTACCAAATGATGCAACGAGTAACAGTTTGAATAATGGACCAAGTTATGAATTGAAGTTTGGACAAACATTACTTGAAAACTGGGTTGAAGAGGTAATTAAAAAGTTTTATAAATTCCAGCTCTTTACCACCACCTCGCTAAGTCGCACTTTTGAGAAGTGTCCTCAACTCCATAATTCTCAATATTTGCTTTTAGTTAATTATCAATCTTTGACGTTAGCTCAATTTCTCTTTTTGTTTTCGTATTTTTTAGCATTATGCTGGCTATGACCGAGCTGAAAAGCTATCGATTCCCTTGCAACAATACTGCAATGATCTGATTCTGCCATGGATGTGCTTTGAATGTAACCTTTCACATTATATCTCTTTCTTTCTAGAGACAGTGTGCTGATATTGACAATGAACCCAGGAACATCAAATCATTACATGTCGAAGGACACAGGGTAAGTTTGTTGAAAATTAAATATATATTTAAAAAATGCATCGTAGTTGTCAAATTGTATAGTTACATTGTATAATTTTCACACCATGAGTTGAAGTCAATTTATTTGTTGCAAGCAGATATGCAACCAAACAAAAGCAAGAACAGAAGCAATCAAACGGTTTTATTTGTCAGCTCATGCTGGATTTCCGGCAGCTATCTGGCTCATGTGGGCCTGGGGGCATGTGTTCTAAGGATTTCTCCCTTTTATCCATTTCTTTGCCTCACCTGTGTCTCTTATTTATAGGGCTCTGTCTATGCTTGAAGCTGAGCAGTTGCATGTTAACCGTTTTCAATTTGATTTTCAGGGGATTTTGACGAAGGAATTTGATGCAAGAGTTGCAAACACATCAACCTGTAAAGATTCATACAGAGAGCCTGCAAAGAATAATGTAAGGCAAAAAGGAACAAGGCTAGAAAGACTGGAGAAACAATTATATGAAGAAATAAGGTATGATAATTCACTCTGAGGATGATGCAAGGGCTAGATGGAAAGTGATTAATATTTTCCAGGTATCTATCTTCAAAGAGAGCTTGCTCACTCTGATAATTTTGAAAAAAGAAACCTGAAAGTAAAGTAAACCAAAGGAGCATGAAAGCATTGGTGATGGGGGAAAGTCGTTGGGAGTTCTCTTTAAAATTTCTTATTTTCATTTGCTCTCATATTTTACTGTTTTAATTTCAGTGCTGAAGTAATAGAAGAATTCAATCCTCCCCCTCCAAAAGTTGACTATACATCAACAACAAAGAAGGATTTTAGTCGAGGTTTTGCTTTATGTTTTTCTTCTTTTTCACTATTCTACTGTCAGCATTTGATTTTGCCTATATTTATAGCATCGCTGCAGCAGAGAGGGGTTGCTGGAGTAAGCACCTCCCCTTTCTGCCCTCAAGAAGTGGAAGGTAGCAGAGCATTTTTCTTGTCAATAGCAACTAAGGAAACAAAATTGCAATGGAAATAAACTTTTGTGCTCTCAATAGAGCGATAAACGATTATGCATAGTTTTATGACTTTGGCTACTTCAAAAACTCTCGTTGTTGAGAACATAACATGTTTTTGTATTCTTAGATTTCACTCCATTGGAGCAGCAAGTTACAATGGTAAGCTCAACCAATTCAGCCTTGTTAAACTTAATCTTTCTAAAAAGAATCAAATTTGCTGTGGTCCTTAGACAACTCCGACTGAAATCATATCACCGTGCTCATCAAAATTCCATTTTAGACAGAGTTATTCCGATGTTTTATGGCTGTATTTGAGATAAATTTTCTCGCCCCATTACCCCAAATAATTAATGAAAGAATGTCACAGATGCAATCACATATCCTCCGAGAGATAACGGTTTATTAATATCATCAGACATCTATGTTATCTCGAACTAATTAGCCTTTTGATGGAAAAATTCAGGGCCTAGTTCATGACTTTGAAACAAGGTTATTGAGTAAGCAGCAAGTAATTGGTGCAGAAGATATCCATTACAGTTATAACAGTGATTAACGGAGAAAATGATCTTGCAGCATATAAAATGAAAAGAACACAAAATGCTAAAAACAAGCAACGCGTGTTTAAACTCCCTCAACGAACCATCGTTTGGTCGCATCCTTTTAAAGCTCATTTCGAGAACTAAGTTAGGTTGCAGTCATGAATTTTGACAGATAACATTTCGGAATTCGACGCAATTTTCATTTCCTAGAGGGGAGCGTTTAGGAAACGGGGCCCTTTAGGACTTGCAAGATGCACTACTCTGTTTGCCTCCCCCCATCCCACCTATTAATATATTAATCAAACATTTTTAGACTGTTAGAGAGATTCATTTCATTGCAAATGTTTTACGCACCATCGTTAATAAATTGTGTTATCGTTCTAGTTTTTATGTGCCCTCCCTCTTCCTCTATGTCAATGAGATTTATCTTATTTAATTTGTAGAGACATGACGTAAACAGTGACCAGCCAGTCACATTTTGGAATCACAATTTGAAACAAGTCCACGTGAGTATTTAAAGTAACTTATTTGATGTTGTGTAATTTTATGCAACGTAAAGTGTCGTAAATTTACCTTGTATAATGCAATCTAAGAAAACGAAACGTAACTTAAGATATCGTAACGTAATAGAATGTATGTGAAGTGATGTGGTGTGACGTAATGTAGCGTAATATAACTTCATGTAAGAAATAAATCGTAATGAAATATATCGTTACGTAAGATGTGTAATGTAATGTAATGTAATGTAATGTAATGTAATGTAATGTAATGTAATGTAATGTAATATAATGTTATGCAATGTAATGTAATGTAATGCAATGCAATGTAATGTAATGTAATGCAATGTGATTTAATTAAATTTAATGTAATGTAATAAAATTTGATATTATTAGATGTATATGTAACCAACGAGTACATAATCTTATGTAGTCTAATGTAATGTAATCGAATCTAATATAATATAATCTAATTTGATATCTATTTCATTAGGGTGTATCTCAAGTTCGGACAGATGACACACCATTCAGGAAAAATGCAGCATTCAGCACTCCAATTTATGAATATAAAGATGCCCCTAAACCCGGAGAGAATTGGGGTTTTTGATTGATATGACTATTTCAAGCGACATTGTAGATTTTTTGAATTATATTAATGTATCATCTGATCGTCATTATTTCAAATATGATGTTAAAATGGTTGCGAAGTGACCAAAGTGACCCTCATGTCCATTAAAGGACACCAATTTAAAATGGTTGCAATTGGACCAAAGCGACCCTCATGTCCATTAAAGGTTACCAAATTAAAGTGGTTGCAATTTGACCAAAGTGACCCTCATGTCCATTAAAGGACACCAAATTAAAATGGTTGCAATTTGACCAATATGACCCTTATGTCCATTAAGGGTTACCAAATCAAAATGATTGCAATTTGACCCAAGTGCCCCTCATGTCCATTAAAGGACACCAAATTAAAATGGTTGCAATTTGACCAAAGTGACCCTCATGTCCATTAAAGGTTACCAAATTAAAGTGGTTGAACTTTAACCAAAGTCACCCTCATGTCCATTAAAGGTTACCAAATTAAAGTGGTTGCAAAGGGACCAAAGTGACCCTCATGTCCATTAAAGGTTACCAATTTAAAATGGTTGCGATTTGACCCAAGTGACCCTCATGTCCATTAAAGGACACCAAATTAAAATGGTTGCAATTGGACCAAAGTGACCCTCATGTCCATTAAAGGTTACCAATTTAAAATGTTTGCGTTTTGACTAAAGTGACCCTCATGTCCATTAAAGGACACCAATTTAAAATGGTTGCGATTTGACCAAAGTGACCCTCATGTCCATTAAAGGACACCAAATTAAAATGGTTGCAATTGGACCAAAGTGACCCTCATGTCCATTAAAGGTTACCAATTTAAATTGTTTGCGTTTTGACTAAAGTGACCCTCATGTCCATTAAAGGACACCAAATTAAAATGGTTGCATTTGGACCAAAGTGACCCTCATGTCCATTAAAGGACACCAAATTAAAATGGTTGCAATTGGACCAAAGTGACCCTCATGTCCATTAAAGGTTACCAATTTAAAATGGTTGCGATTTGACCAAAGTGACCCTCATGTCCATTAAAGGACACCAAATTAAAATGGTTGCAATTGGACCAAAGTGACCCTCAGGTCCATTAAATGTTACTAAATTAAAATGGTTGCAATTTGACCAATATGACCCTAATTGCCAATTTTTTTTATTTTGAAAAATACCGGGAATACGATGGTAGTAGAGGTAGAAAATTTCCGTTTTGAATTATAGATCTCTCTACTTTTTAAAACATCTCAAGGTTTATCGAATTTTTTCAATCAATAGATTTGTAATTTGACAAGCAGTTATATTTCAAGGGCTTTATCCTGTTGCACCCCCCCCCCCCTTTTCTCTAGTATGGTATGGATATATTGCTCTTGCTAAATCAGTCTTGGTCTCCCTCTTTATGTGCCAAAGCGAGAGAAAGGATCTATTCCCCTGAAAATTTTAAGATCAAACTCAAGAAGCGTTTATACACATTGAAATATCACATGATAAATAAATTTAGAAACTTGCTTGGATTGATGACTGGTCTTTGACTCCACGTTCCACGATTCACCTTTTCTTTCCCGCCCTTTTTTTTGTAAAATGTAGTTATTGTTGTTGTTGCTGATGGGTATTTCGTCACTCATGAACTGGAATGGCGGGCGAAAGATGTGTTCTGCAACGCATCGAAAAAAGACACTTATAGTTTTCAGAAAACCTCCTCGAATAGAAGAAGCAAGACATTTCGAGCCTAGTAAGTTCCTGCATTGTTTTCAAAATACGGGAAAAATTGAATTGCCAACATACCAGGACCATTTTTTTGTTGTAGGCCTAACATGGGATCTGCTTGATTTAGACATGGTTTCTATGAGGTCTAGGGATCCCCATAGTTCCATGCATACGAAGACAATACTACTTTTGCATGTGCATCTGTCATGCAACAGCATGCATTATGAAATATGGAGAATTTTAAGATATAAGGATTTATTTAGACCTTTATACACATGCGAAAAGCTTCATTGGTCATAGCTAGGCTAAATAATGTCCAACTTAATTTCTTGGGGTTTTCCAATTCTAAATTGAATTGGTTGGTGGATACTTTCCAAAAAAATAATCAGTGATTTAACTTTTGTGAAACTTGCAAATAACCAAATTTTAATCAAATTGCTTAATCCAGGAGGCATTCTTAAACCTTTCATACTATTTTATTGCTATTTCTTTTAGGTGAGACATGCAATGAACAACATGGCTCAAAATGTGCTCTTGCATTAAAATGGGAAGGCTCTAATTACATCACAGATAATAATGATAAAAAAATAGTTCTTCCTGCCTGTGAAGATGCAGAAAGTGGAGGAGAAGTTTCAACAAGAAAGTATGAATCATCTCTTGACAGATCCAGTGATGACATTGTCCTTCATTACAATTTCAAGCAAGATTATTATTCCACAAGTGACTTGTCAGGAGATTATAGTGGTACTATTTACCAAGTGCATCATGGGATTGATGTGGATGATGTTAAGCATAACTGGACATGTGAGAAATACGAAGACACTTTAGAAGCAGAATCGTTGCAAAGTGAATTTGATGCTGTCATGCAAGCAAGCCAGCAAATGCCAAATTTACATTCATCATCTTCTGCCGGGGAAGAAAGAATCAAGAAGAGAGGCGAATCTCAAAATGAGCATCAAAATTCATGCATTGGTGCACTGGAAATTCAAGGTTCTACAGAACAGTGTGAATATATTCCCAGAAATATCCGAAGACCAAGCCATGGTTCTGCTAGAAAGCTAGAGATTCAGCCTCTTTGCAAACCAAAAGTTGGAAAATTCAATATTATGGCATTTGTTTTACAAGTTAGTATCATTTGGTTTGATCCATTGCTTTCTAATAGCCATGGTTTTTACTGATTCTACAGCCACTTACTTTCAAATAGCTAGATTTGGACCTAATGCTTTTAAAATCAATAATAGAAAAATTATCAGATGGGAAAACTTTTTTGATTTTGAAGACTTAGCTTTTCTTAATTTTGTCTGCTTGATCCTAAGCATGAGGGCACAGGCCTAAGCGCCCTAGGCCCACATCAGTTTGATAGCTGCCATGCGTTACCAAAACAAACAAACAAACAAACAAAATTTTCATTCAAATTAATCTGTTTTCAGGTAAATATGGAAAGAGTTGTGAGGCTAAAAAATGGAAATGATGCCAAGTTTGCTTCCCTTTATGTTGCTGATATTGATTCAGATTATGTTAAGTTGACTTTATGGCATGAGTCTAAGAATTGGATTCAACAAATTGAGGTTGGATTTGTTATTGTTGTAACAGATGTGATACAACATACTTGGAGGGAACAAATCTCACTTGCTACTACCTATTCATCTGAGATGGTCAACTTTCAAAGGGCAAAGAATATTTTACCCGAATCCTGTGAGTGTGTCTTTGGCATTGCTTCTACTTCATTTCGTCTGTAATGGGTTGGGAAGTCATAATTCAATTAATGCAGATCAGGGCTGGTGCTAGGATTTGCCCGATTAGGGGCTAGGTTCCCTGATAGGGGGGCTACAAAACTGAATAGAGGATGTCTTTCTGAGCATAAGAACACAATTTCTGTTAAACATTTCCTGACAGGCATCAAATTTTTCCCTGATGGGGAGGCTGACACTCCCTGATGCAGATAATTAATTAGACTGACATAAGTTTCAAGAATTTTGTCCCAAAGACAGGATGAGCACTGATTCCCAATAGTTATGTTGGTACCATTGCTTTACATTTATTTTTAGTGATTAAAGTGACTAAGGGGTTTTCCTAACAACTTTTGCAGCCAGTTGGATGAGCAATCTAAATCCTTCATGATGAAATACAGTTTCCAGCATGGATTGATTCTAATTTTCTTTACAGCACCAGAAATAATCAGCAAGGAGGCGTTAAGCAATTTTGTCTGCTGCATTGAAAAGAAGTATCCATTCATTTTAAAAAACAGTGGTAGTATTCCCTCAGTCAATAAGGTGCAAAGGATAGAGTCATTTGATTGTCTGGTAGCTGGAACACTTGTCAATGTTGTAGCGTTGGTTGTGAGCATATGCACTGAAAATTTCTCTGATCATCAGAAACATGGAGTTCAAGGACCAGTTGTCTGTAAGTTTGCATTTTTTCTTAATCTTTTATAAAAGTGCATGTATACACTAGGTGGGGTGTTGAATTTGGCAAACCTATACAAAAAACATTGTATATACAAAGAATCAATGCGGGACATTTCTAATTGATCATAATAATCATGATGTCAAGGTCATATCTGGGACACTTTGTTCACCAGCAAAACAGGATTTTCATCAAGATGTATAAGGGTACTTTATTCCCAACAAGTGCTTCTGCTTCCTTTAAACTTTGAAAAAGGTGTGTCCAGGATGATACTTACAAAGTGGGTGTGTCATCGTTTTGTTGCTAAGAAGCAGAGTTAGGAAAACATTACGGTCACACGGTCACTGGCTGGAGGAAGGTCCTCGAACAACAATAGCAAATGCTATGACACAGCCTGTTGCTGTAGCCAAATACCTAATAATTCAGGTATTCAAGTTGGGAAAGTTACAAGACCCAAATCTTCCTCCGCAATGATGATAAGGCTCTGCGAGGGACTTTGCCTCGACGCCACCCGAGCTGTTTCACTGCAATGATATGGAAGCACCGACGGCGGTGATTTACGGCGCTTCAATATGATTTTTTCACTGACGTTCACTTAACACATTGATTAGAAATAAAAGAGGACTATTTGGTTGAAATTAACGATTCTTTATGTTTTGAGAGGAATTTTATGAGACAAAGCCATCATTTCTGTTAAGTTTCTCTCAAATCACGTAAACAGTTTAATTGGAAGAGAAGACAAATCGCTTGCAATGAACAACTTTTTATTGGTTATAATGAAGAATAATCCACAAGGTTGACATGAGTTAATTTGTGTTTCTAAAACAATTTGAAGTAATCTCGGCCGCAAATTGAATTCATTCAAGCCAAATACTTCAATTTGCGCTTCAATTTCCGCGTTTTAGCAACTTGCCACCCACATATCTTGGGTTTTGCTTATGACACCGGGCCCCCATAACGAAATCGAAAGATTGGGTGTCGGCTGGGGGCTGCTTGATGGTTTTGTGAAAATTGTTGGTCAAAGAATAAATTGAATTAAAATGCGTATGTTGATCCAGGATACTAGATGTCTCTCATTGCTCGGTTTTCGTTATATAAACTAGTTATTTTTTGTCCCATGATTTTTAAATTCTTACATACATTTGAATACAGTTGCTCACAGGCATAGCTAATTGCCATTCTTAAAGCTTTGTCGGTGAAGTGGACGTGTCATCCTAATATTTTCTTTTGTGAATAGTTGGTTGAATTAGTATTTTTTTCATTACTAGTGTAAATCCCAATTTTAAATATGGATTAAATAAAGTAAAAGATAAAATAAAAAGTCCTTTGGATGACAAGTAGTTTGAAAGCATGAATTTCCTACCAAAATTAGAGATCCAAAAAAAACTAATCAAAATATATCTTAACGTTTTTCTTAAGGGCTTGAAGATGCGAAAGGGAGACAAATCCGCCTCTCATTATTGGGAAATCAAGCATCGATATTATCTTTGCTGCGAAAAAATCACAGAAAATGGTTGAAGTTTACGAGATTAGCTGTCCGGGCACTGTCCAATGATGTTGGCGTCGGACTGCATTCGACTTCGGACACTAGTGTTACCATTCCTAGGCCATTTCAACAATCAAGCGAATCCTGCTCCCAACAGAAAAGAAAATGTACAAGACTTGGAGAAATGATTGAAGGAAGCGTGAAATTTTTAGAATTTTTTGACCAAAATGGAAGTTCTGTTAGGTTTTCTCGGGAACTCCTTGATAAACTGACGTGTGGCTGTTCCGCGCCCTTCGAAAGACAATCTAATGACAGCTTGGTCTGCTTAAAAGATGTTGCTTACACTGCTTGCTCCTATTGTTTGTCTGAGCTCGACCTAGCTATGAACGGTGGACATGAGGGGTGCAAACGATGCATAAAAACATCTTGGAAATATGAATTCAAAAAAGTTGAAGTTTTACGACCATTTAAATTGCATGTTGATTGTGGGAGCCTCGATCTTCTACCGATTACTGTTTTCCCCTACGCTTTCAATAAACTGAAGGCAAAAGTTCCCTTGAAGTACATTTTGGAAATGTGCAAAATTGCGAATGGAAGTCCAAGGAACGTGTTTGAACTAAGAAACAGCATTGCTTATATTTTTGAGCCTAGAAAGTTTGTTTTCCACGTTTCTAGAGAAGAGACAAGTGGAACAGACACCGTTACGAGAGACGAGATGTGTATCTTGAAAGATGTTGAAGAATAGTCAGTGGTTAGAAAAGTTGGGATATAATTTTATAATCTAGATGGATGTGAAGTGGTAGCATTAGCATTATTTGAGTTATTAATTATGAGATAAACATCGAAGGTGTCTGCATTATACTTGTTTGCCATTTTGTCACATGATTGGTCCTCTGGACGCTGCAAACCAGTGGCGAAGAAATGCTCTTAGAAGACTTGAAGCATTTTGAGTTTATCCTGCATCACAGACAATGAAAGCAAGAAGTTGCGATCTTTTGGTTCTCGAAAGATTTCATTCTCTGGCAACTTGCGAACGGTCTATTACGTCTTTGGTTTAGAGCTGTTTTAATCGCCTTTCATCGGTTTAAATGAAGATGATGATGAAGATGAAAATGGAGATGATGATGGAGGTGATGATAATAACTAATAAACAAGAAGGAACCCGTAGCGAGGAGAAACCATGAGCTCAAAGTCTGATCACATTTCGGAGCGGAGTTGATTAATTATTTGAGCCAAATGCTCCCAGCGATGCTCAGTATTCGTTGAATGATCAGACCAAAATTTTTAGATTAAAGTTCATTTGGATATCCCACTGTGACCAGTGCACAAAGATATTGTTTTCGGGAGAGCAGATTACAGTCAAAGCCTGAAAAATTGACAATTAAGCTGGTTCATCCCCTGGTTACGCAAATTTTACCGGAATTTTTTTATTAAACTGTGCCACAAAGACACAAGTAACAAGATTACACTGCCAATCGTGGCTCAAAGTAACACAGTCATGGATATACATTCGAGTAAATGAGATCTTTCTGTCTTTGAAGATTTAGGAAGGTAATCCTGAGCAACCTTTGTTTAGAGGTAAAAACAGCATAATGACAATCATAGAAATGAGCCCTTCAAAGAAAATTACCAAGGATTTGAGTGATAAAGTAAAGCTCACGTTGTTGTCAGTTTTCCTTCCCGTAACAACAGCTCAACATTTGCTAGCGTGCTTGATTAAATGTATGATATTATAATTTGTGCAGCGAAAAAAACATCAGGAAGATGATCACGTCACCATTTCCAAATCTTATTTTCATTAAGAACATTTTTTAAAAATATGTTCAACTTTTTCTCGGGTCCTCAGAAAGCAAGCAAGCAAGTGATTTTATTTGTTTATTCTGGAGTTCTGACATCTTTCAAGCTGTAGGTGCCCAGGGTGCTTAGGCCTGTTTCCTCATGATTTCTCCTGATAACCCACTTACTAACCTTAAAAGGATGGACACCTGGATTGGCTGAACAGTTTTTGGAGAAAGGTTCCAGTTTTGGTGGCTATGAAATCACAGGAAATCATAATAGATGACAGGCTGTTTGCAGTGAAAATAATGATAAGAAATAATGCACAACAGCAGGAGGGAACAACCATGACAAATGTATTACGTGTATCTAAAATTTTGCCTTTGCATATGTTGCTTCTTCAGAGTATCATGGCTGCTAATTCAGGCTGCTTATTCAGGCTGCTTATTCAGGCTGCTAATTCAGGCTGCTAATTCAGGCTGCTTATTCAGGCTGCTTATTCAGGCTGCTTATTCAGGCTGCTTATTCAGGCTGCTAATTCAGGCTGCTTATTCAGGCTGCTTATTCAGGCTGCTAATTCAGGCTGCTAATTCAGGCTGCTAATTCAGGCTGCTTATTCAGGCTGCTTATTCAGGCTGCTAATTCAGGCTGCTTATTCAGGCTGCTAATTCAGGCTGCTTATTCAGGCTGCTAATTCAGGCTGCTTATTCAGGCTGCTAATTCAGGCTGCTAATTCAGGCTGCTAATTCAGGCTGCTTATTCAGGCTGCTAATTCAGGCTGCTAATTCAGGCTGCTAATTCAGGCTGCTTATTCAGGCTGCTAATTCAGGCTGCTAATTCAGGCTGCTAATTCAGGCTGCTTATTCAGGCTGCTAATTCAGGCTGCTTATTCAGGCTGCTAATTCAGGCTGCTTATTCAGGCTGCTAATTCAGGCTGCTAATTCAGGCTGCTAATTCAGGCTGCTTATTCAGGCTGCTAATTCAGGCTGCTAATTCAGGCTGCTTATTCAGGCTGCTAATTCAGGCTGCTAATTCAGGCTGCTAATTCAGGCTGCTAATTCAGGCTGCTTATTCAGGCTGTTAATTCAGGCTGTTAATTCAGGCTGCTTATTCAGGCTGCTTATTCAGGCTGTTAATTCAGGCTGCTAATTCAGGCTGCTTATTCAGGCTGCTAATTCAGGCTGCTAATTCAGGCTGCTTATTCAGGCTGCTAATTCAGGCTGCTTATTCAGGCTGCTAATTCAGACCTGCTTGTTACATACAAAGAGAACAACATTGATTGAACACAAAGAATTACAAACTCATCTCAATTTCTTTTTCTAGAACACAAAGCTGTAAATATAATACACACTACCAATGCTAATAAAAATTATGCCTACAAGATAATGAGAGCTATTTTATGGCAGCTAACAATCCATCTTCAATGCGACTTTTTGCTAACTCTGCAAGTGCCTAGGAGAAAACAGAACAAAAAATCAAGTAAAACTTTGATAAACAAAAACATGAGTTACTTCTAATTATATTTCTACAGTACCCCATCCATTATTGTTTTCTGTTAATGTTTGACGTATTAAGTTCTCAAGGGTTATGATAAGTAGCATACAGCTCAAAATACTCCACACAAAAAATAGAACAACTATGTAATATTTCCATGTTCATCACAAGAATCTTTTGCATTGCTCATAACCATAAAAAAGGGACCAACCTTAAATGATCTTGGCTCATGGATTGACAACTCTGACAACATTTTACGGTTAAGAAGAATGTCCTCCTGAAATATAATAAACAATAGAATTAATGAACTTACCAAGAATACCTGGATATTATAAAAGATAAAAGATCAAAAAGGTGTACCCAAGAGGTGGACCAAAAAATGCACAATTGTTTTAGAGTGACCTGTAGTAATATAGAACAAACATATGTTTCAATGTGCCACTTCTTTATCTGAAATTTAATACCAAGCTCAAAGTTTGGAACTGTTCTCTTAAAAACATGAAATATTTTGCCCAAGGGGGCACTGACCATCAATAAATATAACAGTAGGCAATGTGAAGACTTTTCATTCTATAAGAATTTTTTGTTTGACTTTGATAATCAGAAAGGTCTAAATATAATTCATATCTTTGCATTATCAGTCCAGTTTAGTTTTTATACACACATACCCTAGCCAGAACTGCCATGAAGGGTGAATATGCAAGATTATGTTCACGTGTACCAATATTTATTCTTGTGATCCATAACTGAAAGAGATTGATAATAGAATATTAACTTCAAGGCCAAAGATAGCTGAGATTATATCTTGAAGGAATCTTCCAAAGAGACTTTCGAATGATAAAACCTTATTTGCATGGACTGATTGGTACACCTTCTTTGCTAGCAGATAAATCTTGTTTTATGACAAATATAGAGAAAGCAAAAATTAGACAATGTATGGATAAATCAAATATTGAATATTAGAATGAGAATTGTAATATTTCACCAAGGCTTACAGGACGTCATTAGAATCACAATACAGCTTGTTTTATCAACCCCATCTGGTTGAAAAATAGACCCAACTTGAAAAAAATAGTCTGCCCCACAGACCATGTACTAATGGATGGGCAGTATGAGCTCAGAAAAATTACTTGTTTTTGGGATTTCCTCAGTTCTGCCACAAATTTTTGCTTTTTTCACAACTTTTTGGCCATGAATGAATGAGTTCTATTTGCAAAAAATGTCCTGGATTGCAGTGTTGTTTATAAACAACTGTAAATTATGGACGCAGTATAAAATAAAGCATACACTTCGTAGATCTCTTTTCTTCAACCTTCTGCTGCAATATTGATACTGTAACTTCTTATGGACAGCTCTAACTGCTATGCTGTAACAGTTTTTCCTTTTTCCTCTGAACCCCTGAGATATATAGATTTAAAAACATTCATATAAAGATCACATCACATTACAAGGCAATGCGTAATGATAAAAGATGCGAGGCAAGTGATTTTCCAAATATAAGTATTTCAAATCATTGTGTGTGAATCAAATGGATCCTGCAAATGGTTAAAGGATGAGAACAACTGGCTTTCACAGCAATTTCTGCCTTTATTTCAAATAATTTTTGTGCTTAAACTTTAAAGTTTTGTGCAAAAATACTACTGAAAAACTTTCTTCAGTGTTGAATTCCCAACCCCTTAGCTAGCGTACGGCTTTTTCTACTGTCACAACTTTCTGCTATTTTGATAAATCAGCGCTTCGACTCAAAGCATACCTTCGCCAATTCAAATATTCTTGCCTTTCTCAAAGCTCTGTTTGGTCGGCCTCCTCTCATCTCAAGTATTCTATCAGAAAATAACCAATTAAGGTCAAGTTTTGGAATTGATTTTGAGCTTTCTTGCAATGGCTCTTGTGAATCGTTGTTGTTGTGGACATCTGTCTCTTCACGAGGTCGTTGCAAACGAGGCTAGCGGAAAATGGCACCGAATCTGTTACAGAGACATTTATACATAATAGCAGAGGATATTTCAAAAATTTTTAAGAAAGACTTTGGGATTATTGTGCGGGAGAGGAGTGAGCTAATCTTGTTAATGCTAAAACTGTAAAGTATTAAAAATTAAACAGGGCGTAGCGACGGGAGCATTCGCTAAAAATTAGAGCCTCTTAAGTCTTAACTATGTTAAATTCCAAGATTAACCATTGAAAATCAAGCCTTAATGAAGAACGACAAGAATAATCTATTTTGAGGAGCATCTCAACCCAAAAGCATCGATTCGTCTGCTGTATGTCAAATTTGGTACTCTGTAATCATCTTCGTGTTTTGTGCAACTATTTTGATCCAGACTGCATTCGATTCCCTTGTGTTTTGCAAGAGGCTTCCCATAATGAATGCTAGATTAGTCACAAAAATAGAAAGTTGTTCTGTTTGAGTGGCGACGTCCTTTCTGTTCTCTTCTACTTGTTGACGTAGTGCTGAAGGTCGATTGAAAAAACACGCTATTGTACAACTAAAAGATGTTCTTAATCCTATCTAAAAGCGACCCTGAGGAAAAAGTTAATTAACCTGATAAATTTGCGAGTAATTTTCGATTCCTGAATTAAAGCGGGCAAGGAATTTTTAGTTGTCAGTACTAAACTGGTGTCTCCGAATCTAATTCAAGTGTTATGTTTGAATTTTTGTTTTAACCTTGTCTATGAGCATACAAAATCAGTATCAGTATGCAAAGAGACAAAGAACTAGTAGAAGATACGTCAGGCAAAATCTGCAGTTAATTTGAGAGAACCTTCTTTTCTCGAGCATGTAGAGTCCATAAAACTCTCTTCACGGCCAGTTTCGAAATACAGTCTCAAATAAGTAGTCACATTTTTTCTAATCATTATCATTATTATTATTATTTTACATTCTTTAGGCACGGTGGCCACGTCAGTCAAAGGACTGATTTACAGTGGGCCGTGCATTTAAATATAAAGCTAAAAAAGCATACATAGTTAAACAAGAAAAAATAGTCTTAAATGCAGATTCAAGCATGCAGGAGAGAATCAGCATACGGTTCTGGCATTTTAAATACGTTTTTTGAATATTTCATAAGATATTGACGATTTGACTTCCATGGGAAGATCGTTAGATAATTCAGCACCCTTATATGAAAAGCATTTTTGGCCTAAAGCCGTTTTGCGACGAGGAATGGCTAAATCTGTTTTTGTATTGCGAAGTTCTCTCTTGCATGTATCGGACAGCCTGACTAACATTTCTGTAAGGTAAATGGGAGCTTGGTCGTTCACTGACTTGTACACCATCTTCAAGGTTTCTGATTCAATAAGGTCATTGATGGTGGGCCAACCAAGTTCTCTGATTATGGGAAGAGCAGAAGCATCATAGGCGCTGTCTGTGACAATTCTAATGTTATTTGAAAAGTGACAGTTGCATGAAAATTGAATTTGACAATGGATAGTCTTTGGTGGTCCATTTATCGTCGCACCAGTTGCAGTCGTAAAGAAATTAAAAGATACCAATCAATATCATCGTCAGTTAGGAATTTGGTTTTGTTGTGACGTAAATTGGTTGAAAGCTATCTAAGCCAGATCTTATCATTGTGGATCTCTTTAAAATAGGAACATTTCTCAGCATGATATGGAGACAAGATTCTCTCTGGTTATTACATTTGCCTTGGACCCTGATGGGAAGGAATGTCACTTCATGCTTAATGTTGGGACGGTGATGGTCCTAGAAAATTCACTTCCTGCCTGCCTTGCCACAATCGAAATGTGTACTACACTTTGCAGAAAAGATTGTCATGCATCGGTCATTTGCCTTGAGATAAGACGTGATTTCATAGTTGTAATTATCAGCCCCCTCCCCCCAAATCCCCTGCAAATGATTCCCTTTCTGAGCATCCATGTGGTAATGTTTTAACAGCTCGTTAAGTGCAACATTCAACTTTTGATAGCATTCATCACTAACCAAACATGATCAGCTATGATCCAAACGTGGTAGTTTTTGGCCAAAATGTCGATCACGCTGCTTTAAAGTGCGCCCAAGGCTAGGCCCAAAACTTTAAAAAGGACGTTTTTCATTTCACAGCATGCCAAATCTCTTCATTTCTATCCTTATGCTTGTATGGCCTAACCTTATTCGAGCATTTGCAAGGAGCTAGCAGTAAAGACCTTACAATCTGCAGGCCTAGGCAAATTTAAGTGATTACAATAATGACTAAACGTTTTAATGGATGATGATTGCTCGTAATCTAGAGTTGGCTTGTGTGGTTATGGTTAATAATGTTCATTGATTTCAGTGATTAATGTTTTTTGATTCGAGCGATTAATGAAGATATTTGATTCATTAAGAAGCCCGCTGAGTTGATATTTAATTTGGAGGGGATAAAAAGAGATAATGAAATCATAGGTACGCTTCACTTTGATCAATGAATTCAAGACTCTGCTAATTTGAGAGTGATATTTCAGCTCATTCATTCTCATAATTGACATTTATTATCTATTTCAGGGCGGTCGCTGGCTTTTGTGCTTAAATAGGGTTTCAGGGACAAATATCCAACAAACGTGGTAATCCAGCATTAAGATACCCATATAAAAAGAGGAATTTTTTTGTGGTTGAGCATGCTCCTTATGCCCCCTGTTTTTACAGCTCTGAGTAATTCTCAGCTCTTTCACATCGGTTAGGACGTTAACTTGCGTACAGTTTGGACTAGTGAGCTTAAATCAGCTTAATTCATAGCCCCCTGCAGACGCCATATGGCGCAGTATAAGTATAAATCAAAGAAATTCCTGGGGGCAATGATTTCAAGATTTGCAAAGTTGATCAATCAATATTCATTGCAAGTTTATTAAAACAAGGATTTTTCCTGTATCTATGTACCCCCGTGCGACATTTGCTCCCACAGTTATCTGTATGTGATTTCCAAATGACATCAGGGGGCAATGAGTTAAACATCTAAACTGAAGTGGAGCCACTGCTTGGATCTAATATTGAGACCAAAATTATTGGCAGGGTCGTATAATTGGGTGTGTTTTCTTGGCTTTCTTTATAAAAAATCGCAACTTAGAATCAAATCTGATCACGTTCAAGTTTACCCCTTTTTATACATAACAATGCATGTCGTTGCGTGGTGATACACGTATTTTCGTTTTTCTGCGTGGGTTGTAGTGCACGGTTGTGGATTTTTGATCCTTTCAACTACAACCATGCCTCGTGCTTTCAAACCTCTATCTGACTATAGATTATTAAGTTATAATCTGTTTTGGAAGAAATTTCAGCTTTTCGTGGGCACTCCTTTCCTAATCACTATTAATGTTTTCAATTTTAGGTCCTAGTGACCTTCTCTTGATTATAATTTGATATATTTCATTACCACGAGGCAAAGCCAAACTAGGTTAACGTTAGAATGTCTCATTTTTTGACATGATTTCAGGTTTAACTAATATATTCCCATCAATTATTTAACACGACTGTAGTTTGACCCTCAAACCTAATGAATTAAATACTTCTGGCGTCATCCAGTTCCAAAAATGTCTTGGAAATTTGCTTAAACTCCTTCAAATTGATGATAAAGTTATGATTGTTGAGAATTATGATTTCTATATCATGATCGAAAATTATGTGCCTTAGGATTCTGTAAATTACTTATGGCACGGTCAGAAACTTTTAACAACTAAATGCAGTTTGTTATACCTCTTTGCAACACCAAGTAATTTATTTCAATTTGATAAAGCTCTATGAAGTTATTTAAGGCAGAAATGTTCAAACAAAATTGATGGCATCCATAAACGTTAATTTGATTGCATAGAGTATAATACCAAGTACCAGGTGTTTCACTTCATCGCATTAGCATGAAGGCCACCTTTGTCCTGCTAAAATCTGCTTAACTCTTCCAACACTGAGAAAAGCATCGATATAACAGACAATTGCCCGCAGCTGCCATCTTTGCCCTGAAAAATGCTAATATTTTGCATAGGGGGCGTGAGCCAATCCCAAACCCCCCTTAAGTGATCCCCATGATTACGTTGCCAACAGACTGTTATTATCAGATGCTGAAACAAGGAACCTTCTATAACGCATGCTATCATCAGAGTTTTCTAAGTTTAATCTGGTTTTCGAAGTGGTCCACCTAAGCCGGATTAAGCCTATTTAAAATACACGCCTTATGATATTTCTCAATCCATTCATTTATGTATTTGCCTATCCATCAATTTATCAATTTGCTCCGAAAGCGAACTGATAAATGAAGACACTAACCTTTGTATGTAATACCTATCTTACCTCAACGTGCAGTATCATTAGATAGATAGAGAGATAACGACTGCCAAGGAGTTTAAGATTCTAAACGTTTTTCGCCATCTTATAAAGATGTTTATCACCATATGCAAAGGTGATTTTCAAAAACTAGAGAGCTAGCTATTTCACTGTCCCAAAAACCTTAATGAATCGCAGAGGAAGAACGTGGCTGGCTGTTTCATCTAATGCTCTGAGATTTACGTAATCATTGGTTTCATGCATTCTGAATGTTGCAAAAGACTCCATTAATAACTAACAGAGATCAATGGCGATCCTTTATTGATTTACAAACCTTGATAACAGTGATACATGTTTATATTTTAATTAACAAAAATAATTTGTCGATATTGTGCATGATTCCAAATTCATTGGAGACGAAATTAAGTGGATAAAACCGCCATCATATCTTTCTTATTGTGCTGTTTACGTTAAGCTTTAGAATTATTCTCCATGTGGTCAGAAAATCGCAAGATATAGCATCGACTAATCAATCCCTTTAGTTAAACAGCCAATTTCTACATGTTCAAGGGATCTAATATTATTCCTAATAAGTGTTTTATTTTAAGCCAGTATTACAATTTCACCGGGGGAGAAGTGAAGATATGATCATACATCTCGCTGCCGATTCTCACGTGCAAGGAAATGAAAACGGCAAAATGCTTGAAATTGGATACATTTTAAAACATTTTACTTTCTGCCATTCGTCAAGAGGGCACTTCTCCCCCCCCCCTCCTTCCTCGCCGCTATCAAGTTGTGGAAATATGTTGTGATATTGTTCTGTTTCCTTGACTAGTTAAGTACTTGCATCAGAGAGAGCTGAAGCAGCAACGTCCAACTTATTTTGAAGTAAAACACTGATTTATCCACACAACGATTGCACAGGAAATATACAATACTCATATAAACATAATCAGCATAAATTAAAGTTATTTTTATTAGTGTCCAGTCCTATTGCACACCAGTCCCCCCCTCCATTCAGCTTTATGCAGGTCATAAGGGGTTAACTGCATATATGCGTCCAACCTCTTCGCTGTGTTTTCGTCTGTGACCTCGATAACCAAGGTCAAAAGCGTCAGCATCACCCCCTCATGAATTGAAACCGCAGTTTGATTGGTTAAGTCTGTATCCATTAGCAACATAATTCGATTGTTCTTTTATTTCCTTTGGTAGTTTTGATTGCGAGCCTCGATTAAGGGAAATCTAATAAAACAGGCGTGCAATTCATTCCTTAGAGACTCACATTGTGTTCTAGTTCTTGGATGGATAAGAATAAAAATCAGGACTTTTCAATGAAGAGGGATTTTTATTAAATAAATCTTTAATACGTTATTATTGAAAAGAATTTTTTTCCTTGATTGCTTTAAAATTCCAGTTTCTGCACCCGATAGACACTCCCAGGGTAAGCGCAAAGGTCTTACTGAAAATTTCATTACACTACACTACATTGCATTTTATTACATTGCACTACATTACATTGCATTTCATTACATTGCACTGCAATACATTAAATTACATTACTTTACATTATATTATATTTCATTACGTTACATTATATTATATTTTATTATGTTACATTATATTACATTATATTTCTTTACATTACATCACATTACATTACATTATATTACATCACATTACATTACATTACATTACATTACATTACATTACATTACATTATATTACATTTCATTACATTACATTACATTACTCTACTTTACTTTACATTTTTTTAGATTACATTTCATTACATTACATTACACTACATTATATTACATTATATTTCATTACATTACATTTGATTCTATTACATTGCATTAAAGTAAATCACAGTACAATACATTAAATAACATAATATTCGACCTAACTTTAGGTACAGGGTTGTTTTATCAAACAGTTTTAAACATATGACAAGAGACGATGATTTTTAAGGTAGATCGTGAACTACGTCATAGCCTATATGCACTATTGATGTTGAAATTGTTTTGTTGCTATAGGCACCGGACGCATGCGCAGATGTTGCCAGTTTCTTTAAAGACTTCTTCACGCTTTTTGATTTCAATTCAAGCAATGATGTTTTAAAGGGCGGCGATGTAATTGTAGAGAAGTTACTTTAGTCAAAGACTACCAGTTCGCTGCTAATTTAAACTCGAATAATTTACGTGTAATTCATCAAAAGCTCACGATATAAAAAGTTCTCCACGAGGTGAGTCTATTCAACGTGTTACAGTTTTCATTTGGGGGGTTAGATTTAATCGATGGGTTTATAAATTGATGACTGTAGTCATATGTCGTGGTACATCTAAACATATCATACATATAGTGGAATCCAACATAAACCATGATAAGTATGCTTGCTTGTGTCAGGAAGTGTAACGGAATTATTCCTACCAGCTTCATAAATACTAGCTTTCAAAATAAAGCCACCTGAGCCTTGAATATCGATCGCCGGGTAATTTGCTATCGCTTCGGCAGTGCTCACTTCTTTTTACGGTTGACCTGATATCTTCAATCAACGATACACCTTATTTCATCCCTTTTCTTCTCACAACTGGGAATTGAACTTGATATCAACGTTGAGAACAGTGCATCCAGTAAGTGTAGGAGCTTTACTCAGTAGAAAGCCCGTTTAGATATGAATAAAGCCGATCATGGCCATTTACAGACGCCATAAAGGCTTATAGGGAATATTGTTTGATTTCTTTTGTCCTAAAGTCATGCATAGCGATGAGGCATTCTGTTATTTTCGTTCGCAAACTCTGTTGATGAAATTAAGTTCCATGCAATGACCTTAATGATACTTGAAGCGTGTATAAAGGTGTAACAATAAGGAGCTTAAAAGAGGAGAAGGCTGATAATTTTTATGAACGCTTTTCGTTCTGGAAAATATTGGAGTAACTGCATTCAAGTAAGTCTGTTGCGAACAGGGGGAAAAACCATTTAATGAGAACATGTTTTTTTATTAGAATCTCATGCATTACCACCCGTACTTTAACTTTTCTAGCAATCAAAGAATTCTTGAGCTTCAGCAAAAGTATTTTTACCCTTACTACCATGCGCATGTTTCAAGTTCGATAGTGTTCTTTAAAGAATGAGTTCTTAAGCAAAAAGTAGCCTTGAATGTTTTTATCACACATAAGGCAATGAAATATTTCAATGCAGCTGAATTACGCATGATGAAAAGTAAACAAACCATAACTGCATGCTTCCCTGCTTTGATAAATCTCAGTTACTACTTCGATATAGACAACTTTCTTGTAACTGATAACTTATATCTCATATGCACGCACACGATCTAAAGCCCGATAAAACGTTGTCACGCGCAGCAATACACGTTTCCGCGCACGTAAAAAGTAGTGTGACGTAGCAGTGCAAGCTGCGAGGGTAAGGACGCGTCAGGGAATATTTAAAGGACGGTATATAATTGTGAGTTTAAGGATGCATACCCAATATACTTGCTTTATCTTTTGCACGCAACACCGAGATAATCTATATAATTCCACGCCTTCACGCGCACGATTAAATGATTGCACGCGCGGCGTCTAGTCGGGAAGCGCCAACCTCTTAAATTTGCCGCACCGGAGCTTACTCAGAGTCGGTAAATCGAGAATCATTATGGCAAATCGAAAGGATTTAGGCACATTGTACTGTTCAATAAGAAACAAATATTATTATCTGATGTATTGATTTGATTCAGGTGAAACGGTATTTCCAGATTTACGGATCTGCCTTGAATAATACATTTGTAATACCAGAAGAACTCCTATCTTCATCTATTCCAATATGTATTTGAACCGCTGCTACAAATCGACTTGAAATGGTCTCATGATTTAGAAGTGCATGAGACGTTTTCAATATTACGCAATGTGAATGGATTACAAGTTTATGTCACCCTCACACGTTGCTTGTTCTTCAGATCGCGTTGCAAACAGTGCAATCCTCGGCGCATGATTCTACTGATCCGTGGTTGATATGGCACCAACAAACCCTTCAATATCATTCCTAGTTTTATCTTTAGTCTAATCCCATTGCCATCCGCGTCACCTGAATACTGCAACTAAGTCTTGTGAAGACAGTCGTCCCAGAGGCAATGCCAAGGAAACTTCCAATGAACTGTAAAGCCTCATTTATGACACTCTTGCTCAGGATGGGAATGCTGTGGAATAACGTTAATGTTTGGAAGGAATAGGTTTGAGAGTCTGTGAAAGTCGAAAAATAGAGTTACTGGAGATGTTTACATCGTATTGGTGATGTTTTAACAGACGAATATTAAGGCTGAAATAACTGACAATTTCAGCTATGACTCAAAACACGGACTGTAATGCACAAGACAACAAATAGGCTTGCATCTTAATGGATATCGTCGTTCCTGAAATGACGTTACCATCTTTCATACGCCTTTCAATCTAAGTTAAAAATGCCGTGAAACTAGTATTGACTGCAGGGCACTTTCAGCTAGTCTCTGTAAAGAGCTGGAGCCTGGCATGAGAGGGACCGCGAGGGGGGGGGGGAATTGCCCCCTTTTTCATTTGAGAGTTGGCCATATTCTTTCGTTTTCGTGTTCTTTTGCCTTGAAATGTATTGTACCTTGCCTTCTTTTTTTTGTCATTCCTAGATGAGATATTCTCTTAATCCACCTATCACATTTTCCATTGAAAGGGTGACGAAAGGAGAAAGGGACGGAACTTTTAAAGCCCCCTCGCCACACCCTGTTTGAAAACATGTTATAAGACTTGCTTAACAATCCTGTTATTGTAAATTCCTCGCATGGTAACCATTCAAATAAACATAAGCTTGACCTAAAACTGTTGGTTTTACCGTTTATATTTGCGGTATAACCGATTGAATGTTTCGATTCAGTTTTTGAGAATCGGATTGAATTGAGATTTTCAAGAACGTAAACAGGCAATACGAAGGACCTATTGATTTCCCTGCTGAATTATGAACGTCTTTGGATGGTTTCAATTATGAGAAGTGAAGTAACTATGACGCATGATTTGTTTTTGTGTCAGGTGCCACTAATGATAGGGCGGGTTGTGACCCGCCAGAGGAAGCCGGCAACGTGCTCTGGGGATCACACCCCTTATCCCTCACTTCAAGGTGCGCCAAATGGGGACTGATGTGTGACTGGGTTTGAGGGTCAATTGCCCGTTTGCCCCTACCTTATGGCCTAAGTGCGATTCATGCAAAGTCGCGTATCTAGATTTGCGTATTCGCGTGAATTAGCATGCGCTTGCTAAAGTATACACGCGTCACAGGCGGCGTTGTGTGCAGATGGCGAAGCCACAGACGACGTTACATCAAAGATGGCGAAGCCACTGTCTATGCAATGCTAGAAGTGTTAACACAGCAAAATCTTTGATACTTTTGCAATGGACGCCTCCCCCAACCCCGGCTTCCCTCCCCCCATTCAAATAATGTTGGTTTAGGTGTTGAAGAGGTCTGCTAACCTAGCCTGGAGGGCAGGAAAATAAAAGCTTTACCTCGTTATCTTGCATTCTGTTGAGCGAAGGGGGCTTTGAGCGAAGGGGGTTAACCGTTTCTTCATGTTTTGAGAAGCTGATGAAAGAACGTCAAATTTGTTGTTACCTTTGGCTGTGTCAAGGGCTGCTGGTAAGGATTGTAATGAAACCCATTAAGATCAAAGAAATGGTTTCTGCGCTTATGTCCGAAGAACCCGCTAATAAGCAACTAAGCTATAGCCTCTGGTATGTTATGCAACTCAACGTGACTTAAGAATTTTTAAAAAGATTTTCGAGATCTTAAGTTTTTTCTCAAAAGGGGGGGGGTTGCATGGTGATTTTGTGCATGCCTATGGTTCATGGTTCATCAGTTTGCACCGCGGGCTTAAAAAGTTCTTAAAATCTTTGCAAGCAAGGGGGGGGAATTTGGCATGTTTATTTTGTGCTTGACTAGGCCGTTTTGGCTGCAACGTGTTATGGGCTTCAAAATGGACTTTTATAATTACATTATTGAGGTTGTGGTAAATGTCCTGATAAAGTGCTGGCGTTCTCCAGCTAGAAGTTCATACGTCTGTTTACGCAATGTTTATGTGATAAAGAAGTGACGATCTCTCGAAAGAGGCTGCTCTAGATTTGCAGACAACAGTATTGCAAAATCAATACGAGGCATTATTTACGTGATCACTTTAGGCCCCGCCAGTAGTAATGTAGTAATGGCTAAGGGATTGGACAATCAGCTTTAGCTTTGATTTATTTGTGGAATTCGGGATGATTTCTCGGCTCCATATGACAGATAGATTAAGATTTTCAGTGATATGCTTGAAATTTAAGCGCTTTTCCAAGTTCTTCTTATCAGAATTATTCTTTAAAAGCCTCTCTAAATGTTTTTGCAATGAAAAAAGTGTTTTTCCAGCCGCTACCCAACAATTATCGCGTTTCATTTCTGAAAAAAATCACCAGATTAAATCATTGATTTCTGAGACCTATTCATGGCGATGGACCATAATGTTTTGCAGAACTTTTGATTAGCAATCTGAATGATCTAAAGATAACCCAAGACATCCTGCTTTCTCATTCACTTTTATTTGCCGTCTCAATCAAAGTCTTGTTTTTTCCCAACGAACGTTTTTAAATACTCTCTCCTATGACGTCACACAAGACCACCCAGCTCTGTTGAATTTTGAAAAGAAGTTATTCTGATCATTGAGAAAAGTTTCCTTGAATAAAAAGGTGAAGTCTTTTACTAGTTCCTTCATTACTTCCAGTTGGAAAACTGTCAATTGTGTTTTCTATTCGTCATAAATCCGGGCCCGATAACCAATATTAATTTTATAACACATCCATAATTAATTCTATCTAATTCATTTAGTTAATTAATCTATCAATATCTTTCTATTATTTATGAGAATCTTGCCTCAGAATACAACCATTTAACTTTATGGTTTCAGGGTGGCTAAATTTTGTGGAGCTTTTAGGCCAAGCGCTTAAGAACAGGGGTGGTAAGAACTTAAATTATTCTCTGGTAAGAAATGTGGGCTCATTTCTGCAGTCTCTCCACTTTGCAACTCGTTATTACCCCTAGCTAAAGGCTTAAATGTTTCTAATTCGTTCTAATTTGTTCCTAATTCGGCCTCAAATTCTGTTTGGGCAAGGTTGGATGTGTTATGATTTATGGTTCTTCCTTGCCATTGCATTTACATCGTCTCTATGCCAAAAGTCTCTTCCTCTACATAAAAATGTCAAATTATTCACAGGCATTGAAAGATGAAACAGCAGCCAAGTTTGTTATTAGTACAGTATTGTAATTCATGACAAATTTGTTGCCCATCCTCACATTTGCTACCAGTGTTGTATCAAAAGAGAAACATTAAGAAAACTCTGAATCAAAACTCAAAACTTACCATCTTTCTCAACAAGCAAATGCCAAAAATTTATGCCATTATAATTATTTTCAATGCTTAAGAAAATATTAAAATTAATAATTAAAAGTTAATTACATAGTAAAAAGTGCTTAAAAGCTGAATAGGTTGCCTCTAGTTTAACATGAACTAAGAGACACTTTCATACTTCTTGGAATTTCTGCTTGCTTCTATGTGGAGCAAAAATATTATGGTTCGAGTAATACAAAGCTGGAAAAAAAGTTTCTGACTA
The DNA here is from genome assembly GCA_964019065.1 of Catostylus mosaicus. Lineage (NCBI taxonomy): Eukaryota > Metazoa > Cnidaria > Scyphozoa > Rhizostomeae > Catostylidae > Catostylus > Catostylus mosaicus. Next base: position 8,035,142 of record OZ025194.1, on the reverse strand, counting down.
TAGTAAATTTAAAAACTGTCGCTGGCTGCCCCCATTCACCAGGGTGTTGGAGCCTAATAACTAGCAGTGTCAGTTTATAGAAAAATAGATGGAAATCTGGGGGCAATGTCCTACGAAAAATTACTCGGACCTCGCCCAATTACACGTTCGTTTATTATGAATACAATGGACGCAGTAAGACAGCATCGGAAAGGCTGATTTTACTAATAATCTATTATTGCACAATGTTTTCGTCCAATTTGAAAAGAATTTAAAAGTCTTTAGAAAGGTGAGAGGTGCTCTGCTCCTCAATCCACCTTCACCCTCACCCTTCAGCGTTTCCACAGAGTCTTTTCGATTATTCAACTGTGCTTCTGAGCACGTTTGAAAGTAAAAAAGATCGATTAAAATACCCCCCGAACGCCGACCAAGCTTAGAACACACGCTAAACAATTTCCTTCGCCCTGAACTCTTAGTTGTTCAATTGTTTCAGCATAAACCAACGATGCAATGAAGCGTTCAAGGCGAACATCAGTCATAGTTCTTTCGTTCACCCGGCTACGTGCTAACGTCAGATAAAATTAGTTGTTATCAAGGTGTTCGCGCGAGCGGGTAACTGTACTCCTGCTAAAGTACATGGCTTCGTTGCTACATTTCATAATGAACGATTGATATACTGAACACCATTGCTGCAATGACATGCACCGTGGCTTTTGAGTAATTTTAATTGCATTTCTTTGATACAAAGTAGCATCCTTGCGATTAGTTGTTCGCTCGAACTTTGGTAGCAAAGAACTCGCTGTTATCTTTTTCATCAATTTGCGGAATCAATAAAGGTAGGTAGGTAACGTCTCTACCCTTTATGTCTTGCTACCGTTCATTGCAGTTATATACGATCAATTTTAGAAAGATTCCTGTTTAATTTAGCTACATGCGAAGCTCTAACCAGCTTCTAGATAATTCTCCTCCTCTGCTTTTGCATAAACAAACGCTTGAAATTGCATCAAGTTTTATCAGCCCTAATTCCGTTAACAAATCCCGACTCTCTGTTTGAACTCTTTATCTAAACTACATGTCGCGCAGAAACCCTGTAAAGCGGTTGAAAACTTGAGTTTAAAAAAGGATGCTAGTTCTTGAATAAGGACGGCTTTTAAGTCCACTTCAAGGAAGGTGCATGTATTAAACACACGAACCAACCAAATGAATGGACGACAATTCTATTGAAATGGAAGTGCTGTGTATTGCAATGTTCCGACTGCAGTTTCACATTTATTTACCCAAACTCTCGTAATTTTCACGTCCCTGTTCAGGTTTTTGGGTAGCAAAGTAACTAAATAATGTCAGTCTAAATGCTTCGCCATAAGCAAGTGCTACCAAACTTTTGATATCAAGTAATTATCTCAACTTCTCCGTGCTTTTGCCATCTTGGTGATCATGTAAATATTGAATATATGAAATACGACCATGATCGATAAAGCATTCCGTTTTGCCCTCATCCTATCCTGCATTCTCACAAGTTTAAGAATATTACTGTAGCAAAAGCGGTCTTGTAAAGTTGTTTTTTTTTGGTGGTAAGTGCGGCAGTTATCAGAGCAAAATCTAAACAAGCTTTTTTTCTTAGCCCATTCAATACACGTCCGAGCGGACGCTGTGTTAGGTTCGGTACCGAACTGGCCGGTAAATAAAGACGCCAGCTGTCAAGTTGGTCAAGGGGGGACGTTAGCAGGAAGGCCAAAACAATAACAAAACGAACAATTTGAGCTAAGGATCCTTGAAAAGTGGTGGGGGGGGGCTCCAGGGGGGGGGCTCCAACAACAGATCATACTACTATAGGGATGCTTCGATTTGCACTATTGATAGTTGTGGTTTTGGATTATGACGGACAGAGCGAGTTTTTTACATTCTCTGTACGCAAAATGAAGCCTTGATGCATAAGAAACCGTTTACATAGCAGGTGTGATTTCACATTCAAATATAATTGCTGCGAAAGTGACCTACATCAGACTTGCTTTGTTACATCATGTAGAACATGCTTTAACCTAAAACGGTCATGATGAAGCAATGAAATTTCAGAAAGTATAAAGAACCAAACATTTTCCCAGGATCCTTACCGCAGACAAGGCAAATACATGCTAGCTAGTTTCATTTTCATGTTTCCCAGTTTGACCAAGCCTACTTACATATCGCTCTCTATCACTAAGCTTTCTATAGAGGCAGATCAATTGATGACACAGCTCGTTTTACTTTTGCAAAACCGGTCTTTTGTCTCAACGACGATGTAGCTGATTCCGCGATACGCAGGTTCGGCCTGTTTATACCTATGCAAATTGATAATGGAATTTTATCTTCTGCAAAGTCTCTTACTTTCTCTTAGTCTGGCTAACCATAAACTCAACCGTTTCCTTTGCATTCGACCATAATCCTTCTGCTAATTTCACCCTTGTTTAAGAACCTTATGCGTCTTGCACCCTTACGCTAGAAGCGTGCTCAAAAGGTTAGATGAGCGAGGAGTCTGGGCCAACAAGGGCCGTGCCTCGGAGTAATGCTTGTGACCACACCCTCTATGGTGGATTAACCTTACCCCTCAACTTGAGATACTCACATCTTTACTTGAATCTAAAGGATCATCCGTTTACGAAGTTTGACGTGATTCAAACTGCACTATTCCACTTGAATTCTCCACCGCCTTTCGTTCATCTTTCCAATTTCCCCTTGCCCACCTACCCTTCTCATTTCACTCTCGCCCATCTGCCCATTTACAACAGAAAATTTCAGCACCAATATTCATAAAAAAATCAGGAACCTTTGACGATGAAAATTCTTCAGTTCTTTTATAAAAAGAAGGAAGTTAGACAACTAGATGGCACTCTTTAAAGTCCACATACTTTGCTCTACTTGGGCTTAAGTTGAATGTCTTGGAACATGATACAATTAAAACCTTTTTAAAGCTAATATTGACTGGGCAATGTAAATTTGCTTGGCCGTCATTACAGTCCTTAGACAAAAATGGTGTAAAATAACAAGGCATTTCTCGTATTATAACTTAAACTAGTTGTTGTGGAAGCTCATGCTTCGCAACAAGAATATGAAGCAGATATATAGAAAAAACATTTAGAAGATGATTGATAAGTAATATTTCACCACGTGCAAGTAAGTAACAGTTAATCAGAAGAAAAAGAAGTTAATGATAACCAGAAAATAAAATGATTTTGAGACTGAAGGGCTGAATGAAGCTGGTTAGCAAACAAATGATTGAATGTTAATGAGGGCACATGATGGTGAGTTTTTATAATTACGTTTCTTCGCCCTAAAATCAAACAGATCTTTCGTTGTTCTATCAGCTTGTGTTAGCTTTCAGGTTTTCAAAGTACAAAAGGTTCTTTGTAGGCCTGCCGCGTCTTCCCCCCTCCCCACCCACCAACCTCCCTCCAAACTCGCAGTATTATGCGAAGGGCATGCCTGTTCCAGGATGTATTGCATTGAAACGTTTAATGCACGAAGAAACCTCAGCTATTTGAAATGAATTTAAACGATGTTAAAGTGTAGGCAAAATTTCAAAGGGAAATTTAATAATTCTTCATGCAGGATGCTTGGAATCAATAATAAATACATTAAATATTTTAGGGAATGTAAATGTTTTTCATTTAAAATTGATTAAGGTTACTTGTTTATGAGCCATTTCATGGCGTTTAAGAGCGGTAGAGAATGTTCAACCTTTCATATGGCCTGAATTGTCAGGTTTAAATTGCGTTTTCTTTACTTTACATTCCACTCTACGTCGGCGTTACCCCACTTTACGCCGATGTGTCTGTCGACTTTCTATCTGTGTTTTAACTTTCAGCTTCTTGCGTCTCTGGCGCTACTGCTAAACGTCAAGGTATATTTTGAATGATTTTGATAGAGGCCTAACCATCGGGGTTCGGTATCTAGCCTATCTAGCCTGCTGGCAGACTTAACTTACCAGAGCAGTAGAGATGCATAAGCTATGAGGGCCGAAAAACAGTGTTGTTTAAATAAGACCTGGCCACTTTATCATTATTATAATCATCGCCATTAGCCTGCCTGCCAGTTTGCTCTAAATAAAACTCGTTGTTGCCGAGGAAACAGCTTAACAAGTTGCTAAAGATATTGTCCAATAATTGTATGATATTTTATTTTATTCTTACTCGGATTCCCTGACGTTTGTGTCTGTTGAAAATGTGAAAGATGACAATCGCAACCATCCAAAAATGTCACTTCTATTCAGAGGAAAGGTTCTTATATCGCTGGATTAACCTATTTAATAAATTGTATGAATTTTAAACTGAGAATGTTTTTGTCAAATGTTGACATTTTCTGCGTAGGTGTTCTTAAGACAGCATTTCACATTCTCTCAATTTAGCTCCTGTTCTTATTCTCGTTACTTGGTACCAGGGATGTACCGGTTGGGGCGTAGGGGGCCAAAGCGACTCTCCAATCAACATAAAATGGGTAATGCTCACTCTCTGTGGTATTTTGAAATAAGAAAGATGAATTCATTAGATTTTTCATTTTGTAAGTCAGTATCTGTTATTTGGGGAGAGGGAGCATATGATGATGGAACAAGAAAAAGCAAAGAAACGAAAAAGCAGGAGGGAGCTTGTGATCATGTTTATAAATGATGAAAAGAAGGCACAGCCTTGCTCCTTACCTCTCCCCCTCCCAAGCAATAAAGGGAGGTGTGAGAGGAACCTTGAATTTTGTAGGATTCAGTTTGGAACTTAGCATGAAGAAAGAGATTGGCAATGTTTTTTTCATTTCATGTGTAACTTTTCTAAAGAGGGTTGCCCTTCAACAGTATCTAGTTTCAAGGATCCTTCCGATAGAATTATTAATTAATTATAATTTAAGAAACAATTAAAAAGCTTTTAATCAAGTTATACTATGAAAAACCTTGTTTGTATTGTTGGATTCCTATGATCAATAAAATCCAAAATTTCCAAGCAAAACGAAAGAGTACGAATGTCTCAAAGGAATATTGTTGTGTTGAAAATGTAAGCGATTTGACTTGAGTTTCTACGCATCCGCTAAGCTTTTAAAGTTGACGTGTTGTGTAGTCAAAGAAATCGCTTTAATTTGGCTTCTCTCTTTAAGAAATACACGATGGTGGATATTGTATTAAGCCTGTGTATGCTGTGGTGATGGGCACACAACACATGGCACGCTACAAAACGTGTTTCTAGTTACTATATTTGTTTTGAGTTAAGATGTACAATAGGAAGCGTAATAATTTTTGGACATAAATATGAATGTGTCAACACCGTGTTAGAAATGGAAACTGTGATTCAAATCGGTGTACTTGTGAAGTTGGTTAGATATGAAAATAAAACGCCTTTCTACAAGAGGGCGATAAATTTTAATAGAGATGCGATCGGTTTAGACGAGGTAAGATTTCGAGGATAGGAATTCTCGAGCAGAATTAGTAGATCAAGGCCATATGTAGACCATGTAGTATGCAACTCGCCTGCAGTCCAGCTCTCAACTTTACTTCAACTTTCTTTGAATTTAGTTCTCTAGAGTAACTCATCCCTTTTCGCATAACATTGAAGTTTAAGCGAATAAAATGTTTCCTTCTACAACGCTTGCACGAAAGACGGGAACAGATTCTGTCGCCATCTTTCGGTCAGGTTTGATGAAATGAAACACTTACCGTTGAAGAACTCAAAATGTTGTTCCTTCTTGTGTTACAATTATCGATAGATTTGTAGATGGACCATGAACTGTTACATGTTTTAAGTTCAAATCAAGGTTATAGATAAAGGAAATCAAACTTCCTCTAGTTGCTTGCAGTTACCGACATGCTTACCTTCCAAACAGAGCCAGGAAAACATTACGGTCACACGGTCAATTGCTGCAGAAAGGTCTACGAAAAAATAGAAACTGCTTTGACACACCTAAACCATGCCTATTTTCAGTTGTCTTGCGAGGAAGGTCTGCCTTTCAAGTATGTTTTTGTCCGGAGGAAGGTTAACAACGTTTCTGGACTTTGCGTTCAAGAAATCTCAGCCCTTAGTTGTTTATTTGCCTGTTGCTCGTTAAAAAACATGAAGTCCTATCTCTCACATTTCCATCCTATACCCTTGGCTAAATTCAATGACAAGGTGACCCAACTTCCCCAACAGACTCTGCTAATTGGCTCACCATTAAGGCGAAGGACCGCCATTTGCTTTTGAACATCCCATAAAATGTTTTTTGGAAAGGTGAAATAAGTTGTTTCCTTCTTTTTGTAAAAATGCACGAGGAAAGTAGTTGGTTTGTAATTGACCGCAGGAATATCAATCCGTCTGGGTATTTGAAAAGGAGTAAATCACATTTGTGTAAAACTAGCATGAGCATTCTCTACGAAAATCTTATGAGATCAAATGAATACCGATGGTATTAAATAGCATTAATTTTTACACCCGCTTTCGTTTGCCAACTAACACATCAAGAAATCACCATTGAAAATATTTGTAAGCTTTCGTTATGTATGACTAAAACAGCAACAGTTTCAACTTTTGTTTTAATAAGGAAAATGACTCATGGCCTAGCCTTCAAAGATGCATCCATAGATAATGAGATTCAGCTCTGACTGTAAGTTTAAGACATCAGAAGCAGTATCAGCTTCAATCTGCCGTCGTGGAAAGGATTTCAAGATGGACCCAATTTATGAACTAAAACATTATGAGGACAAACATCTCAGTTGAAACTTACATTGATGATAAATCAATCTCAAAGAGTTTCGTTTTCATCAGTACTAACGGCTTCCATCGAAGAAGTGTTTACCTGCTGCGTTTTCAAAAGATTGCTTACAGCTACTTCATCGAGCATGTAAGTTGCTTAATGCTTAATCAATTAAAGCCTTGTTGCTTAATATCCTGTTGCTTATTGAAAACGTTGCTTATAGCTCCTTTATTGAGCCTGAAGCTTGCTCTATGCTCAAATAATCCAAGTCTATTTGCTTACTCAAAGGGTTGCTTAAAGTTTCTTCTGATGAGCTCTCATCTTTACATACCTCAAGCCTGTCTATTTCCTTTTACAGAGGCTTGGGTATTAAGAATTAAATTCGTGTTCTTGCCCTGCAACCATCCCAGCGACTTGTGCGTTTTCCCTCCTTATCATAATTGATGTTGGCTGCCATGAAAACCTCTCCCTATTGCCCCAGAATAGCATGTGACCAGACTACTTCTCTAATATGGTTCATAACCCAAAATCCTTTAACGAAATCTAGTTTCTAATCGCTCTAAGCTCATTTCAGGGAAACAAGTGTAAATTAAGTATATGCAGTGGCCATCTTCATGTAGCCTCGCTTTCAATTAATCCTGGTGCTCATTCGATGAAGACGTGCCCATGTGAATAAGCCGATCTCTTTCGGTGCTTTTCTCCCGTTGTGTCCATCGTCGCTGAATTTGATTAAATTATTTGAGGTTTAGGCAGGAAACAAAGCGCTAGCCACAATTCATATAGCAACCAAATACGGACCCCACAGTCTGTGTTTAATTTATTTTAAGAATGCTACAGTTGATGGCCTCAGCGATAAAACAAAGCCTCAGAAAAACCATTAAGCTGCTTACTAGATCTAAGAACCTATTGTCATTGTTCGATTTCTGCTGGTGTCTTAAGACATTCTGGGTCACGAGTCAGACCTATCTTTTCTTAACAACGATTTCGCAATCAGCCCATATCTCATATTTGGCAGTGGCTGATTCGGATCTGCCGGAAAGTGGGGGCAGCTGGGGGCATCAGCTTCCCTAGCCCTTGGAAACCCAACGGCCTAATGCTCTCATTTTCTTACTGTTTTGTCGAAACGTTCAATGCTCTGTCCTCCGCCCTGCCATTTTAAAGGAATTCCTACGTACCTATTGTCTTGTTTTTGGAGGATGATGTCATCTTCGTGAGCATTTTGGAAAGTTTATGACTGGCACATGAACTATTTTAAGATTGCATGAACGGAAACATAAATTAACATAAGAAATTTTTTTTTCGTCCGATACTCTTCAGCGTGTAAAAGCGTTGGATAATGGCTAAAAAGCGCAAGGAAATGAACGCTTCGGTAGGGTTCGGAAACCGTGCGAGAAGGGGGTATTCAGCGCGAGCTTGGCTACTTACATTAATACTTAGATCTTATATTAATATTACTTATATATTGGGGTATCATAATCGGAAAATTCGGGCGTTTTTCAGAATGCTGGCTAATGTCAAGATAAAATCATGTAATGATATTTTATACAATTCATAAAAAAATGGCTAATGTTAAGCTAATATCATATAATCATATTTTATATAATCCTAAATAATGTTTGCGCTTTTGTGTGAAATTTTAAAGATACACAAAATTACGAAATAGTTATTCACTATTTTATATCATTTGTTTTTATTTTTTTAAGCAATAATATAGTAATGATAGTGTTATTAAGGCAACGTTAGGTTTTTTGAATTAATGAAAACAAAAGATAACAGACCTTGGATGGCAGACTCATAGATTATCGGACTCTCTGGTACTGTGTTGGGGGATCTATGATGCTTTCATGGTAATTATAACAATATATCTATATAAAATTTACTTAATCATCAAGACCAACGATTTAACCGAAGTGAAGACTATATAAACCTATTTACATACATCTATATGTTCGACCCAAAGTAAGGGTAGCATAATTGTTTTAACATCGACGAGCTTTTAAAACGTAGGCCAAAGTGATGGTGAAATAGGGAGGGACAGCTCTATCGAAACATAACGGCACAATTTAGCATGAGCAAAATTCTTAATAAATACGTGTTTGTTGCAATGCAATGCAATACAATAATAATTGCGTTGTTTGTTGATTAAAATAATGCAATCACTGTTCCATTTTAATATCGTTTTTGCAGCTGTAAGGGTTTTTGCTAAAAGAGAAGGTGGTGGTGCATTGTTTTTGTAAGAAAACCCTGGTTAGCCTTAGCTACCACAGAAGCTGAAAACAAAATTACCAAGCGATCTTAAATCGTGTCGATCTAAATTAAACTGCATTCACAATCTGAAGAGTAGTTTTCTCATGCTTTTGTGTGGCAATATGGCTGTTATTTAGAGGAACAAGAAAAATAGAATTAATGATAGAAATGGGGCAACCGTGATGTTTTCATGGCCTTGAATTGCTTTTGATAGAAAAATACCTTTATACATGCATCATACTATGCATGACATTTGCTAAAGGGGTTACGTGAGGGAAATCAGCCCCACTCCATCCCCTGAGCATTCAACATTAAACCCCCACAGTCACTCATTACTCATCCTTTTTCATTTTTCTCGATGATTTTTGCGAAAGTTGACTGATTTATGTTCGACTTTTCTTTAGATTGTTCTTAAGCACTTTTTGATCTAATTTTCAACTACACGCAATAAATTATTTCTACAGTTACGCATATTCTGTTGATAAAGAAGATAAAGTTGAATATGCAAATGAAGTTACTCCGAAGTAAAAAGTGGAGTGGGGCTGTGTTGAAAACACCACAGTGTCTTGTTCTAGTTCCTCATCTAAGGCCAGGCATCGCCTTGCGTTTGTCTTAACAGGGCCTCCGAACAGACCAACAAGGCAGGGGGAAGCTTCGATGCCAAAAAAATTTACCGCGGCAAGAGATGATTTGTTGCCTTGGGGGGGGGGGGGGGGACCTTGCTTGATACTAGAAGGTTGGCGAGGTACAGCGCCGATGTTCTTATCACGTTTGTTTTCATATTATGACAGTACATATCAAAGTCGTTTGAATGACCCTTTACGTTGTCAATGCAAAAAACATGGTTGCCTAGTTAGAGTGACAATGTCTTTACTTGACCACACTCTTCTCCATAGCTGCTGCCGCAATTCCTCTTAACAACTGTATCTTAATTTCAATCTTTGCCTTAAAAGGGAGATTGTGCATGAAGCATAATTTGGTTTCAACAGTAAACCGCAGTTTTCCTTTTCAATTTTTGCTCTCTTAAGCCCCTTTCGCGGTCGTACATTTAAATGCCAAAGCACGATGAAGAGGTTTCTGGGTTTTGGAGACATGAGGTGCTCGCCAGGGGGCGTGGGGGAATAACGTTTTATTGGGGCATAAGCGTGCTCAAATCTCCCCATACAACGATCTGCTCCTAAAGCTCTGAAGACGTTGCATTTCTCCAATGCTTTAATGTTTAAACTGCGTATGGGATGGAGGGGACTAGGCGACTATCTGCCCCCTTTGCTCCTCTATTACCCTTGGAATAGTCAGGCAATCAAAACTGAATTCATAAAACTAAATTGAACCTGCCTGAACTCAATTTGTAACTGAAATTGAACTAGTTTGTATAGAAATGCGCCTTTTGGATAAAATCAGCCATTAATTAATGCAAAAGTCTTAAGTAATCATTCACTGGACATTGTTCTCTTTGAAGAAGCGTTGAAACTGATCGTACTTTGCTTCAATAATTTCATGATGAGCTGATATGAAATACACCCTGTTCATTACCCATGATCCTTTGATACTATGAATGGTAATGGCTTAGACATGCGTGGGTGGCCTAATTCTATCCTACCATTTCTGATAGGTCACAAGAATTATTGTGCTTTTCAACAATTTCATAAAGTTTTTAATCTGGTCAATGTTTCTTTGTTTTGTTGCCTTGTTGTTTTATAAATTCTAAGTACGTTATCAATGGCCACGGCTTCTTTCTTCTTCTTCTATATTGCGGTTTTATTCCACTCAACTTGCTTCTGTCTGTCGCAAAGATACTGTCTTATCATCCATGAGCGATGTTATGCCTTCTTTCCAACCGCTTCGCTTCTTCCAGACACGATAAACTAGACATAGATGGCCGTAGGTTTGCTTTTACGATGATCGAAGGTGGCTCTGATGGTCATAAAACAGTTCACCGATTCATAAAAGTCTTCGAGTTGAAAAAGGCCATTGCGAAGGAGATGCCCTTCACCAAGTAACTATTTTGTTTTTCACTTAGCATCAGTAAATCACATGAAATTACCAGTTTTATTGGTAGAAGGGTAGCCATTCCAAAGGCGAGGATAACCCTTTAACGCTCTTACTGTCACACCCTTTAAATTCAGGATTTTGTATGTGGATTCAGCTACAAATGTCTGGTTATAAGCATCGATATCAAGACTTAGAAACATGGCTAAGGAAGTAGCGAATTTTGGGGTATTTAAGGGGGATCGTTGGCTTGTCTTGTAACGCTCGCAAGTCTTAAGCCAGGCTGTACCCAATGGCGGGCTCCCAGTGTTATTGTTTAAGCAGTTTACCATCTGGTAGATAACCAGCCTCAATCAAAGGGAGGTTAGAATCGGCGCGGCAGTATCAATGATAAAATTCGCCCAGCCCGCCATGATATGCTGCCCACCTTGTCCTTTAGTTAAGAAAGATTAGCCTATTGACTATTGATCAGCCCGCCTCAATAAGCAAACTAATAGGGGTGGAGTGGAAGGGGCATGGTAGTTGCTATTAATATCAGCAAGTTTCATTACAACTGCCAACCACAGATACCTAGTTCTTGTCAGGTATGAAACTGCCTACCTTTTAGTCTAGGCAAAATCCATTGGCAGAATCCCGGTTTGACAAAGACAGAACCAATCTCGGGATATGTCTGACGGATTTTATCGACAGCCATCGACTGATGATGTGGGAACTAGGCCCGGCGGCATGGAGGTCTAGAGTGTCCATGTTTCATGGTAATTTAAAACTCTTTCACAAAAATTCATTTCATTCATTTTGCAAAGTCAATTTGCAATGAAATTGAAGTCAAACAATCCTAAATAACATGAATCAAAAACGGATTTCTCTTTGCTTCTCTTATTAAAAATACTTTTGCTGTTAAATTTGATTAAACGTTTAATTGCTCTTTTGATCTCCTTTGACCAATCGCTTGATATCATAGATTTACGATGACTTATGGTCTCGCTGTACAATTGACATCGGAGATTTTATGATGAAATATGCCGGCAAAACTTTCTATTATTCATCGTCTCATCTTCGCACGGAGGCCCACTCTGCGTATCAATGAGCGCCAATTTTGGAAGTTTCAACTTGATGATTTCCTAATGGACTGCTCGGAGGTTGCACGCGATGCGCCGGCCGGAGAGGGGGGTAGGGGTGACAAATGGGCACATGCCGTCTTATTGAATATCCCCATGATGGCACTGACTTTAATTTATAACCTTATTATGTCCTAGTTGGTTTATTTCGGTGGTTTGTTATGGTGGTTCTTTTTTAGAATGAATGGTCCTAGATGTGTCACAGATTTTGGCTTTTTTACAACTGATTAACTAATTTGTTCCAATGACAGACCTCTTGCATTTCGTTGCTTTTTGTCTCTACGTCCTGAAGGCTTGCTTACTATTTATTTGCCAAAGCCTTTATGTAGAGGACTGTCCTTAACCCTTGGCATGTTTGCAAATGTCTTCTTTAATTAACATGTCTAGATCAAATTTGGTCTGTTGTGCCCATCGAGGAAAGGTAAGGTTACAAATTACCTGAGACCTGACCGCCCCTTGGTGCTATAGCAAATGATGAGCAGTCTAATTCTGAATCTGAGACACGTCTTCGTTTTCTGTTGCAAACAAGCACCCTCAAAGAATCGTTTACTGAGAAATGATGTTTGTTTATTGCTCAACCGAATACAGATCGCGTGACATTGTGGGCACTTTCATCTCCTAGTCGATTTAGCTTGATTGTTTGCTTCAATTCCTATCGCCTCCGCAATAAAAAGAAAAGATTCTAACAATTCTGCTTTGTCTCTTATTCATATTCCTCTCTAATAATCAACCTCTTGACCATATTCAAAATTGAAATGATTTAGGCAATATTACAGTTGTTTTGTCCCTTTTGTTATCGTCACCCAAACATTTGCAAAGAAGATACTCTGTGAAATGAGTAGATCTTCTTTGCAGATAAAAAGCCATTGATGTCCTGCAAAGGGTGCATCACGCAAAAATTTTCAGACAATTCTAATCCAGAGCCCAACAGCTTATGAATAGTAGAACAACCTCTGCGGGGGCGTTAGAGACTAGGACAGCATCCGTTTAGCCCTGAACCTAACATTAAGCGGCAATAATATAACTTTAAATGCTGAAATACCATGGAATTGACTTGGAGCACACTGGAAGACAATTTTTCTCGATGTAAGAACGTGTTGTTGCTTCCATTCTCCATTGATTGGTGAATAGTTGATTGTCAAGATACAATAATCAGGAACATTGGTCTAAGGAAAGCGTTACGTGTTCTAGTTAAATCAGTGTTTACACATTTGATGAAGATTATCACTTTATAATCAGATTTTATCAAATGCAATTTAGGCGTAATATATTAATAATATTTTTCCATATCTTTTTTAGATAATCATATTGATGGTTCATAACTTTTCATGGGGAGAAATGGCGGTCAATGCTACAACCGCACCTCTTATGAGTGAGGCCGAACTTGTTACGTTCAACATAATTCTGCCGATAACTTCAGTTTTGGGTCTAGCAACAAACTTGATTGTTATTTTTGGCGTAATCTACAACCGAAACATTTTGCGAGTGCCAGCGAACATTTTCGTCGTAAATCTTGCTATCGCTGATATTTTCGTTGTCGTTATTGGCGTTCCGTTATGGATCATTCAGCTTAGCTTAGCCCAAAAGATTACGGCCAGCCAAAGCGAAACATTATGTCAAATTAACTTTGGCCTATCCGTTTTTACGTCAGTATTATCTATCCATACTCTTGGCATCATCAGTTACGACAGATACGCAGCTGTTACGAAGCCATTTCGATACCACGAAACAATGTCACAGTGCACGACATATAAGATTTTAGCCGGAACTTGGTTGGTTACGCTCATGTTTTCGCTACCAGCATTTATCGGCTGGAAATCGAAGGACCTCGCGAAGGCACCAAACGCTGCCCACTTAACCGCTTTTTGCGTATACACCAAATTTTACTCATTGGAATACTTGCTCATAATGTTCACAGGAACAGCCCTTATTCTTGTCATGAACATATGCCTGTATGTGAAATTACTTATCGTTGCTAAACGACATGCTCGCCAGATTGAAAGCACAAAAAACGAAGTTGAAACGAGCTTCGGCGAGCCTTCGACAGTCGACAGATCGCGAAGACACCCACTGCGCAAAGAAAGGAACCTGAAGGCCGCAAAGGCTCTTGGGATCGTGTTAGGAGCATTGTTGCTATGTTGGGTACCATTTCTAATTGCAGCATATGTCGATTCAATAATGAACCCTTCAAACATCTCAGTATTTACGATGAAGCTGCTTGGTACAATAACATACCTCAACAGCGTCATGAATCCATTGATTTATACCTACATGTCACGTGACTTCAGAAAGGCGGTACGAAAACTTTTACCGCGAAACCGAGGCTTATCCAATTTTCTCGGAAGCAGTACATGAATCATGAGGCAAACTGCCAATCGAATTCGCAGCCTAAATACCTCAAACAATCATTGGACGGATATGAAACATTGTTTATAAGAACATTGATGCCTGATTATAGGACTATACGAGTCTCTGAGACTTTAAACATATTAAAACGTAAGCTAACTCTTGACTTGAGAACTGCCGCTTGCAAAACTGATATTGATCTCTGTTTTAATTCAACTGAAATCAGGTACACTCTGTTGATTGCTCCACACTCCTAAATAAGGGTGAAATTACTACATAGGTAATAAGATAAGTGATAACGAAATGATATTAAAAAGGTCCCCATTTACATGCATTTCTCTAACGGAGAGAAGTAAAGATACAAATATGAACCCCTTCATCTTTTTTTTTCTTGCATAACCTTGTATTGATGTTGCCCCAACTGGCTCCAATGTCCCCCAATCAATTTTACTTTACTCAGGTCACCCTCTTGCTGATGCCCAATATCAATCATAGCAAAGTACCTTATTCTAATATGAGAGAACCTAAATGGTTTTAAAAACTATTGCTAATCGAAAATAGTCTGGAATTGAAGTTAGAAAATCTGTTAGTCTGATATGTTGATTATGCTCAAAGCCAATTAAGCCTGAATCTCCCGGCATTTCAGCTGTTACCGTTTTCTTGGCATTGTGTTATCCCATATAACCGGGGGGCTACTGAATGCAGCATTTATACGGTTAAGAATTGGTTAAGAATGTGCCATTTTATCATTACGTGAATATTGATTGCTTTCTCATACTTTTGTTGATTGATTAAGGGAGCAAAGTCTTAACTGAGTCTATGTTTGTTTCGCACATTTTTGTGAACACTGTTACTAAAGGTTCTTATATTGCTCCCCCTAGTTAATTCAGATTCCCTGCATTGTAATATACTTACATCCCGATTTTCTTAATGTAGTGGTAGTTAGAATAAAGGCTGTGTATGCCTATATAAGATTTTAATATCTTTAGTTTAAAACACTTGAAAATAAAGGTTAAAGTAAAATGATCTCTTTTTTCTTTATCTGTTTAAAAAGCGTGACTGTTAAAAATATTTCAGAAAACTAGAATGTTATATTATTGCCTTGAAAAAACCAATACAACTTAAAACTGTCATAAATTCTCAGTTTCACCTAACAATTGACCAATTTTCAACCAAATAGTAAGGTTATAGGCTTGCATTATTGGCCACAATCAGCCTGTTTTCACATGGACCAATTTTCAGAAAAAAAGTAAGGTTATAGGCTTGTATTTTTGGCCACAATCAGCCTGTTTTCATATGGACCAATTTTCAGCCAAAAAGTAAGGTTATAGGCTTACATTTTTGGCCACAATCAGCCTGTTTTCATATGGACCAATTTTCAACCAAATAGTAAGGTTATAGGCTTGCATTATTGGCCACAATCAGCCTGTTTTCATATGGACCAATTTTCAGCCAAAAAGTAAGGTTATAGGCTTACATTTTTGGCCAAATTCAGCCTGTTTTGATATGGACCAATTTTCATCCAAAAAGTAAGGTTATAGGCTTGCATTTTTGGCCAAAATCAGCCTGTTTTCATATGGACCAATTTTCAACCAAATAGTAAGGTTATAGGCTTGCATTATTGGCCACAATCAGCCTGTTTTGATATGAGCCAATTTTAAGCCAAAAAGTAAGGTTATAGGCTTGCATTTTTGGCCAAATTCAGCCTGTTTTTATATGGACCAATTTTCATCCAAAAAGTAAGGTTATAGGCTTACGTTTTTGGCCAAAATCAGCCTGATTTTATATGGATCAATTTTCAGCCAAAAAGTAAGGTTATAGGCTTACATTTTTGGCCAAAATCAGCCTGATTTTATATGGACAAATTTTCAGCCAAAAAGTAAGGTTATAGGCTTACATTTTTGGCCGAAATCAGCCTGATTTTATAAGGACCAATTTTCAGCCAAAAAGTAAGGTTATAGGTTTGCATTTTTGGCCAAAATCAGCCTGATTTTATATGGACCAATTTTCATCCAAAAAGTAAGGTTATAGGCTTACGTTTTTGGCCAAAATCAGCCTGATTTTATATGGATCAATTTTCAGCAAAAAAGTAAGGTTATAGGCTTACATTTTTGGCCAAAATCAGCCTGATTTTATATGGACAAATTTTCATCCAAAAAGTAAGGTTATAGGCTTACATTTTTGGCCAAAATCAGCCTGATTTTATATGGACAAATTTTCATCCAAAAAGTAAGGTTATAGGCTTACATTTTTGGCCAAAATCAGCCTGATTTTATATGGACCAATTTTCATCCAAAAAGTAAGGTTATACGCTTACATTTTTGGCCAAAATCAGCCTGATTTTATATGGATCAATTTTCAGCCAAAAAGTAAGGTTATAGGCTTACATTTTTGGCCAAAATCAGCCTGATTTTATATGGATCAATTTTCAGCCAAAAAGTAAGGTTATAGGCTTACATTTTTGGCCAAAATCAGCCTGATTTTATATGGACAAATTTTGAGCCAAAAAGTAAGGTTATAGGCTTACATTTTTGGCAAAAATCAGCCTGATTTTATAAGGACCAATTTTCAGCCAAAAAGTAAGGTTATAGGTTTGCATTTTTGGCCAAAATCAGCCTGATTTTATATGGACCAATTTTCATCCAAAAAGTAAGGTTATAGGCTTACATTTTTGGCCAAAATCAGCCTGGTTTTATATGGACCAATTTTCAGCCAAAAAGTAAGGTTATAGGCTTGCATTTTTGGCAAAAATCAGCCTGATTTGATATGGACCAATTTTCAGCCAAAAAGTAAGGTTATAGGCTTACATTTTTGGCCAAAATCAGCCTGATTTTATATGGATCAATTTTCAGCCAAAAAGTAAGGTTATAGGCTTACGTTTTTGGCCAAAATCAGCCTGATTTTATATGGATCAATTTTCAGCCAAAAAGTAAGGTTATAGGTTTGCCTTTTTGGCCAAAATCAGCCTGTTTTCATATGGACCAATTTTCAGCCAAAAAGTAAGGTTATAGGCTTACATTTTTGGCCAAATTCAGCCTGTTTTGATATGGACCAATTTTCATCCAAAAAGTAAGGTTATAGGCTTGCATTTTTGGCCAAAATCAGCCTGTTTTCATATGGACCAATTTTCAACCAAATAGTAAGGTTATAGGCTTGCATTATTGGCCACAATCAGCCTGTTTTGATATGAGCCAATTTTAAGCCAAAAAGTAAGGTTATAGGCTTGCATTTTTGGCCAAATTCAGCCTGTTTTTATATGGACCAATTTTCATCCAAAAAGTAAGGTTATAGGCTTACGTTTTTGGCCAAAATCAGCCTGATTTTATATGGATCAATTTTCAGCCAAAAAGTAAGGTTATAGGCTTACATTTTTGGCCAAAATCAGCCTGATTTTATATGGACAAATTTTCAGCCAAAAAGTAAGGTTATAGGCTTACATTTTTGGCCGAAATCAGCCTGATTTTATAAGGACCAATTTTCAGCCAAAAAGTAAGGTTATAGGTTTGCATTTTTGGCCAAAATCAGCCTGATTTTATATGGACCAATTTTCATCCAAAAAGTAAGGTTATAGGCTTACGTTTTTTGCCAAAATCAGCCTGATTTTATATGGATCAATTTTCAGCCAAAAAGTAAGGTTATAGGCTTACATTTTTGGCCAAAATCAGCCTGATTTTATATGGACAAATTTTCATCCAAAAAGTAAGGTTATAGGCTTACATTTTTGGCCAAAATCAGCCTGATTTTATATGGATCAATTTTCATCCAAAAAGTAAGGTTATAGGCTTACATTTTTGGCCAAAGTCAGCCTGATTTTATATGGACAAATTTTCATCCAAAAAGTAAGGTTATAGGCTTACATTTTTGGCCAAAATCAGCCTGATTTTATATGGACCAATTTTCATCCAAAAAGTAAGGTTATAGGCTTACATTTTTGGCCAAAATCAGCCTGATTTTATATGGATCAATTTTCAGCCAAAAAGTAAGGTTATAGGCTTACATTTTTGGCCAAAATCAGCCTGATTTTATATGGATCAATTTTCAGCCAAAAAGTAAGGTTATAGGCTTACATTTTTGGCCAAAATCAGCCTGATTTTATATGGACAAATTTTCAGCCAAAAAGTAAGGTTATAGGCTTACATTTTTGGCTAAAATCAGCCTGATTTGATATGGACCAATTTTCAGCCAAAAAGTAAGGTTATAGGCTTACATTTTTGGCCAAAATCAGCCTGATTTTATATGGATCAATTTTCAGCCAAAAAGTAAGGTTATAGGCTTACATTTTTGGCCAAAATCAGCCTGATTTTATATGGACAAATTTTCAGCCAAAAAGTAAGGTTATAGGCTTACATTTTTGGCAAAAATCAGCCTGATTTTATAAGGACCAATTTTCAGCCAAAAAGTAAGGTTATAGGTTTGCATTTTTGGCCAAAATCATCCTGATTTTATATGGACCAATTTTCATCCAAAAAGTAAGGTTATAGGCTTACATTTTTGGCCAAAATCAGCCTGGTTTTATATGGACCAATTTTCAGCCAAAAAGTAAGGTTATAGGCTTGCATTTTTGGCAAAAATCAGCCTGATTTGATATGGACCAATTTTCAGCCAAAAAGTAAGGTTATAGGCTTACATTTTTGGCCAAAATCAGCCTGATTTTATATGGATCAATTTTCAGCCAAAAAGTAAGGTTATAGGCTTACGTTTTTGGCCAAAATCAGCCTGATTTTATATGGATCAATTTTCAGCCAAAAAGTAAGGTTATAGGTTTGCCTTTTTGGCCAAAATCAGCCTGATTTTATATGGATCAATTTTCAGCCAAAAAGTAAGGTTATAGGCTTACGTTTTTGGCCAAAATCAGCCTGGTTTTATATGGACCAATTTTCATCCAAAAAGTAAGGTTATAGGCTTACATTTTTGGCCAAAATCAGCCTGATTTTATATGGATCAATTTTCAGCCAAAAAGTAAGGCTATAGGCTTGCCTTTTTGGCCAAAATCAGCCTGGTTTTATATGGACCAATTTTCAGCCAAAAAGTAAGGTTGTAGGCTTACGTTTTTGGCCAAAATCAGCCTGGTTTTATATGGACCAATTTTCATCCAAAAAGTAAGGTTATAGGCTTACGTTTTTGGCCAAAATCAGCCTGATTTTATATGGATCAATTTTCAGCCAAAAAGTAAGGTTATAGGTTTGCATTTTTGGCCAAAATCAGCCTGATTTTATATGGATCAATTTTCAGCCAAAAAGTAAGGTTATAGGCTTACGTTTTTGGCCAAAATCAGCCTGGTTTTATATGGACCAATTTTCATCCAAAAAGTAAGGTTATATGCTTACATTTTTGGCCAAAATCAGCCTGATTTTATATGGATCAATTTTCAGCCAAAAAGTAAGGCTATAGGCTTGCCTTTTTGGCCAAAATCAGCCTGGTTTTATATGGACCAATTTTCAGCCAAAAAGTAAGGTTATAGGCTTACGTTTTTGGCCAAAATCAGCCTGGTTTTATATGGACCAATTTTCAGCCAAAAAGTAAGGTTATAGGCTTACGTTTTTGGCCAAAATCAGCCTGATTTTATATGGATCAATTTTCAGCCAAAAAGTAAGGTTATAGGCTTACATTTTTGGCCAAAATCAGCCTGATTTTATATGGACCAATTTTCAGCCAAAAAGTAAGGTTATAGGTTTGCATTTTTGGCCAAAATCAGCCTGATTTTATATGGATCAATTTTCATCCAAAAAGTAAGGTTATAGGCTTACGTTTTTGGCCAAAATCAGCCTGATTTTATATGGATCAATTTTCAGCCAAAAAGTAAGGTTATAGGCTTACATTTTTGGCCAAAATCAGCCTGGTTTTATATGGACCAATTTTCATCCAAAAAGTAAGGTTATAGGCTTACGTTTTTGGCCAAAATCAGCCTGGTTTTATATGGACCAATTTTCAGCCAAAAAGTAAGGTTATAGGCTTACAATTTTGGCCAAAATCAGCCTGATTTTATATGGATCAATTTTCAGCCAAAAAGTAAGGTTATAGGCTTACGTTTTTGGCCAAAATCAGCCTGGTTTTATATGGACCAATTTTCATCCAAAAAGTAAGGTTATAGGCTTACATTTTTGGCCAAAATCAGCCTGATTTTATATGGATCAATTTTCAGCCAAAAAGTAAGGTTATAGGTTTGCATTTTTGGCCAAAATCAGCCTGATTTTATATGGACCAATTTTCATCCAAAAAGTAAGGTTATAGGCTTACGTTTTTGGCCAAAATCAGCCTGATTTTATATGGATCAATTTTCAGCCAAAAAGTAAGGTTATAGGCTTACATTTTTGGCCAAAATCAGCCTGATTTTATATGGATCAATTTTCAGCCAAAAAGTAAGGTTATAGGTTTGCATTTTTGGCCAAAATCAGCCTGATTTTATATGGACCAATTTTCATCCAAAAAGTAAGGTTATAGGCTTACGTTTTTGGCCAAAATCAGCCTGATTTTATATGGATCAATTTTCAGCCAAAAAGTAAGGTTATGGGCTTACATTTTTGGCCAAAATCAGCCTGATTTTATATGGATCAATTTTCAGCCAAAAAGTAAGGCTATAGGCTTGCATTTTTGGCCAAAATCAGCCTGGTTTTATATGGACCAATTTTCATCCAAAAAGTAAGGTTATAGGCTTGCATTTTTGGCCAAAATCAGCCTGATTTTATATGGACCTATTTTCACCCAAAATGTAAGGCTATAGGCTTGCATTTTTGGCCGAAATCAGCCTGATTTTATAAGGACCAATTTTCAGTCAAAAAGTAAGGCTATAGGCTTGTATTTTTGGCCGAAACCAGCCTTTCTTATGGGGATCAACTTTGACCTAAAATAAAAGGATATATGCTTGGAATGTTTGTCAATGGAATTCCATGGATAAAAGTAAGAGTGTAGGAGATTTTTCAAATTGGGTTTTACCTGGGATAGGAAAGGACATTGATATGAAAAGGAAAGATTATAGAAAAGAGAAGTTTGAAATAAGTTGTCGAAAATTTAGTAAAATGTATGTACAGAGGAATACTGCAAGGTATGACTAACACTGATTTAAGGTTTCAGTTCTTTTCATTCATTGTTCTGTTCTTTCAGATGCAAAGAGTGCTGGGCATAGCTTTAATAATAAGGTCTTCTTGGGTTGTTCTGCAAAAAAAGTTAATTTTACTTGACATCTCTTATCAATTAAGCTAAATGGGAAGTATGCTAACTTCCAAAAAACGGCTATCATGCAGAGCAGTAGCACTGTATTATTAATCAGTACAAGGTGGAAAGCTCTTCATTATTGGGTGTGGTATGGGTGTATCTTGTCAATGATTATCCGTAATTGATCATCATCAATATCAAAAGAACATCTGTTAATCTGAATAAATTAACTACAAAATCTAAAATCATTTTCACTTAATCTTTTATAGTAATTTTTTATTAATGCTCTGTGAACTCAAGTTTCCTAATTTTTTAGGAAAAAAATAAAGATTCAACACGAGACTAAACTGAACTTTAAAATGAAAAGATTTTCCATCAATAAAAAACATTCTTTTTAACAAAATACAATGTGTATAACTTCTTCACACAAATCTTGAGAGACTTACAAGAGGATTTGGCCTGAATTTGTAAGCAAGCATCATTCTTTTACGGTAAATATCAAACTCATCATCTGCTTTTTCAACCTCATGCACCTTCTTAACACCAACACCAGAATTATCAAAAGAAGTTGCACCCCTGGAATGAAAGTGATCAACTTTTACATCAAATTAAATATCAGAAATTCTACAGAATGTAAAGATTTGCATACTCTCCTTTTGACATTAATTTCAGGTATTTTAATTCACCTTTGCTTAGCAAGCTTTCTTGCTTTCCCATCCATGAGAGCCCAAATTTAGATGATGATGATGATGATGATGATTTAGATGATGATGATGATGATGATGATGATGATGATGATGATGATGATGATGATGACGAAGATGATGATGATGATGATAATGATGACGATGATGATGATGATGATGATGACAAAGACGACGATGATGATAATGATGACGATGATGATGATGGTGGAGGTGATGATGATGATGATGATGATGATGACGATGGGGATGATGATGATGATGATGATGGTGGAGATGATGATGATGATGATAATAATGATGACGATGGTGATGATGATGATGGTGATGGTGGAGATGGTGATGATGATAATGATGACGATGATGATGATGGTGGTGGTGATAATGATTATGATGATTATGATGTTGAAAAGCTTACTTGTTAATTGGCTCCCTTATTCCTTTCCCCTCTGAACCCAATCCTTTTCCTTCTTTCCATCCAGCTTGTTGCAACATTTTGTAACCAATATTATCTTCCTTTATCTTGAATTCTGCATAATCTGATAGATCTGCCTTTCTTCCTTCTTTTATTGCCTTGACCTTCTCTTGAAACTTTGCTAATTCTTCTGGTGGTAGAAAGTCACCCATATGGTGCTTTCCTTTACCCTTCTCAGTCAGTGTCACGGAACCATCTACAAAAATTAATGAATAAATTTCAAATATCAAAAAGAGTCTCTATGGCACTGTGGTTACCCTGTGAGTTTGAGCAGAAAATTAACCACATAAATAACTATTTTACATCATTAAATTATCATCATAATGAAATTAAAACCCACCCAAAGTTTTCTCCATTTCTTTCTGCCTTTTTTTATGTTCCCAGGTTCCCCCTTCAATTTCCTCATCAGAATCATATTCATATTTTGGATTGTCTTCATTTCGCCGTGACCTTGCCTTTATTGCTTGCTCTGTAATGATTCTTCTGTACATTGCCTCAATCTAACAGAAAGAATATAAATGAAGTGATGACAGAAATATGGCGAGTTAGTGGTATTTCAAGGGAACACCTTGTCTTTATCATTCTTTAGCAAGGCAAAAGCATTGCAAACATCTTCAGTGTATCAAAAGTTATTGAATCCACACACCTCTTGCTGCGTCTCGATTTGTTTCTGCCTTTCAAAATCAACTGATGATATGCCAGCACTTCCCTTAGCTGCTGCGGCCTTCTGTTGAATCAATGCTTTTGCACGCTCAAATTCTGCCATTATATCAACTGGATCTGATGAGGAGCTTCCTGGTTGAGAATCAGCAGATGCTGATGGTGCTTCTTCATCCCATCTATTTTTGCGTTTGCGTTTACCCTGTTTTTCTATCTCCAAAGAATGGTTTTTCTCTTTGTACCTCTTCAAAAGATTCTGATATTTGTCAAATGCAGGATGCGACTGGTCGAATAAAAACCTAGAAAACAAAAGCAGAATAATAGTTTAATTCAGAAGACTATAATTAAAAAGAAATTAAATATTTTTAAAGTCTATCTAAACAGTAGGATATTTGTAAAAACTCCACTGCTTACAAGCCAAGATAGCACGCTTTATGAAACATTTAAATTTAACTTTATGGCATGGACACTTAGAATATTAACAGGGCTCAGGAAAGATAGACTTCCAGGCCCCCTTCCTGTTTGTCGATGAGATGGAGGAAGGGCCATGGGATATGGACAATGAGGGCAATGTGATAGGGGGAGGGCCAAAGAATGGGGGGAAAACCATGAAATAGGAGCAGGACCATGGGATGGGGGGAGGGCATAGGATGGAGGAGGGCATAGGATGGGGGAGAGCAAAGGATGGGGAAAATCCATGGTATATGGGTCATGATCTGCAATATATTTGGATCTACTAACACGCCTGTCTAATCTTCTTCCTATCAAATATACCTGTATTTTTCATCTTTTTGGTATTGCATTCTTGCGAGCGCTTCTGCCTCATCACCTTCTTTTGCAACTTTTAACGCTAGATCATCTGCTGCCTTTAATATGTCATCCTCTATGGTAAGAACTGAATATTTTCTATCAAATTCGGAGCCCGATCCACTCCTAAACCGTTAAATACAAAACATCACATCCTTCTAAAGAACTAGTGTGAAAACACGTCCATGCGAAGTTGGCTGTGTGAACGAATGCTCCAGATCTCTTTATTAAACATCTTGCGGCGCCTAAAATATAGCCTGCTCGCAGGATCAACTTGCCAAGGTTTACGTTTAGGCTAGCATTACCAATTACATGCCCGACTTACCTTCCGCCGGTTCTTCTTGAGTTTCAAACGCAGATGGTTTTGGCAAAGTACTTGCCGTTGGCATGACGGTCTTTTTCTTTGCTCCACCTAAATTGATTTTGAGTTTTCCGGGATTTTTGTCTTTCACTGTGCTCTCTTTTTTAAATTTCGCTTCTTCTTGCATCGCTTTAAACCTTGCCAGAAAGTTGCCATCATTGACAAGAATGTTTGGCGTAGGCCCATTGCTTGTCGCATTCGTCGTAACTTGGGTCGACATATTCGAGTTTTTTTCGCAGTCTTTCTTCATCGAAGCTCTTTCCATAACTTGGCGTTTCTTTTCCTCGATTAGACGCTTTTGTTCTTGAAGATAGGAACTCATTTTTACGACTAAATTCACTACAAAGAGTTGCAGTATTACGTTCCTTTCCTTTCCTTCATCGGCCTGAACAGGACAACAAACGTTGTTGCACCCTCGCGATATCTCCGAATTTCACCAATTTTCATTGGCCAAACTGCACAAAAAGGGGACAGCCCTGCAAAAAAATCTGCTCTCTCATTGGATAAATATGCAGAAATCGACCGACACAATTAAGAATCATTGAGAAAGAGGTTACAAATTAATGGCGGACAGACAACTCATAGTAAAGACTGACCTGATAAAGTTTTTAAACTGCTTTCGTTTTCAACATGGAGGATTATAAAGAGATCATACAGTTTATCTGCACGGTTTTGACGATTGGATTTTTCTCAACCGGAATGTAAGTCGAGCCTTTTTGCCTCATCTGAGAATAACTTAAACTTAAACTTAAACTTAAACTTTTGCAAAGGCGTTTTAAGATTAAGAATTAAACGATGTGAATAAATGAATGAATGAATGAATTTTTTTATCTATATATTTATTTGCTTTTAGTCTTAGCTGCAGGAAGATTCAAAAACAGAATTCAGTAAATGATGTTAATTTCGTACCTTATGTGATGACAAGTTTGAAGTAAGTCTCTACAAAGGTTTATAAGACTGTAAGATTGAATTGTTTCATCTCATTTAACGTTCTAATTTATCGATTCTTTACATGATATGATCAGAAAATAATTTAACTCTTTGTTGATTTGGAAAACTGACGTAACTTTTTTCCATTTAGCTGTCTGCTTTGGTGTGAATATGGAGTTATAGTGAAAGATACAACTTTATGTCTTGTAAATGGAACTGGTGCTATACTACAGTTCATTTATATCATCATTTATTTCCAGTATTGTGAGAGCCAATCTTTGAGGGTAAGTACAAAGTATTTGACTTCCTTGCATTTGGAGTTCTGAAGCAATGACTGCTATGGAATCATGGAATACTTTGATGCTTATGCATGGTGATGATTATAATGTGATGATGATTTTATATATTTCAAATTTATTTCATTTCATAATTTTTTTCTTATTGATACCTTTTCCTTTTTCACCAGCGCTACAATTCATATCTGACTGGTGGTGCTGCCACAGTTTTGGGATTAATATCATTATTTGTTTATTACAAATCTCAGCATTCTGATCAAACCAGTAATCTGGGCTTGATTTGTGATGTTGTAACTATTCTCATGTTTGCCTCTCCACTTTCAACAATGGTAAGTGTGCTTTTTAGAATTTAGTTTACGTTCCAAAGTATTTTAATCACCCTGAAGGTCCTCTAGGGTGTAAGATTGTTTTCTATTTGTAAAATATAATGAATAAAAATTGTTATAAAAGGTTGCATTTTTGCTTGAATTTCAGGGAAAAGTGATACAGACAAGAAACACGGCATCACTCTCATTTCCATTGTCCTTCATGGTGGTATTAGTATCAGTTAGCTGGTTTTTGTATGGGACAATTCTTGGGGATTTCTATGTCATGGTAAGATGTCTTTTATTCTCTAAGGGCTTCTTCATCTCCTCTGGCATTCCAATATAAAGTAAAAAGAGATATCTTATTGTCAATCACATTATCTATGGGAAATTCTTGGGAAACACAGCTTTGCAAAAAAGTGCATGATGAGGAAACACAACAAATTGAGAGATCTTTCAAGATATTTAATTGAAGGAAGTATTAGATTATTAAATTGAAAGCAATGGTCATGACGGATAAGACAATAACAGTGACTTTAAACGCCGATGATCACTCAAGCCAGAGTGAAAATGTCCATATCATATAATTCATTATAAACTATGTTTGAAGTTAACTTTTTTAATCACCGTTAAGTCTTTAATATCAGTGAACAAATTTAGGACAAAAAGTCTCTTTTGTCAATTGACAAAATATCTTTTTGGGTGTTGTCCTCATTATAAACAATAAAATTGTAAAAAATATTTTGTCAATGTGTCAATTTTGTCAATAGATTCCAAATGTCATTGGTGCCGGGCTTGGAGCCATTCAAGTTGCATTATTTTTCATTTACCCATCAAAATCAGGAAAATCAGCAGAACTTTGAGTTTATAAAAAGTTGCAATTGAGAGAAGAAGAAATGTCATTTGAAGAAGAAGAGCTTGATGGACACATTTAATGCAAAATGCAAGAATATTAGATAGCGAAACTACAATAAGGTAGAATAAAACAGGGAATGCAATTTTCAACAAGTTTCTAAGTGGGTAACTAGTTACAAAATATCTTTACAGTATTTGGCAGCAATTAATGAGACTTTTTATTTAATAGTAAAGTACACATTTTTTATTATTGGGTGTTGCTATTTGACACACAACTGAATCGTCTTCCATTTTCATTCTGCTTTCTAGGTTATTCTTTTAAAAATAGTTTCTTGTATAACACACTTAAATTACTTCAACATACCATTACCCTACTGAGTTTAGCCCACTAATTTGTACCCTAACCAAAGACATTTGAATCCTAAGCAAGGGAATTTGCATTGTCAAAAACAGACATTGATTTTTTTTTCAATGTATTTCAAGTTCCAGAACACAATTTTCACCACAAATCAATCACCAAGCTCCCTGCACATCTCTACCTCCACCCCACCTCTCAATTCTGAGAGGGGAATCATGACTTTTCCAATGAGAGTTTCTTGAAAACCGCTTGAATTCATGACCAAAAAACACAATGTATACTGACGTAGTTTGTGATGCAGCACATCTGGAATCTGAAATGTCTGATCAAATACTGGATTTCTTGTTTGCAACACAGCCATTGTTTTCTGCCAGTAAAAATCTTCTGGTACAAGGCAAAAGTTGACATAAACATCTAAATCTTCCTCTTTACTACCTTCGAGGGGTAAATTAATGGCTTGTTTGACAACTACGTTAAGTTCTGAGGATTCGATGTCATAATAGAGGGACACAGCTAAGGCTCCCTTTTGGGACGTAATTATGACATCCTTGTCATCTGTCTCTTGGTCATAACTTACAATATGGTCATCTGGTACAAATTGTCCCTCTTTGTCATCCGAGTCTGGAGATTCACTGTGAATCAAAGAGCTATGGATATAAACATCTTTGTTTTGAACCACATTTTCCTTTCGCTCAATATCAAAATCTTCGCTTCTAAAACTACTTGCTCTGCTACTTGGTCTGCTAGATATTTTATGGCTTCCATTCAACTGACTGATGGATCGGATTTCTTTGTATCTCGGCATGGCTCTGCTTACAAGTCTGTCATCTACTGCAGTTGCATGGGGAATGGCTGGTTCACTTTTACAGCTGTGTGCATATGATCTGAAACTTTCTGAGTGGTAGTACCTCCCTGCCACTAATGGAAGCTGAAATGGCTGCGACTGATTGCTTGATTTACTGACAGGTGTCTGCACCACCTTTGGGATTGTGTATGGCATATATGAGGGGGACATATGGTACTGGTCTGCAATTAGAAACTGTTGCTCTGTGGGAAAATGTTTTGCTCTTTTCCTTTTATGTACAATGATGCACCAAATCAAGAAAAATATTAGTGCAAACAGAAGTAGAATGCTGAACGTTGCCAGAAGGATGAATAACCAATCTGTTGAAAAAATACTTAGCAGTTAAGGCAAGCAAACAAGCAATTGCGCAATTGAGCAAGCAAGTAAACAATGAATTTGAATTTGTTAACCCAGGTAGGCTAAGGCCTGTACCCTCAGGAATTCACCCTTGATACCAATTCACCAACATCAGCTGGGCTAAACAGCTTGTGGAAAAGGTTTCGATTATGGACTCAAACCGCAAACCTGCTAGCTGTAAGTTGTATTTTTTTGGACAAGTTCTGAGGTATTTTTTAGACTTTCAAACCATTTTTTCCAAGCCAAAAACAAAATATTATTTGAAATGCAGAGTTCAACAATTCGACGTATTCCTATAATCATTATGCCTTAAGGCTTCGATTGGGGGGATGAAGGAACCATTGACCAGAAAAATCAACTCAAATTTCGAAACAAGAATTAAACTTTCAAGTTTTTCCGTGTTCTTGTAGCATGGCGGGGTCGCCCGCAATAAACTTATTTTGGTTGAAAAGGAGAGAGAAATGCCTCTTCTTGCATTAGTTTAATATAATTTTGCTACGGCTGCAAAAAAGTAGTTCAGTATCTTATTCTACAAAAACAGAAACCCCACAAAAAATGGCTAGGAGTTGGGAATTTGTTGGATCAAGGCATGCGATATGATCGTAAATTCCTGGAGATTCAATGAGCAAATAACAAATGATTAGTAGAAAAATTTGCAAAAAAACTCAAACTTGTTGATCACGTTATTCTAGAACACGAAGCATCCAGTTCCTTTCTCAACTTCGAGAAATTTAAAGTTGAAAACATTCTTCCATGGAGGCCTTGCTTGCCAAATAATTTCCCATTTGTAAACAATAAAAACATACCCGGTACTTTTAACATTTTGAAGCCAAAAATCAGCAATTATCATCGTTCTTTGTTAACAGACATATTGATGGTTCATTTGGAGGTTAATTTCCGTTGAATTTGCGGTGATTCCAGCGTTTTTGCAGGCGGAATTTGACTTCCTTTCCTCGTCAGCCCACAACGAATAGCGAAAACGAAACAATGAAATGCACCAAGCGTGTCCCTCGCTCACTTTCTGAATTCCAGCATACCTTTGGCGTTAAATTTCTGTTTAAATTCGATTGTATTCATATTGATGACTAAACAAAAGTTTTCGAGTGTTTTTTATTTGAAATAATTGTTTAAAGTGCAGTTACCATGGCATTGTTTGGCTTGTATTGAAAATAAGCTACTTCTGTGCAAATGAAAAAGAACAACGCATTTGTTAATGCGGATAAAAGCTTGAGAAACAATCTTTTATTTAGGAAACTGTGGTCGGAAAATGGATACAGTAGTTCTTTCAACAAAATTCCGAAGCTTTGTTCTAAATTTATGTAATAATCTTCAGTAACAATATCATATCATTTGGAAAAACCCCAGGAATACCCTTAGGAAAGAAAACCCTCTCTAAAACGCAGGTCAATTTGCAAAAATTTTGAGAAGCTAGATTATAAAGGGCGAGAAAGGAACGAGGTTAGAATGAAAGACATGATGCTTTTCTTCCTAGGCAGAAAATGGCTTTACCCCTATCACTCCCGGTGATAGTTCAAATGCACAGTAAAAACCAATTTTCTTTTTTAAAGATTATAAGGGGGTAACAAAACAAAAGATGCTGGGGTAGAGAAGCCTCCTTACACGTGGTTTTACTTTTGGGGAACCCGAAGATATTAAATGCATCAGTTCATGAGTTCATCCCTAAAAATTTACCCCTTGCTTCAAAACAGCACCCTTGCTACAAATAAGAAATGGAATCCAACTCGTCTCAACCTAAAGTCTATAATCTAAATATAAATCTTTCTCAAACTTTACTCCTCAAATCGCCCAGGTAAAAACGTTACTGAATCAATCAGTGTTGCTTTATGCCTCAGTCCGTCTAATGGCACCGTGACATACAGCTCAGGTTCATCATTATCTTCAAGAATCATTTCAATAACAAGCAAGTCTTTGACGATCGCTTTAGTAGATGTTCCAATGACAGAGAACATCTCCTCTTGATAGATGTCATCTTCGCATTTCATTGGCTCGCTTTCTTCATATTCTTCTCCATCATTTGCAAAATAAAGCCGCGCTCTTGCTGTATTGTCGTACCCAAAAACTCTTCCTAGTCCCCGAATGTGTTGTAATGAAACAAAAATCATTGGCTTGAGACGATCGCTAAAATTTCTAACTATGGAATACTTCAGAGTGATGTCATTTTCGTCAATGGAGAACTCTGACACGAATGAATCCTCTTTTGAGTTTCTCCTCTCTGTTTTTTCCAATGATTTGTCTATTTTGTCAATTTTATCTTGGTTCAAATCACTACTTTCTGGCAGTGACTCTCGTTCATTTTTCTGCACAATTGCCTTTTTTTCTTGCCCAGAAAAACTAAGTTTGCTTTCTCGAATTAAAGCCATTTTTTCTTCACCAATCCTTTCCATATTTTGCGTTTTTATCTCCTCTTTATTTAGTCTCTTCTCTTCATTACTCACCAATGAAACTTCATCAATTTTCTCTCCTGCAGCTTTGTATCCAGTTATTTTCTTTTTTAACAATTGTTTATAAAAGTCTGTTGCTTTAAGTTTTGAAATTCTTCCTTCATCCATTCTCGAAACGCTCGTCAAAATCGAATCGATATCTTCATACTCGAGTTCATTGGCTGATTTTTCGGCTAAAGTCGCATCCGATTCCTCTTCAACGACACACGATTTGTTGTGTGCTGCAGAATGGTCTATCCACCTCGTGACAATCAATTTTTTTACATCACGTACAGTCTTAAAATCTTCTTTATCAGTTAATTTCAACTTTCTTTGATCAAAAGTCCCTTCCTCAGTTTCTCTATTTTTCATTCCAATATTCTGCTTTATTTCCTCGAAACTCTTTTCAAAAATATTTTCCTTCAATCCATCTGACATTCCTTCTTTTTTGCTCTTTTTCAAACAACTTTTCAACGCTTTTGCATCTTTTCCGTTCACATCACAACCTTCCAGTCCAATGTCATCATCATTTCTTGCGACCAAGTCAAAATCCTCTTCGTGATTCAAACAATTTTGATTCACATTTTCATCCTTGCATTGCAAATTTCCATTTTCTTGCCATTGAAAGTTCTCCCCTTTATTGCCAAACTCTGCACCAACGCCATCAACTTCTTGCAATAAAACGTTCTTGCTATTTTCACCTTTAGTAACCTCAGTCTTGTCATTTATTGTCTTAACAGAATTTTCCACCCATTCTTGAACATGTGACCTCTTAGCTTTTTCCATGTATACATCCTCAATATTAATGGCAGGTTTTTTCTCTTCCTGGCCCTTGGATAAAAATGTCACCACCTGTCTCTGATACGACGATCTTCCCTGATCTCCCTGCCTTGGTTTCTTAAGATCCAATCCAAGATTCATCTTCAATGTAGGTTGACCCAATTTATTATCTCCTCTAGCCTTCTTATCTCCTCTAGCTATCTCCTTCTTGCCGACATTCACGTGCTTCGTTTGCATCGCATCGAATTCGTTCTGTTGCCAAATCCCATTGCTCATTTCAAATACAACTGGCTCACTGCAATTTGATATATTGCCATAAATCTTTTTAACTTCATCCGCAATGTCATTCTCTTCTTGCTGCCAAACTACTGAACTCACCATTGGTTTGCTTCGTGCTGGTATATCATAACCTATTTTCCTCTTTTTCAGTTTTCTTGCACTGTTTTTACTCAATCCCTCATCATAACCTCTTTTATGCCTATCAGCACAACATCTTTTTCGATTTATAGCCACTAAAAATGAGACCAATGCAACAATTGCAAATGCAGATATTCCACCAAGGATCATTGGGGTAAAGGGTGATGCTTTAACTGCTACAAAAAAGGACAAAATATCAATAAATAACAAAAAGAACAACTAAATTATAGACAATCTATTATATTCTAGGTAAATTGTGCCTTAAATTTTCATGGCTTGAAAATCTCAAAGTCAGGTTCTAGTTGTTTAAAAAGTCAATCGTTTAGAAGAAGGGCATCGGTGACACAATTCTTCCTCCAAAACATTTAGTCTACAACAGTATGAGTACAACAAAAGGTCACGTTTCGAACACATTGCTTGAACTGGGCCTCAAAACATCGAAAAACATGTCCCCTCTCTTGAAGTTTTGTTTGGTAGTAATGAAGAGAATAGGGGTTGGATTTTATAAAATGCATTTCACTTAGGTCTTCCAAATAATTGAAATGCTTTCTACGTAAGGACAATTTGATGAAAATAAGGTAACTCGAATGGCCTTTTTTCGAATTCTGATTCTCTTTAAAACTTTCAATCGTCAGTGTAATCCGAGCTCAAAGATCTTTACCACACACCTGTTCGTGTTTATCTATCAAGGAATGTGATATTTCTACTGATAAAACAAATAAGAAACCTTCTCATAATATTAGTTAGCACTAAAAATGATGCGAGACATACCAGATTTTTCGGCATTCCCCATATTTAGATTGATGTTTAGCCAAGATAAACATGTAAGCTATTTCTCATTGATTTGAAAATCCGCAAAAAGAATGCATCAAGTAGCAACAAGTTGATCTTTGAGGTTGCCGGTTTTTGCTTTCATTCAGCAGGTGGGCTGACCTTTCGACTTGGATGGACCATGAAAACTGCTATGAGGGTCATTTACAAATTATTCCATCCAAGGTTACAATGGGTCGTTCCATAAAATTCTAAACTGCATCCCAGACCTCCGACGCTCCGGCATTGAGTTTCTGAAGGAACCGATTATCAGAAAAATTGCATCTTGCAAAATTCTCTTCTATCTCATTCCTCCTCCGCAAATCACACTTTCATTCGCAGCTGGTATTCTCCGTGGGGTACTGCGCCGAACAAGTATTACCAAATAAACTTTAGCAAAGTTTAAAGTTTCGTTTGACATCGAACAAAAATAACTGTAAAATTGCATTGCTAATGTAGTCATCAGTTCACGACCAAATGATGAAAGTTTAGGAAGGAAGATTGGGCAAAAATAAGCAATGAAAATTTATTAAAAACATTCGATGAATGCAGAAAGTTTAAAGTTCATGAGCTTCTTGATAAACAATTTAGATTAACACACATTGAAGTTAGTTCAAAACATAACTTAGGAATATCGCGAATATACGTGCATCTTAATATATATTTGTTTCTTAAATATATATATACATTAATTATATATAATTTACGTTCTAGTTTTAATTGCATCTCACGGTTTCGGGACTTCTTCTTTCGTTGATCTGAAGAACGCAGCGGCTTGTTCAAATTTATCACGCGGGAAACGATGATGTAATGAAGATCTGTAGCCTAGAGTTTCTCCTTCAAGAAAATTGAATAAGCATCATTAGTAAATGCTTTAAACGATCATAATTACAAATTAGTTATTACTATCAATAGCCAACAGTCAATTGCTCAGATAATATGGTTTTTACTTACCGCAAAAAAAACAATTGTTACAAATGTCCTTGCATGTTAAAGACAGTTTTACATATGCAATAATAGTTTTGCTTACCAGACAAAATATTGATATTTTTTGAAGAAGCACAACCGCTACTGGTCTCCTTTAAAGTGTCCTACAAAAAGATGCAATTAAACCAGAAAATTATACAGTTTATTAAAGCTCCAAAAAACGAAATGGTCAGACAGGTGTAGATAGAGCAAGCACAGGAGGAAGGACAAACTTCGTTAGGAAAAAGATAATAGAAAAAAGGATAGTAAGGAATATCCTTGTCGCGAAGGTCACAGAAAGTAGATGCAGAATACAAATGGGGACATTCTTCTCTATCCCTCTGCCTTTCTATTCATTCCTTTGTATATTATTCTGTAGCGCCGAGACACAGGAAAGGAACGGCTCAAAAGTTTGTTACATGATAAGTATTTGGCTGGTGATCATCATAAAGTTGGATTTAAAAAGAAATCGAAAACTTTTCGTTGACGCTCCTACACGAAGTTGAAAAGCGACAAAGGACAACAGAGTGGCGTAACGTGCAACTTACCTCGATAAAACTAACGAGTAAAGTTGAGCTTATTTCTTGTTCCATCGACGCTTTGTTTTCCAGCGAATCATAGCAACATGATATCAATGTTGGAAGCAAAACTGTTCGTAACCTAAATGATCAATTTATAAATAAATATACTTGAGCATAGATAAATGAAGTTGTTTTTAGACTATACACAGATTTAATCATTTTAACTGGACTATCAACATCATCGAGAAATTAGATCTTACTTTGGATCACTGAAGTATGAAAATGGCAGCAAGCAGAGCTGTTGAAGGATGGTTGGAGCTCGACCAATTTGAATGAAAAACTACAAAAGAAAAACATAATTGTATCAGTTAAGTGGATGAAAAATTTGAGGTTGCTTCTATGTAAAAATGTGTTATCTTCATTGGCATTTACAAATTGTCACTACCTGCAACTTTTACGTCAGCTAGGGATAGAATAATTTTGGGGATGAAAACGTGGATATTTTGGGAAGAAACGCGTTAAAAATGCGTTAAAAAAATGAAAATGAAGAAAAAAGAGAGAGAAAATGGAAATGACAACAGAAAGGCACAGGCAAAGGAAAGAGGGATAATGACCGAAAAGAATAGGAAGATTGCGATAAAACATGGCCTAATCATTAGAATTGGAATAACTTTTAAAGTTATGTAAATATTGAGTTAAATATAAGAAACACGGCTTAATGAATATAGATGGAGAGAGAAATTGTAGATTAGTAAAACCTGGTTATCTTTATGCAAAACAGTGAAGTAGCCAATAGCAATGACCAGTTCAGACAAAAGCTCATCACAGTTCTGGTTTGAACAGTATCTAATGAACAAAACAGATATTAAATTAAATGCTAAAATGTTAATTGATATATTTAATGCTCTTAAGGGAGAAGAATATCGTGGTAAGTATGAGGTGGTACCTTGGTGAAAGATTTTTGCTTTATCAAGACCACTGGCGTTGCAATAATCTGCATGACCGGGAGTGGAAAAACATTTTCATGCGGTAAAGTACCGAAGCTTTCTTTCTTAAGAGCCACATGTAACTTTTTCTACAAAGAGCAGCCAAATTTTGAAAATCAAAAAGTGCCTCTTTAAGGCAGCAAAAGAACGAAAGTTGAAAAGTAAAAAATGTTCCACTCACCTAAGTATATAATTTGCAACTGATCTGAATTGCAAGCAGTTCCCTTCAGCTCCAAGTATATCCTGGAGAAAACAAAAAAAAATCTTTCAAATTCTGGGTAAAGAGCTTAGCGAAAACAAGAGTTCAAATTGAGGTGGCAATTTAGATTAAAGTTTGTTTCCCCTCCCTCCTCTCTTGATGAAGGGAAGGTTTAAGAAATTTACTTGTCAACTATCTTTCTACCAACACAATTTGCAGAAAGATCAACAGAAAGGTGTGAATTGATTTTAAGCGGGGGTAAACAGTTCTAACAACACATATCATTTGCAGACAGTTTGATGATGAAATGATGAATGAAGAAAACATGGGGAGATGACGTAACCAATGAGGATGTCTTACGAAGAGCTGGAACGGAGCGGACGATTACAAAAACTACATGGAAGAGACAGATTGAGTTCTTAGGATTAATTATGAGGACTCAACTAGTAAATTAAGACTGCCCAAAATATAACTCTTAATTTGAGAGGGACAAAGGAATACTGGCTCTTACCTGAAGGACATTTACATCCACGAGAGCGATGACATTGATCAATCGAAACACAGCTGTTAGTATTGAAATTGTAACATCAGAAAGAGGCAATGGGCTGATCGAGACTCTGGCTGTGCCACTGTTATGTAACAATGCATACGTCAAGGATAAGAGTCCTGTTGAAAACAAAGATTAACCGTAATTGTGATATTGGCAAAATAAGTGACCACAGAGACATTATACTAGTTTTAAGCATTCTGTGGGTTGCAAGATTAGCATTGAGTTTGCATGATAATTAGACATCTGTGACATGCTAAATATTGTGAAATTATATATAATATATAGAGCAAATAAAATAATATCTAAAATGTACCTAGAAGATGAGTGTTTTTGAAAAATTGTAGAAGGCCAGTAGCATCATCCTTTTTTGTGTTGAAATTGTTGTCAAATCTGCAAAATTGAAAATTTTTTTCATAATTCTAAAGTTGTGCCGTCTGCAGTGGGAACTAGGTGATCACGTGTCTTTTCTGCTGTGGAGAGAACCTGTAATGCATTGTACGATTAGTTTTTTAGCATCCTTGATAGAAAAAAAGGTATGGCATTTATTTTGAGCCATTGGTATATAAGTCAACGAGAAATTACGAAAGTAATTCATAATCATAATTCATAATTAATGTTTTATTTTCAAAACTGCATTTTAATATGTTAAGTTATGCATTATCTATGCACTAAATGACGTTTTGTTTTGCTATAATTTCATCAAGAAATTGAGCAATGAATATACCTACCTGATCATAGCAGCGACAATACCTTGAAGCATTTCAATAGCAGTGTGGTATGCCATAAGCACTGAGGTATCTTCAAGCGGTTCTTGAATGCATTGGAAAAATTCATAAAATTTATCAAGCAATCCACAGCAGACGAAATAGCTAACAAGATCGCTGACGCGTTGAAACAGATCATTGTTGCCTTTCTTTGTTTTTAGAACATTGTCGACAGTAAGCATCATTGAAATTGCTTTTAATGTTTTAAGTAGAGATTGAACGACTGGGTCTGCGATTTTCGGTTTTATAACATCGGAATTGCTCTCGTTTGGGTCTTTGTCGGATGATTCATCAGCAGACATCTGAAATTAAGTTGGAAAATGATATTCATCATTTTTAGGATTAAAAAAAGGGGCAGCATTCAACATTATTTATTTTGCGTGTAATAGATCGAAAATCCATATGCAAGCAATTACTATTTTCACCCCCCGTGATAATACAATCGTTCAGTAGCAACTACTTGGTCAGTTGGAGCAAAGCGATTTTAGAAATGTTGAACTACAAATGAATAAAGCTATTGAAACATTAGCCCCTCCTCTT
This sequence comes from Catostylus mosaicus, assembly GCA_964019065.1. Classification (NCBI taxonomy): domain Eukaryota; kingdom Metazoa; phylum Cnidaria; class Scyphozoa; order Rhizostomeae; family Catostylidae; genus Catostylus; species Catostylus mosaicus. The sequence goes on along the minus strand of OZ025194.1, from coordinate 7,997,704 downwards.
AAGAAGTAACAAATTCTCCCTGAAGATCAAAGGACCACATGGTCCCTACGAGGATGAAAGGCTGAAGTGGCATTTTACTTTCAAATATTTACAAATACGATTCTAGTTCAGCATCAAGGAGTGTCAATTAAAACAATTTAACAATAATAATTCTGCAATTTTATACTTACATCCAAACAAAAGTTTAGTAAATCAATAAACGTTGAAAGCTTGTTGCTAAGTAACATGTATTGAGAAGTTTCTTTGTTTCCATCACATGTAGAAATAGCGATTTCACATGCATGTACCAAGATCCTTTGCAAAAGAAAAATTGAATGATAGAAAATATGAATCTAAACAAGAAAAAACAAACTAGACTAAATGGACAAAACTCACCCCCCCCCCCCTCAAATTCTTCCTCTTTTTCCTATTTATATTTATATGTTTCTTCTCTTTATCAAACTTTTTGAGCCCAGCTTCCAGAAAAGCGTATTTAATCGAGAAAAACCCAACCGAAATTTGATTGGATCTAACATTCTATTTATCTTATCACAAAATTTGAATTTTGTGCTCTTATAGTAAATTTGACCCAGGAAAACATCAATAAACATCACTAACTTGTCGGTTATCATTGGCTTTGCGGCTTTTTTGTCGGCAGATAAATCGACAAGTAGAAGGATTCTAGTCAGAACGGCAATGCCACCAATATTGCAAAATACTCTTTGATCAGATGGATTCTACAAGGGAATTGAGATAGACGATGATGATCATAGAGAAAGAGATAGAGAAAATGATCAGATGTGATAGAAAAATTAAATAATAGCTTTGAAGCAAATCAAACAGAATTAATCATGAGTGACTCTGATCTAGCAGAAGGGCATTGGCAAGTAGGGGGGCGTAAAGGGGGATGGGCAGTAAGTGAGGGTGCTGGTGAAATTGCTTTGTTTTGGATCTTCATCCAGTCAAGAGAGATCGTACTGTTCAGTTATTCAGAGAAGCTTCTGATCTGTGCAAGTGATTTTCAACCTGTAGGCCAGCATCGAGTTCGAATCTTTGGGTTCTGACTGATAGAGAGAGCCATAATCAAAAACTTCAGATCAGAGTCGTCCTTTCCCAAAAATGTTAATAGCTGCTATCGAGTGAACCAGGGGTCCTAAGAGTACAAATTAACACAACAAAGGATATACAAAAACTTCAATGCATCAAACTCTTAATGAAAATAGATGGATACCTTTGCTTCAAGATGTCGTATTATTTCAGCCAATGCTCGATCTAATGATGTAATTTTGCTAGCAGGCCAGAATGTGTTCCCTTGAGCTTGAAGCAGTTTGTTTATATCTTTGAGACAACGTTGCATTCTAAAAATCGACAAAAATAGATTCATTTGAAAACACAATTTATAGGAAGATATGAGAACAACGAGCACCCCAGCCTCGGAATTTCTATGAAAAAGTAAATCATATATCTCTTAATGAATACATGTTTCTATACAAGAGAACTATACCGGTTTTGTCATTATCATTATTCATCGGTTGTGGCATTATCAGTAAAAATACTGAATAAAATGAAGTAAATTGAAGTAAAAGACAACTTGAGAAGGACAAGGTTTTGTTACCTTGCTCGTTTCGGGGACTCTTCAGCTGCAGATTCAGTAGGCAAAGATGCTTCATGTTCTCTTCCTCTGCGAAAATATAAAAAATCATGAATCAGAGAATAGTATAGATCACAAATCGAAAAGTATGGGGAACCATTAAATGTGAAAATGTGAGTATCTATAAAACAGGAAAATATGATGCCAGCATGTCCAATCATAATAACAATGTTGTATATAGAAATTTCAGTTCTTGTTCCATTAGTAATATCTATTTCACATAGAAATTGATATGTGTATCATAAAACTATGATAAAAAGTTAAAAATAAAAGTGGGTTTATAATTCGTAATCAATAAAACCTTTGATTCATTCTTGATTTAATTTTTTTTAATCTTTTTTTCATGGCCTTTTGATGCTCTTCGATTTCGTTTTGTTTTGCAACATTGTTCTCTTCAAGATCCTTGATGTATTTCATAGAAAAACCCTCCTAGAATTACGGAAAAATCATCATTGTTATATTTAGTAACAAAAACAAAAGTTTAATCAATAAATAAACTAGACATTTCAAAAAGCAACATGTTGATAAGAAACTAGATATCCTTTCACTTAAATCTAACAAAGTAGACGGTACAGTAGAGAGTAGTTTTGTTACATGTTTCATTTCTTCAACATTTTGGCTAAAACGTTTTAATCAATTTCTGCCGCATTAAATTATTGTGCTGTTTTTTCTCAACGTTTAGCACTACCGACATAAGCAACTAGTTGTGTTGATCAAATTTCTGAAGGTGATCAAATTTCTAAAAATAGATTTTCTTGAGTTCATGATTTGTACCAAAAGAAGAAATTTTCAATAGAAGGGCTGCAATGGCGACTCTCAACGTCCAAATCTCATAAATATTTTAATAACTTAAAGGGATTCGTCTACAGCCATCTTCTTTAATAAATAAAAAAGTGTGATCATGGGAAAGCAATAAAAAATTATGAAATATACAATGTCAACGTCGGTGATCTTTTTATTTATTTCCTTAACAGATTCGCGGTGTTTTCTTCCTTTTAAATGGCTGATTAGAAACACCTCTGATATGATCTGCAATGAAAAATAGCAGCTTTGATCACAAAACGAGAAAACACAAGGTTAGATATTTCTGATTCAAGTTGATAAAAAGAAACTTAATCGGCCAGCGGATGACTACAAAAGTTCTTTATGCGACTAAGGTTTCTACATTCAACAATGAAGCATGTAGAGGTGTGTGTATGTACTGCTTTTGAGAATAAAGGAAAGAGTTAGTAAAAAGGCGAAATTCATTAACTTATTCATTTATTCGTTCATACATTTATTGCTTCATTCATTCATTATGTCATTCATTCATTCATTCATTCATGCATTCATTCATTCATTCATTCATTCGTTCGTTCTTTCGTTCGTTCGCTCATTGATTCCAAGCCATAAGTGATAAAGGTTTAAATGAGTAATGTCACGATTCTAGATTTATTTAATAAAAACCTGTCACGATAGACATAACAATAACTATCATGGTTATCAGAGTTATAAGACTAAAATGATAGAAATGAAACGTCTCGATTTTATTCAATTTAAAAGCAAAAGTTTTACATGACATTTTGTCTCCTTCTGATGCAAGACTTAAATATTATATATTACAACTCCAGATTATAGAGGTGATAAAAAAAAGCGATAGAGGAGAAAATTCTATGTCATATTTGAATAAAACTGAAATGATTGAAACGTTTCAAGATTTTATCAGACATCTATCCAATAAAATTCGTGCATTTCCTTTCAGTCTTTGACAATAATAGCCTCAGATGAATAGATGATGTCATCTGTCATCAATGTAGCTGTAACGTTTCATTTAAAAATAAAAATGAGGCTTTTATCAGGATTTCTTTCACCTGCTTCAATCTAACTTCTGTTAAAAGATGCAACGTGCTGCCGCTTACAACAACAACCACTGCATAACCATCGCAAACAATCACCTCACATCAAAACTAGATACACGGCAGTTCAACAGTGTTCCTTGTATTGCACTATAGTCTAGATTGAAGCTAAAAACTATATTGCAGTGCTAAAAGAGCTGCAGCAAGGTCCAAACTAAATGATTTTGCCTGAGTTTCCCAGTCAACGTTGAATTAAAACCCTTTGCAAATATGACACAAATGTGAATAAGAAATAGTTAAATACTTCAAACAAATTACTTCGACATTGCAAAGCGTGCATTGCTTCTTTCGTTCATATGGAATGATGCTTGGTGTTTCTTCGACCGTTGTGTGACGTGATGAGCTGGCTGCCTGAAAAACATGACACATATTCATATATTGATAAAGTAATCTCATTGCAAACAGCAATACCAATAGTCATATTAACCAGACATGGAAAGCTCTCCCTTCCAGCAAATTTTAATGGCACTACTTTGGTATTTTTCTCATCTCGAAAAGTGTTGAACGAGAACGCACTTCCTATATCTTATACATTCAAATATCTTTCCTATTCTTGTATCTTTCTTGTTTTTGAATTGTCAGCAGCTACACGCAAAATAAATATGTAAATATATTTACATAAACTGACCTTCTTCCAGTTCAGAAATCTTATCATAATACGTAAAACATCTATGTATACAATATACACTGTCCATAGATTCCACACAACATTTAAGCATACATTCGGTAATAGTAAGTTTGGTATAATATTCGTGTATACCATATTATGAGACAACAAAGTCCTGCTTACTTTTTCTTTGACTAACTCTATTCTTTCTTCGTGTCTTCTTGAAGATTCCAGTTGCTGAAATAAACCAAAAATGAATCTTCAATGTATTTGATATTTGGAAAGTTGTAATAACAATTTTTGCCGCTTGTTACACTGGTTCAAATTTTGAAAATGTTCTGCTGCAACCTCAAGTTTTCCACAGTTGAAACGCCTACAAGTTAAACGAATATGCAGTGTTTTTAACGGTTATACATGAGATATCATATTGATATTGCCAATTATCATTACAATTTTACGTAAATTCAAAGAATGACTACAAAAAACTTCATTAGGATGTGTTAATCTAGCGAAAAAAGACACTAAATCAAAAAGCACAGAGCATGTTACAAAGTATTTTTAATCTAAGTACATAAATTACCTTGAGCTCAATCTTCTTCTGAAGCTCCTCCGCTGCTTTTTCCAGAGCTTCATTTCTCGCAGCAACCTTCATTTCTCGATCCCTGGGAGTATGTACAGAAGGGGGGAGGTTAGATGGATGACACACACTGAAGCAAAATTTATATTAATCATGAAAGCGATATCACCAACATAAGGCTTGAAAATGAAATCGAGTCAGTTTCAATATGATACCCTTGAAATCTTGATTATGTCAAGGATACCATCTCGTCTCAAAATATCCTTTATTGTGTCACTGACCCAAAACAAAGGGGGGCCAACACTTCTTGTGCGTCCATCGAGCTCACCGTGTAACACGTTAAGATCCGCATAAAAATCTGTGTAATCACTATTTAAAGATCGATATTCTTCACCTTTGCCTTTCTCTGATTGCCTCTTCCCGTGCCTTTTCTTTTTCCTGCTTCTCTTTGATACGTTTGCTTTCCTGTTCAGAGAGACGAAAAAATGAAAGACAATTCAAATTACGGCATAAAAAAATTCATTAAGTTTACTGACATTAAATAAAATAAAATTTGAGGTTAAAATAATCCCCTTGTTAAGGAGTATTGGTTGAAAGGTTTTCTTAAAGGCATGATAACAAAACATTAACTATAAATTATCAATCAATTTAAAAGGTAAAATACATAATTACAAGATAAATTGTCTTATTTAAGTATTAACCACAGTAAAAAAGTAATAGTTCTTTACCGTTGAAAATATCCTTTACGATGATCGGGAAATATTAATTTCAGAATGAATGGTACAACTTAATGGCTTCATCAAACATCGAATAAAAACTTATTATATACCTGTTCCATGCGCTTAAGTTTAATTTCCTCCAATCTTGCTTGTCTCTCAGCTTCAAGGAGCTTGCGGCGTTCCTAATTTAGAGATTAATGTAATGTAATGTAACGTAATGTAATGTAATGTAATGTAATGTAATGTAACGTAACGTAATGTAATTTAATGTAATGTTATTCAATGTAGTGTAATGTAATATCATGTAATGTAATGCAGTTGAATATAGGGTAACGCAATGCAATGTAACGAAATGCAAGTTAAACATATTAATGTATGAATTTTCACCTGGGCTGCCTCTTCTTTAGCTTGCTGTTCTTCTCTTTTCCTTTGCCTCTCTTCCTGAAATATGATGAAGAAGCTTAGGTGAAGGGCTGGAAACGTAAAATTAATAAACCACTATTATTTTCGAACCACAATTGTTTATAAGAGATGGATATATAGTTTCGAAATGATAAGGACCGTATTTTGAAAAAGCCTCCACACGACTCACTTTGGAAACCGACCTTAATAATAATAATGATACATATTTATACAGGATAAGCCTTTTCAGTACAATTAAAGTACTGCTATCAGTAAGAATCCTGTTTAGAAGCAATCATCTCTCCGCAGATTAATTCAATGGTCACATAAATTTCCAACGTGTACAGAAAATCTGTGATTGAGAAAGGTTTAATGTGAGATAAAATATCTAAAAACAAAGTTGAGAATGTATTTCGAACATAGCAAATTAAAACTTACTAGTCGGTCTTGCAAACGGGCTTTTGTAAACTATAAAAAATAAAATGATAAACACTTAAGGATAATTGATATTTTGAATGATAAAATCAAAAGTACAGATGTTTGGAGTGAAAATTATGTAAACAATCATATAAAAATAAGGAATCAATATAGTTAATAACGGAATTTGAACATTTAACACCATAATGTGTTGCAATTCAAAAACAAGACATTAAAGTAAAGATCTGAAAACATCGAAGAATGTATTTTTACATTGTTAAATACATAAGAAAATGCACATACAAGTTTTTAAATAAAGATGCCCATAAAAATGCTACTAAAGTTTCCAGCATAACTTGTTTCCACGAGACAAAAAAATTGTACAATAGTCTTGACTATGTCAACATATCATAGATGGCCTGCATTTATCTATAAGTGCATAAAAATGAAATGCAATACAAGATTTTGTGACAACTATTTGATTGTTATGATGCACTCACTTGATGCTTCTCTTGTACTTCAATTTTCTTGTTCTGGGCCTCAAGGCTGTTTATGAAAGCGATTTCATTTACCTATATATTGAAAATAGTCTAATTTCAGACATTTCTAAATGCTGAAGAGTAACAAAAAAATTTCTTGTTGGAGCACCTTAACTGAATATCTCCGATGGGGCACAAAAACAAATAAACCCTACTTCACCCATACCTTTGCCTCTTCTTCTTGAGCTTTTTTGATTTTCTCTTTCAACATCAGTTGCCTCTTCTGTTCAACTTTCGACATCTTCTCTTTGTAAAGATGTTCTTGGCTTTGAATAATTGTATTTTTTATTGCTCTGACCTTTCTTACCTAAAATCCAAAAATTCAACTGGTAAAAATATTTCCCAATATTTATAAACATACATTAACTACTTATGTTTTACTTTTCCTTCAATTGCTGACTTGAACTTGTTTTATTGCATTTCAACTCTTTAACAGAGTTATGTACCAATTAATTTATTTAAAAGCAGTTGTTTCAATTCTTTGATGGAAGCCCTCCCTCACAATCATCCCCTGCCTCGACCCCCCCCCCTCCCGTCCCTTGTAATCCGTCCTGTCTATGGGGCTAACCTCGTTGATTGTTGATAGAATCAATGATGAACATGAAAATATAATTATGTAGATAATAACTATGAATTGCAAAATAAGACGGATCAACAGCTTTATATTACTCCTACAATCCATTTTAAATTCATTCATTCTTCACAATATCTAGTGGCTTAGTTCTAATCTACGAAATACCTTTTACTGACAGGCCGACACAGCTGGATTATGCTGTGATTGCTGCGCTACCAGCTGTCTCCATCCTATGCCGATCATTATTTCAAACAACATCAAACATTTCATACTTACGTTTTCAGACAACGTCCTTAACCTTGCGCACTTTGCCTCCAATAGTTTTAGCCTCTTTCTTTCCGCTTTTATCTGAAATTGAAGCGAAAACACTTAATGCAAATATAAGAAGTTTTCCTACACTATTCCTCTTCTCACATGCCTTTGAATAACATCAGGTTATCATTTTTCGTTCACCCTTTAATCATTATTGGATCTTCTATATGCTCCGATCAGTCTCTAAAGGGGGAATGCATTTAACTATGCAACTTTACGTTGCCATTTTATCCAGTTTTTGCAGCACAAAAAGCCAATTCTATTTGAATTACGATCTATCCAACGCACCTAAAATGCATAACCTTTATAATCTCTCCTCTGTATAGTCCTTTCCCTAAATGGACAATGCTCTAAATGATTCCAAGTTCTTATTTCCTCTACTTATGTTATGGCCATCACCTTCTATAAATCACTATCATACCATACCATCAAAACAATGCCAACTTCTACAGTCCCTTGCGCAATGAAGGCATGAAAATATTTGCAAAAGAACCAAATTTACCATTCTCTCTTCTGAGATTCTAACAGATTCTGCACGAGGTCGTGTTCTTGACGGTGATGACAATTTCTGGTGCATTTCTAATGCCCTGCCAGGTGGCCTAGCTGGTTCACTTTCAGACATGTCGCCCCAGTTAAACCCTTGATTTTCATTCTGTTCATACTGCGCTAATATTTCTTCCCATGTCAACGTTTTTGATGGATTCTCTTCATAAGAAACCTGCAAAATCAAAGAGACAACCGCAGATTAAAATTCAACTGAAAAATTCCAATTACCTAATCTTCGACCATTTGCTAATCGCCTACATCATCACGGACCGTTAAACTATCAAAACACGGTCTGAGCGAACTCGACAGATTTCTTGTTCTAGGGTCTCCCGGCGTATCATAATTCTTGCAATGAATTTGATTGGCCAACTTCACAGCCTCTATTTGATTTGCTAGAGACTACATAGGGGATAGCCTTTCAAAGCAACCAACCAAAAACGTCTAGCTTGATAGAAATATCAATACAACCATCTCTTACCCTCCCAATGGATAATAACATATTAATCAGCGCTTCCTTTCTAAGTACCTATAATCATCCGTCATTGAAAAGCCATAGAGATGCTTGATTCTCCAGGTAGGTAGTATCTTTCTTTGTTATAACACGGTTCAAAAGGCATCCTACCTTCTCTCGACCCTGCAATCACATACAAAACAAGGGAGATACAAGAGGTTCTCTGACGTAAAGATACTCACTGATTCGTCCAGCTCATTTGCATCCCGTGGCGTATATTGTCCTTCATCTGTATTATTACCCTCTTTGTCGCTACTGACATCTTCTGTGAACTCATCATCCATATTTTTCAAGGCTTCATCCTCTAGTTCTTTAGTTAGATGTTCTTCTTCTTCGATCGCAGATGCCAGCGCCTTTTCGTTTTCTTCCTCCATTTGTCTGCTTATCCTATCTTCCTCTTGTTGCTCTTCATTCAGCAATAAACCATCCATTTCTTCTTGAAACATAAGCTCTTCGTAATTCTCAGAATCCGTCACATCCAATGCAACGCCTTCTTCTTTTTCACTCAAATCAGAATCTTTCCCTTTCTCTAGAATTGCCTCATTTGTGTTTGACAGAGGTTTTTCCACTTCTTTTCGTCCTGATTCAGCAACCATCTGCCCATTTGCCACACTTTCATTTTCATAACTAGTCTGTTCGATCACCTTTTCTTCGCCATTAGCAGCAAAAACTCTCTCTGTCGGGCTTTGCATTTCAACTTTGCTTCCACATGATTTCGGTGATGATTTTTCGACTTTTTCAAAAGCACTACCAACAGTACTAATTACTTTATCAGGGCTGACCAATGAAAGACTCTTTTGATCGTTGTTTTGATCATTTTTCATATGCAAAGTCTCAACTGAATCTTGTGACATTGATGTCTTCAAACTGACTGACGTTGACGAGCCACGAGATCTATGTTTCCCTCTTGCAACAATCTCCCAACCGTCATCATCATCGTCATCATCACCATCATCTTTGTTCACAACTGGATCATTGTTCTTTGGTGTTCCCAGTTTACTGTCTTCAGATATACTCCCATTTGGATTTTTCTGCGTGGCTGGCGTAGCTTCATGATTCATCTGTACATTTTGTTGTGAGTTTGGAGAATTGGTTGGTGATGGCTTCAAGCCTTTAACCTTATCAGCCCATGACAAACCAGAGTTCGGCGAGTCCATCTTTTGAGCTACTGGCACAGAACCAAATGTCAGACTTTTCTGTACATTCATAATGGGACTGTGCCTCCCTGCAATTATGACAGCAGGTGGGGGGCTTATGCATTTGCCTGGTGACATTTTGCGAACTTCCCATGCAAGACTTTGGGGTCTACAAGTTAAAGATGAATCATTTTATCCCACAGAGGTTTATTATTATTATTTGAGCATTACATTAAAAGAGTCATGTCAGTTTCCATATCTATACAGCATTAGCAGAAAGGAGATTTATAGGTCTGTGTTTTAAGGAAATTTTAGGAACACATCCTTCGCCAGTAATAGACTAGAACATGTGAATTGACCATCTCAAATAAGGAAGAGTTTACCAACTACAATTGATGGAAACTGAAGTATAATCAAAAGGAAAACATTCTATGATAACATTTATTATTTATCCAGAAAAAGGATTATAAGTTTATACCTGTTTTTGATATCTTTTTTTTCAATTTCTTTAAACATCTTTATTCGGCTGATCAAGGCTGTGAAATCTTTTTTGCAACTGTCAAGCATCATAATCACTTCCTGAAAATAATCACAAGAATAATTATAGTCTTAATAACTCTTTGGTACTTAACATAATCAAGGAATAAATCAAACAATCAGTGAACTGATAAATTTTCAAATCAGTCAATCAATAAATCAATCAATCAATTGATCAATCAATCAATAATGCTAATAGATCAATCAAAAATCAGTCAAAAATATTAAATTGGTCAACCATTCAAACAATTTAATAATCAATCAATTATGCAATCAATCAGTCAATCAATCAATCAATCAATCAATCAACCAATCAACCAATCAATCAATCAATCAATCAATCAATCAATCAATCAATCATAAGTAAAAAGTAGAAACAAAACTAATTAAAAACAAGACAACTAACCTCACATTCAACGGTACTCTCATCATTATCACAGGTTTTATAAATTTCATCAACTGCTCTTTGCAAATTATCAAACAAATATGACCAATATCGGGCCCTCAAACTATCTATTTTGCTTCCTTGCACAGAACTAGGCCTTCTTGTCTCTTGAATCCCAATCTCAATAACATTTTTCATATGTGCTTTGTATGCTTCTGATTTCGTTTCTCGGTCAATATACGGGATCTTTTCAATTGATATGCTATGGTCTTCAGAGGAGCTATCTGCCATGCCATTCTTTTTATTCGATTCAAATCTCTTTCTTCCTGGCCCATTATTTCTTCTCCTGTGCTTTTTTCTACCTCTTTCATCAACATTTTCTGAAACAAAGCAAATAAGGAAACTGAGCTTCAAACTTCCAAATTTTTAACTTTTTGAATTCAAGAAAAGGCTAGCTGCACCTTGCTTAATTTGCAAAAAAGCATAAAAAAGTTTTTAATCTTTAACCAAAAACTACATTCTGGTGGCAAACTGTCTCATAAACTGTCTCTTTTTGCGGGGCACTTTAAGAAGTGTAATAGGCATACATATGAAAATTAATCATGTGACAAGATGTGCTTGTTCAAAAAACTATTTCTGAATATTTATCAAATCTTTCTTCTTATTCAAATCAGTCTAAGCCAGGCCCTTCACCTAAGTGTGCAAGATTGCAGCTGCCATGAAATCCAATCTTGGTCATAAGCATGAGGTTATATTCACCATTATTAAAGCATTTAGAGACTGCAATTTTTTGCATACCTTGGCCTTTTTGTTCTGCAACGGGAACAGACCATGTTATCAAATTCCTTGCAATTCTTCCCTCCTTCTCTACAATTTTGCGAACATTGTCTCTACTTCCACTCCAATTTGAATGCATTCCACTTGGGGATTGCTGCAGTACAAAAATAAACGTTAAATGATAAAATTCATTTGTTTTAAATTCAAAATGAGTTTTGCAAATATTTCCAAATTGTTTTAAATAGCAAATCAGTTTCAAATTGGATCATAAGCAACGCAAAATTGTAATATGCCATGCTCAGAAATTCAGCTTCAGTTTAGCTAGCCAATTTAAAATTAAACTACGTATCGATTTGCACTCTTTATACCTTAAAATGCGAGTTCTGTGCTTTCATTGTCTGTTTTCATCTACAGTATTGCTGAATCTTGCATCATTGCGTGCAATGCGTTACAAATGCATCAATTTCTCTATCATTTCCCCCATAAATTATGGCGGTTTTGCATTTCACTTTTTGGTTGGCAACATAGCAGCCTCGTAATGATAAACACCGCTGCTAATGTCTCGCTTTCAAGCAGAAGACTTCAAATCTGCCACTACAATATTCACACCTCTCTTATTTTGAGAAGTGTCCCTAAAATCTTGGCATTTTGCAAAACGATCTTATTTGAAAAATGATCTTAATTCCAAAACGATTGTTGTTATCAGGTTAGCTTGCGGAAGGACAAAGGTAGGGCAAGGAAGTATCTAGGAATTTATTGCTCCCTCTGAACCCGCTCACCTTTTTCGCTCGCTTTCGGCCACATTTGCCCCATTGCCTGCTCCCCCTTTCCCCATTTTCGCTCTAATGCCCTTAGGGTAGATTCCCACGTATGCATTCACAATCCTTGAAAGGATGGACTGCAAAATATCATAGTGACAGATGATCGTGAAGGAGGGTTAAATAGGAAAGCAGACGGGTAATATTTACTTGCATTGACAAATTTGCCCGACATCAATAACAAGGTTCTGTTTCAAATCATATTGATATCAATATGGTACACACAAGTTGCCAAATTCTAATCATGTCATGTCCAGCCATTGAATGGGACATTCTTTGCTTTAGCAGGCCTTTAAATACTAATGATCTTCCGGGTCCCATTCGCGATAAACGTGTGCCCTGCACGCATTAACACGAAACACAAGCAAACACGACAAAAATGAATGCAAAAGCTGATTGCGCTTGGCTTGTTACTTGTAAATAAGAATTTTTCGTTTTATTTTCACATTCCCAGGCCTTGGCCTAAACAATTTATTCCAGTCACCACTTCGGCATACACATTATGACGAAAAATAGGAGGGTTAAGGAGGAGAAAAACTGCAAATTTAGATTACATATATTTCCATTACAATTCACTTAACAACTACAATATTGCTAATGAAACATCTTACACATATTAATTATAATAATAGCAATAATAATAAATGGTTAAAATAAATAATCTATCAGTGTTTTTGTGAGTAAATCTCTAACACATAAATTCGGTTAGAAATTACAAGGAAAATGTATCAAATCGCAAACAAAATACTCAAAATTTGGAAAAAAAGCAGCAAATAAGACTACAACAATTTTCATGATCAATTTTGATTCGGACGTTTTCCAAATATTCTCTTAATTGGCAGTCAAACAGAGGTGGTAAAATTTCGTCCAATGTTTTGTTGCGAAGAAGAAAATATGGTCCATAAAAAGGCCCCGACTTGAGAAAATAATTAAGCATACCAAGTTTTTTATCAATGAAATTAAAGATTGATATTTTTCGAATCATCCTTACCATTAGAGATAGAATGACGGCCTTTGAATCTTAACGAGCAATGTTTGTCTATTATAAAGAATTAAAATAAGGATTATTGCTATGGTTCACAAACTTTCCTAACCTCCCAACAATTCCTTCCTTTTCTTCTAAAATTAACTGCTTTCTTGCATATATTCTCGGACTGCAAGATATAACCTAGAATCGATTACAGCTCAAGCCTACAGCTGAGTTAAGCAAAGTTTGGTACAATAAAAGTGAAAATTATCTACTTTATTCATAGTTTTATTCCTTTAGAAATCGTTGCTTTTTTATACTTTGTGGAGTCAACCGTTTCTCCGCACATATTTTCTCGTTTTAAATTGTTGGAAAACAACGCCTGCTTCAGGGGACCATTCCGTAGGCCACGGTCTCCCCCCCCCCCCCCCACAAACCCCATTCGTTGACTCGTGCAAATGAAGTTAAAAAATGAGATTATAATTATCAGGATAAGATTTGTCTACAAATAACTACAGAAAAGGCTATGATAAACGACAAAACAAATAATTGCTAATAAATCTAAATTCAGAAAAAAATGATACGAAATATGAAATTTTCATAGCCATACCTATTAAATGTTTATCTTTTAACCACGTAATAGTCGAATCACGCACGGAAAAATCTAACTGATGTCTTTTTATGTGTGTAATGAGTAAGGGATGTGATTTAAAAATATGATTAGGCCAGACAGTGGAAGACACGTTCAACAGGTTAGGGATATTGCTCAGATAAAACGCAGGGACTTCGCGGGAACACTAGGGTGAGTACGCAAAAAATATCATCACGACACACTTATATATTAAGGAAATGAAGTTTTTTCCTTTAAAATAGGACTACGCAGTCAAAATGCGGGTATTCCGCGAGCAATTTTTAATTTCCAAGCTATAGAATACGAAAAGAATTTCATGGGCCAAAGGTTCTTGTAGTTGAAACTCAATTTTCAAAATCAATTACAAATTTCACAAGGTTATTAAAAAAAGCACTGGTTATTTTTGCGAGATTGGATTAACTCACCATTACACCCTGACCGTGCAATAAAATGGCCTAAATTTAGTTCTGATCGATTAGATACTACCTTCTTCGACAAGCTTATTCAATAATTTCGTAACGGTGTTCATCTCGCTTTTGTAATCGCCGCTTGACGAGAACAACTTATCAAGGAAGTCTCCTTTCTTGAAGAAATCGAAGAAAAATGTGATGCGCTTTTGCGACTTGTCGCGTAGATGCCTCTCCACGACCTTCTGCAGCAGATCTTCTAAACTTTGGAACTGACTAACAAGAAAGTCCCTGTCATAAGTGAAATCTACTTCATGGAAACTTATGGCTGTCATGATGACGTTGTGAAACTTCTGTTCAAACTGCTGTATCATTTTCATCTCCTGCGCACTAAACTGGTCGTTGCGCATCAGTATCCCGATTTTCACCACGATTTTTACGATATACTTGACGAGTTTTTCTGCATCTTTCTTACTCGCATATTCGTTCTTCGCCAGCTTGTGCAGATGATCCAGTAACTCTGCAGTTGTATCGTCAACCAGGGTTTTTGCCACCCCCTTCGTCGACATTTTGCTAGCGATTTTCTTTTGCATACGAAGACTCAAGCTCTTCGTGTTGAAGTTGGCGCCAGGGTCACTTTCTGCCACTAGAAATAAAAAATTTGAGAACTAAGAACTCTTTGTTTATTTTCCTTTCTAAATTGCAAAAGTCTTGCACTTTTTTTCGTCTGTCACTCTCCAGAGTTACAGATAAAGATTCATTGAATTATTTTGGTTTTATCCAAAACTTATCTATAAAACTGTTTGAAAATAACTAATAGATTTACTTCAAAACAAGTTAATTCACAACCAATAACATATGTATGAGAGTGGTCACAAAATCTTCGAAACAAATCAACCCTCCCTTCTTCCTCTCCTAATAGATAGCCTTCCCGATTCGACTGCCTCTGACCTCTTCCTCATAAGTCAAGTCTGATTCATTTGCTCAATGGTCGCTGCAACATCCATCCGTTTCCTTAAGGTACTCTTGAGTACACTGAGCAAATTGAGCTCAAGTTAAATAAGTGCAACATACATTACATAAAATAAGGACAAAATCTGTATCATGGCATTAGTGAATCCTGAGTTCGTTTTGAACGGTTTGAATTGTCCATTTATTTTTCACAGCAAATAGTGTTGATGACGTACATGTAGGCGGTTTTTTCTTTTTCGTTGTCTGTAATGATTTGCATTCATTTGTGGAAAAACCGAGGCCGACACAACATGAAAGCTTAAAAGACATCTGATAATCAAAATTACGAAGCTAAAAATCACCGGCCTTGAGCCATATTCTCCTATGTTAAATGCATCTGAAAGTTAGGAGGGCGTGGGTTGGAGGCAACGAAATGACTATGAATTTGCGCACTTATCATGAAAGAAAAACCTCTTGTATTTGGGAACTCCAATATCAACACACATGCTAAATCAACTCATTAATCTTTAATTGTTGGACTGTTGATTACATGTTAGAGCAGGTATAGCTAGCAAATACGAACAAAAATGTATGTTCTTTTTTGGAAAAAGGGTTAGGCAATTTATGCATCTCCGAAATTTAGGGGGGGGGGAGAAGTGCCCTGTTGCTTGTGACCGAACGGGGGTGTGATGAATTTAGTTATGATTTACTCAAAGATAAAATTGCTTGGATATTTAATCAATCTTATTGATTGCAATTAAATCAATCTATAACAAGAATTACGACATTCACACTATCTTACTAAATAACTCGTAGATTTTTAAAAAACACTTCAGCGTGTCAACAAGAACTATGCCAATTACAACCTACCTTCTCCCTTTAAAGAACCCCTTTCAGAATCATCTCTTTCAGTCTTATTTTCTGCAAACTTGCCGAAGATATTATTGCTCTGTTTTTTAAAAAGTGTTCGAACACAAGTTAGTTTTTATGTGGCAGGTGATACATTGTGGATGCAGAGCATGCTGTTATTGAAAACCTTTTCGTCAATATTGTGTCTGGTTTCGTGATAACGCTTCTGCTCAATTTCATGTAAATCACTTACTAAATTGAAAGTGAAAAAGGAATGTCCACTCAGACCTTTGCATGTAGGCTGGAGAGTCACACCTCCAGCCAAGAATTAGGAAGCATCTTTAAATCCTTTTGCTAAAATAATCCATAGTGCAGATGTACATGCTCTGCTTTTTCCTCTTCGATTTGTCAGGGTAAAAACAAATTTTTAAAACATGAGGCTCTGAAAAACATATGCAGCCCAGATGAAATAGGATTGATAACTTAACTTCAAGGCAAATTCTTTGATGTCTCTTAAAATATTGGGACCAAGTCCCTCTCCCCTCCCCCCCCCCTATCAAAGCAGTAATATTGCACACTACACTACATTGCAAGGACCATCTGTCTCTCATAAAAAGGGATTCTAGATACACCTATGGTCATGTAACATGATGCAGAAATGAGTGACATCAGAAAATACAACTAATTCATGAAAAGTGACCTGTTAAATTGAGTTAGGCCTATGGGGAAATGATCCTGGGTCCTATAATTGATTTTGAAATCACATCAGTCAAAGAAAACATTTTCTTTAAAAAGGTAACCAAACAAAGGAAAACTGTGCATGGTTCCATCTTTTGTGCTAGTCCTGTTGAGAAATTGCGGCCATTCACAAAATTTTTTAATCTTCACTCTGTTGAAAGACAAATCTAACCTGTTCATCAGCAGAAGCAGTCCCATGAGGAAAGAGGCAGACAGATTTGGCACTTATAAGTATGTGTGAGAAACGAGCGTCTGTTTTAACATTATTTGTGTTAAACATATAAATTATTTCTCTATCTATGAATAATATAGAAGGTTTTTCATTGAAACGGTAACAATGTGAGAATATTACTTTCTATCAAGACAAGAGCAGCATGAATCATTAAAAAAAACTTGCAGTTATGTAGATTTTTAATCTGCTGGACAGAAAGGCTAAAGATCAAAATGGAGAACTTTAACCAAAACAATTATTCAAACTTTTAGGATTGGTGAGGATATGGAGGGGCAAAACATCTTGCTTTAAGGATGGCACACGAAAATAATTCGAAAAAAAAATATTAAGTATTATCTATGTTTAAGATGTATGATTTTGGAATTGTTTACAACAAGTTAGATAATTAAGAAATTTCGGTGACAATCAATGAGAAAGCCCATTGAATTAATGATGCAGCTAAGATAGATGAAAAACCCTACAACACAATAAAATTCAAGGGCAGGTGAGCCTCATCTATTACATAACATTTTGCTGCTAATAGCAACTGCACAAAATACAGCCTAATAGCATTATCTCAAGATGTTTTGAAGACTAAAAGAAAATGAGCAATCAGTTGAATAATTTTGGCTGAAAATGCTTTGAGAGATTTCTTTCTATGTAATAAATAAGCTTTATTCTTCAAAATATCATGGCCCCTCTTCTTGAAAATTCCTTAATTCTAGAATTGCATCTTTATGACTACCAAAATATTTCTTTTATAGTTTATAGATGTTAAATGGTCTATTGTAGTTTAATGTACATTGTGATTGCAAGAATGCAAAGTACGGCAAGGCCTAAGAAAGCGCACCCAACCGCCCCACAGATTTTGAAGATTTTATGTTTGTGCAAAGTGCAAAGGTACCCATAGTGTAGTTGCGCACCTTAGGAATTTTGCACGGTTTGAGCGCATCTGCACCTGAGGAGCGGGACTGTTGGCGCACCCAAGATCTTGTCAAGATCCGCCATACTCTGCAAACTGGTTTGATTGTTGGTTTTTCGGCTCATTTTAACGGGTTAGATATTTGTGTAGCATTAGCTACAGTATTTCAGACATGCTGACTTCCAATGAATACAGTGGGGTGCTGTACATTTGAATTATCTAGATAAACACTTGATGATGCAAAAACCTCTACACAAGTACAAGTACATTAAGATAAAAACACTTAGACATCTGGCCAAGCATATAATGAACTAAGATCTCCGCATAGTGGACTGGGTCAGATCTACTTCTATATATATACATATATATATACAACTCATCAGAATCATAAGTTTAGGGTAGCTTTCATCCAAGACACAGTGAGAAATGCATTATTATGATCAAAATAGTCTGTCTTTAGTAAAATAATTAATGCTTCTTCAGTCAATGGATCCAAAAATTAAAAGATAGCTTAATCTTTGTCACAGAAGGGGTATGGATAAAAAATCAAAGATAATCAGATAAACCATATGAAGTCTAATACTTGAATATCACAACAAAAATAGAAAAGGACAAATAGAAAAAGCATTTTGCACTACTCAACAATATTTTTGATTATTGTCTATTTCTGTCATATTTGGAGTTAAAAATCCCCAGGGGTTGTGTCCTATCTCTTTATCAGCAAACGCCTTACAATAAAAATTTTGTTTATGAACTCCTCCAACGTTTACGGAATGAATAAGAAAATTCCTTTTAAATGCACACTATTAATTGCGTTACTGAAGCAGAAACCAATTTTATTTTTGACGTTGTATGTTTTACTAAAATACTCATAAAACCCGCTGATGAATTAATGAAAAATAATACACTTTTATCACATATTAGATATGAAAATACATGTACTCTGCCCTCTTTCATGACGGATTAGTGATGATAACATAAAACGACACCGCGATTTTCACTTAATGCTTTCACTATTTAAAAAAACTGATAAAAACTTGAGGGAATTCCCTTCTATTTGCCTAGATTCCCGCGAGTTAGATGGGACTCAAAGAATTACTATAAATGAAAATTTCAAGCAAACTGAATACTAAAAAATTATGCCAATAAGCGAGAAGCATGCTAAATGTTGTGAAATAACAAAAATGCATAACTTACTGGCTGCTAAATGCTTTGTAAGAACTTTGAATAACAGAAGATTATACCCAGCTTAACACACAGGTCTTGCTTTTATTGCACCGGGAAGTGGGTCGCACCCGAATGTGGCCAAGATTAGGGCGCTGTGCCTTTAAATATCAGGAAGCTTCAGACTCACGCTCTATCGGTAGCTCAAGCATAAATCAAGAGCCTTTCAGCAAACATCATGCTTTTGATGAACATAGGCAGCTGCTATAATCACATTTACAATTCAGAGCATCTCACTTCAACGTTCGTCTTCTCAAACAGCAAACAATGCCGAGGAAATAAGTCTGCCTCGTAATCACATGTGCAAAGGAGGTGTGTTAAACATGGCATTTTACAAGGGCGTCACTTTTGGGGGTAGTGGGGGCGTTGAGGGTAGTGAGGGGGTGCGGGGGTGGTTCACTTTTTGCATTCATTCAAATTCGATGGAAAAAATATACCTGCATACAGATCCTTTTATTGTGTTAATGCTTCCCCCTGCATTAGCTTTGATGGGTTCCAGGGGTCCATTGCGGTAGCTAAAAATATTTATAAGCTATAAAACTTCTAATCCCAGACGTCTAAAGCTGCCATTGTATCTAAAAATTGATCTCTTGTTGAGCAATTTCAATTTTTTCCCCACATCTCATTCATACGTTGAGGGTGGCTTAGAATTATCCACCCAGATGAATAAGAGTTCTTAAATGCACCGAGGCCAAGATCGAAGTACGCTTCCTGCCCCTAGGTAAATGAACCACTTTATTTTGTTGAAATATAACTTAAGCCCATAGTTTTGTTCTCCGTCGCTATTTGGTACACTCCATGGCAGGATCAAATTGCAAAAATTCTAAAGTTGATTCGAAATTTACCACGGTTAGGGCAAGTTGGATCAAGACAGTCAAGAAGAAGATTTACATGTTGCTGCATAATTTATAGTTTAAAATCACTAGGCAAGAGACAAGTTTCAACGTTTTCCTAAGGAAAGTAACAGTACATTTTAAGATGCAACAAGAAACAAAAGAGTTCTTTGTGCTGTCTTTCACAATGCTGTTCCATTCTTCTACCCTAATTTGAACCAATCGATGGCGGCATTGATTCCGTTGTCACCCGTCAAATCCGAGTATTTTGATTCTAGCAGCTTTACAAATTTTGGGTTTGTCATGTACTTTGCATGTGGTTTGTTGGCTGTTATTGCTTCTTGAATTATTTTGGCAATATCTTCGCCCTGCTGGCCCAATTCCTTGAATGTCGCAGCCGCACCATCATTCATCTTTTTCATCTGATTTACAGATGATTCGTCTAAGCCTTCAGCTGTTTGCTGCAGATTACCAATACTTGCATTTTCAGCAAATTTTGTTAAAACTGGCCCTGGTTCTATTGACGTCATGCTGAAAGCAAAGAAAAAGGTGACAATTTGAGAGTGGCTCTGTTCTAATGTCCTTACTATTTTCAAAATTTTTAAAATGTTGACTTTTCATATCAAAAGTTGTACAAGCTCTGTCCAAAACAAGGTTTTTCTGCAATTCGCTTACCTTGGTCTCTGTAAAAAGCGCCCTATAAACTGCCTCCGTAAGGCCATGGCGCAGTTGATTGCCTCGAAATTTTCGCTTATTTGTAAATTTTTTTTCCCAATAGAATAACCATTCATATCATGTTGGTCAGTTTGTGTCTGCTGGTGAACGTTAGGGTAAAATAAATAACCAATAATAGTCGAATTTTAAAGCTTTTTATTCCATTATATAGGTCTCCTTCAAATCAAATTAATAATATGTATATTTACAATAATATTGCAAGCAATGAATGAATACATACTGAATATTTGGGAAATTTGCGAGCTCCATGTTTACAGCCTCCATGAATCCTTCAACTGCAAATTTGGTTGAAACATAAACACTGCTGAAGGGAAAGCCCAGCAAACCCCCGATTGATGAAACTGTGAGAGCTTGGCCTGATCCACTCTTTTTCCAAACAGGAATAAGTTTTCGTATCAACTTCATTGGGCCAAAAACATTTGTAGCAAACATGGCCTCCATGTTACTACTGTCGTGTTTTTCGGTCGGTCCAAACCAACCAAACCCAGCGTTGTTCACTAAAATGAAAAAAATTCACAATTATTATGTTTATCTTAGGGTGAAGGTTCCAGGTCAAATAGTTCCTTGGATTCCATAGTTCCCTAGTCCGCGTTTGATTATTAGGTCCAAGGCAATTGATTGTTCATTGCACATTGCACGCGTGCTCGCGCAGGACATGGTGTTTGCCCGCGGAACATCATCTTTGGAAGCTTGCAAAAGCATGGCCTACAGGGTTTTGTGAATTATTATGGAAATTATTTCACCTAAAACATCGAGTTTGCCTTCCTTTGCCAAGATATCATCAACGACTTTGTTGATTTGATCTTCTGCAGCCACATCCAACTTTTCAATGAAAAGAGTGCTTCCCAGCACCTCCTTCCCTTCTGTCTCCAAGGCCTCTTTCTTACCGAGATTTCTCATTGTTGCATAGACCTTGAATCTCTTCTCAGGGTCCTTGGCAAGCATAACTGCTGTTACAAGACCGATGCCTGTAGAGCATCCTGTAATGAGGACAACTTTCTGGCTGCTTGATGCCATGATTTGCCTTCGACGATGAGCCAGCAGAGAACACTTCTCGGTTTGATTCAAGCAATCAATTTTATATCGCAACGGCTTTATGCTGACTCACGCGCGGCAAGCAAAGCTTGAACACAAAAGGACCTGCTGGTTTTATTTTGCAAGGGGATGACAGTATTGGGTTTTGAGAATATGAACGCAAAAAAAGTCAGTCAATAGTGGGAATCGTCTTATTTGTATTCGTGCACAAATAATCCTTTGAATTCTAATTCAAAATCCAGCTTAAATCCCTTTTTTCTTTTAACTTCAGTTTTAGCCACTTTGTTTACATTTAAACAAAAGCAAGATTAACTTTTGCATCAGCAATTTTTAGATTCACAGTCGTGTCTCAATTGCAGCTTTGGCCATTTCGTTAAGTTTCTTGTAAAAAACACTATTCAAAAGCAACCCCCTTTTTCTGAGAATTTGCCCCCCTACTTGCCCTCTTCCCCAAATATAAATCCGATTGTTTATAAGCAACCATTGGCAGGCATTGGAACATATCATAATTCCATTCATTGCTATAGTAGAAATATGTATATAATGCAGTTAGATTAATAAACGTGCTATACAAATAGTGATACTTAATAATTTCAAATGATTATCTAAATATATATATATTCATTTGCGTGTCTTTATAATATATCGTTGCTAATAAATCATATTTAATACTTTGCAGTCTATAATATGTAAAAATTCGGGTGAGGATACAGTCTACAGAACTTCAGAAGCTGCAATCAAATGGGACAAGGTTTGTACACCTTCTGCTCCTTCTAAATCGGTGGCTCTATTACATAGAATTGGATATTATAGCTTTTTCCTAAATGGCGACTTTCCCTCAGGCTCTTCAACGTGTATATAATTATCATCTATATTTACAGCAAAAGAGAGTAGCTAAAGTCAGTTAGATAGTTGCTTAACAGATATTGAAAATTTCAATTTATAGGCCGAGCAAGGGTCTTCGTGCATTAGTCACGGGACTTAAACAAAACTGGAACAGAAACATGTAACACAACATCCATGGGTCATTTTACAATTCGGTTATCATACAACCACGAATCTTGGAAATCTCGCACAAGATTTTGGCCAATTTGATATCCAACTGGCCCTAAGAAGTAATAAAATACATCATAATCTTCATAATCTAAGAAGTAATAAAATACATCATCATCATCATCATCATCATCATCATCATCATCATCATCATCATCATCATCATCATCATTATCATCATCATCATCATCATCATCATCATCATCATCATCATCATCATCATCATCATCATCTTTATTATAATCAAACTAAACCTTAATCAAACTTAATCATTATCACCATCACCATCGTCAATGCTCACCTGATAAGCAGACAGAAGGGCTCTTCGATAGCCGTTCATCTTCTTACTGTAGCTCTTAATTGTATCCTTCGTGAAAAACAAACAAAATCAATAATTAATTTGTTTGGAACCGCACCCAGATGAAATTAGCTCGGTACAGGCAGCATCAAATTGATCTGAGTAGAGATGAGCATGAATGCATTTCTAGTAATGGTAACAAGACGTTGAAATTTATAGCTGCATAAAGATACACACTGCTGTTTTTTTTATCTTTACTTACTCTTTTCTGACTTTCCAAGGAAGTAATCATTTCTTTCAATTTTTTATACTCAGCTTCTTTGTCTGCATTGAGTGTTTCCATCTGATCTCGTAGCTCTTCACTTTCATCTTTAAACCGTTCCATTTGCTGGAGAAAGTTAAATAAACAGCGATAGTAAAATCTTCCATTACTATCAATTTTCAATTTCCTACTTTTTAAAGAGGTAAAATGAATGAACTCATTCTGTAGACATGCTTTTATGTGACTATGATATTGCCTGTTTTAATTCGTATAAGGACAGATAAGATTGATAGAAGATAAAAAAAACGAAATTCCCTTACTGATAACTCGATTTTAAGGGACACGATTTTTTCATTTAATTCTCGTATTTTTTCTTTTTTGTCATTTTTCTCCAGGGTGTCTTTGTAATCATTCAACTTCTCTTTCAAAATCTTGTTCTCTCCCTCTAGAGCAAGCCTCTGAAATACAATGCAGTCCAGGTTATATGAGCTATGATAAAACGATGACGTCATTTCAAAATTAATGGTCCATATCAAAAAGGGAGAGTGAAATTCTGCTTATCAACATTGACTTACAGAGTCCTTCTCTGATTTCAGTTCTGCCTGCAGCTCATCCAAATTTACTTTCATCTCGTCGCTGAATTTTTGATGAGATTCCTAAAACACGAAGCATAATTTTTCTTTAGATAGTAGCATGAATTTATTCTCGATAAGGGAACATTTAAGATTGGATCTGGCTGCAATTTACAATAAGGCGCGGTCAGATTTTAACAAATTTAATAAGACATTTAGAAAGGATGAACTGATGTTTGACTTATATAAAAAAAGTGTGTCTCGTAAAGATCAACAAAGAATTTGTACGACAAAAGCTGCAAACTACCATCTATGAATTATGGCTGTGAAATGTTAAGTTTGACCTACAAATTATTAGCAATGAAAAACGGGAGAGGATATTAATAAGTATCATAATTTTTAATACCTTTAAAGCTTTGTATACCGTCAATGGTATCTTTGTTTCGTTGTGGTTATTGCATTTAAGTTCCTTTAATTGGGAAAAGAATTCATCGATTTTTTAAAATTCTTTTTCAGTTGTGTAATTAGAATCAATAACCAATGATCAGATTGGTATCCAGAATTCTCAATTATTAATCAAGCAATTAATGAATTAATCAATCAATCAATGAATCGAACAATCAACATACCGATCAATCAATACGTATTCAATGAAAAATTCAATCAATAAATGAATCAATCGAATCGTCCAGAACACGTTTGTCTGATGATTGAATCAAAACATTAAAATCAACTAGGTTACATTCAAACAATAAGTGATAACAACTCACTGCAAGTTCCTTTTTTAATCTGTCTATCTGTAATTCCAAAGCACCTATTTCTCCTCTCAGAGATGAAACAAGGGGTGTGTCCTCATCTGCAAAAAATAAAACGCTTAGAATAGTAACTAGCTAGTACGTGAAAGTTGGCTGGATTTGCTACAAGTTTACCTAGGATATCTTTCCTTATCACTTTCTTCATCTTTTCATTTTTCCTCCATCAAGAACCAGATGATAGAATTGTAGCAGGGGGGAGTAGCATTCCCTTAGTGGGGAGATGAGAAAGGAGGATGGTTAGCCTTGAGATGAGAGGCAGTAGCAGTACTTTGGTGACATCAACGTGCATCATAAATAACACGTCACCACAACATTTAATGTTAACTGTGTCCCAAAATAAACATGAATAAGGTTGAAGGACCAAATTTAAGCAAAATTACCTTCGAATGGTGAAATCTCTTTCAGTGGGGATGGAATGTTTTTTTCAATTTCTAGAATATTCGAAATGAATTAGATCAGTGCTTTTTAGAACAAGATCAGAACAGTGCTTTTTAGAAAGGCAAGTAAAATGTGGAACAGAAATAATAAAAAAATTTCTTCTATGTACCAGCAACGAAAATTCATTACTATTTGAAAAATTAAAGATCGAGAAAATCAAGTGTTCGAAATTCCTCAGAGTCCCTTTATCATCTTCCTTAATAAGTATATTCAAGCGATTTTTCACAGAATGTAAAGGAAGAAAGATTTGCAAGATTCTTACCACTTAAAATGAAATTACAATCTTCGTCTTGAAACTCAATTGGAGTTTCTTCGTCGCTACCCTGTCGAACAAAAGTTGTGACTTTGAGAGTACTTAAAATCTAATGAAAAAATCGAATTATGATGCAACAGGCGTCGTATTTTCAATAACTGCGATCTTGGTTCAGCGATAGACGCTTCTGGGTTTGACGTTCAAGCATCTGTCTTTTAAAATGTATTTCATGTCTCTTCAAGTCGGGAATGAAGATGATAAATATTTGAGCATTGGTTAGGAAAGATTCATTTCTAGTTTTGTCGATACTCAACGCTGATGGGAAAAGACACACACTGGTCACGTGAAGACTATCTCGTATTGAAAAGCGAAGGTTTTTCCGTCATTGATATGAAAGCGCTCCCAGATCATTGTTTTCCGCAGAAATAAGGCAGAAGAGGCTGCCTGCAGATGGCTTCCAGCAGGGATTTTCTTATGTGATTAGTTGCCTTTAATTTTTAAAAGATTGGGCAGTAGACCGCTGTTATCATCAGGAAAAAGTGAAATGCTAACTATCGCAGATTATTACAGATGCAGAACAAATTTGGTTGTATTGACTAAAAAGTAAATAGTCTGTCTTGGAGTAAAGAAGAAATTAATTGACATACCTGCCCAATTTCAAGCTGCATTCGCAAGCCTCTTAATTCTCTCTAAATGAAAGAAAAGCCACGTAGTTTGCCGTATAAATACATTTGAATATTCATTAATCATGTCAACTTAATATCATTTTGTTTTTCGCCGTCTTTTTTTGTTCCTGTCCGGCCTAATGGTTGAAATACATCACCCTTCCTCAAGAAGCAAAAGAAATAGAGCGTCATCTGGGTGTGGCCTTGCAATGAGACACGAAAACATGAGACTTTTTCGCCAATCAAAGATACATGTTTTAGCGTCTCAATTCTATTGTTATGAGTAGCCTTCCTGACGGCTGCTAGCCGTGGAACCGTGACGTTTTCCAGACTCTGTGCTGGTGTTCATCTGTTATGCTAAAATTCGTGCTCCTTTGACTGGGCCTATGGGGCAGTATGTTTTTATATCCGATGATTAAAATCATCAACTATCTCACTACGGAATCGAAAGGAAATTCTTAATGCAAAGTCATGATTTCAGTTTAGATCGGGCTGTACTGTGTGGAAACCTTCACAGCTTGATTTAGAGTGGGCCTTCAATAATTAACCTTCGGTTAATGATAGCAACTTTAAATAATTTAAATCAAACTAATTGCTTGCGCTCAATTTCAACGTTTTGAACTCCTTAACATTGATTATGCATTGGGGATGGTGTTTTTATTAAGTATGGCGTGGGTTATACTGGCTGTTAGGCTTATGCTCCACTGAGATTCTCAAATAAGGCGATTCATGAGATCTGAGGAAATTCATCCGTCATTAATGCTGACAAGAGGATTTTACGGCTAGCGGCGCTGCGAGATTCGCCTTTATTCTCTGTCGTAATTGTGGCGATCATTCTAATTTTGCACGCTGTTTCGGGAAAGAAAATAAATTTTTCCCTCTTGCAGATTTATTTTTAAAAATGCGCTGTTTGTCGTTATCAAAATTGTTTCCAGTGCATTGCACCTTAGCGCCTCTGACCTGGGGTAGTTCATATTACGGTTCCTATGTACAATAGAATCTCGGCCTACCACATGAGATTACGCATTTTACAGTGAAAAAAATCGCGTTTCCATGTTTCCATATCTCCATAGAAGATCTTCAGATATGGGAAATCTGCGCAGTAACAGAGTCAAATAACATGAAAACTTGATTTAACTCAAAAACGCCGCCTCGGGAAAATTGTACGCCTCTATCTCACCAAAGCAAATTAAGGGAAATCTTACAAATTTAATTGTCATTAAAAAACCTAAATTGTCGGCACAATTAAGCCGCGAAATCTTCAAATTTAGATCTTCCCGAGGGTTAAAAATCTTAATTTTATATCAAATGTATCCTACATTTAGAATAGATATGTACCCAATAATTACAATACCCTAAGTCTTGATTTTATTTGCTGCATATAAGTACGCATACTCATAAGATGCAACGCTCAAAAGTCCTTCATTATTCATCAAGTAATACATATTTTTTACCTCTGCTTTTGTCCTCTTCAATGTTTCATTTTTTAATTCTGTTTTTAGACTGTGCAACTGAAATCGAAGTTAAAATAAATATTTCGAAATAAAATCAAAATCGAATAATGATAATGCATGTTTTATATTTACAATTGATAGTGTAATTTTGAAATGAGCAGTAACAACGTATAGCCGGCAGTCAGACCAGTGGTGGCGCCAGAGGGGGTGGCAGGAAGGCTACAGCCGTTGGAGATAGTTAGCCTCCCTGTCGGAAGTGTTTGACAGTAAATTCTTTTGATAGACGGAGCTGGACAGTGCCAAAAACGCCTGTTTTTTCCTGTGTAGCCCTCAACCGGCAGTCTTAGCCCCTCCGTCGAAGAAATTCCGGCGCCAACACTGATTCAGACTCAACAAGAAGGGAACAGGAGGATGGGGGCGAGGGAAAGAGAATAGGGCAAGTGGGAAGGGGACAAGGAAAAGGACCAAGGAGGCAAGGCGTACGTGAAAAACTCTTTTCACTATCGCTAGAAATGTAACATAACTTGTAACATTGTTGTTCAAAGATGAGCTCATGGAAATTGAGCTTAAATATAATTCAAGATTTAGCTTACCTCCTTTTGCATATCAAATGGTTCAATCTAAACAAAAGAATTGTAAAATTAAAACGTTATCTTAAAAGTTAAGCTCATTGTTATGTTCATTGTGATTGTTTTCTTATCAGTTTAATCTTTTCTATTCAGTTTCATCTATTACTTATCGGTGTAAAGTATTGCTATACTGTATGTATCATGTCATATTTATTACACATCATCCATTATATATCATTCATAATAAAGTGTCTATTTCATGATATATATTAAATGTTACGTAGCTACCTACTTACCATACAAAATTCAAACCCATTTGGTGACGTCGGAGAGCTTTCTGATATGCTTTCCTAACAACGATAGCAAGTAAACTAATAATTTATGTCTCAAGCTACAACAACATAGCATAGAATAAAACTGTATTTATTCGCCAGTATTTTGCATGACATTACATGCCCCCTACGAACAATAGTAGGTAGGGCCTGATTGATTGTAGGGGTTTTAAAGCTTGAAATAAACACAGATGAATAAATGATTTAATCTAATCTTCAGATCTTACCATTTCCCCAAAAGATGATGAGGAATTCAGTGTCAAACTGTCTTCGGCTATCGTAGAATCATATTCTGACATACTCTGTTAACAATAAAATAACGCAAAGTAAATTTAAGAGGCAAAGAGTTTTGTTTTCAGCCCCAATGGTCACAATTTCCATTGCTTTGGCGTCAATGGTATAATGTGTTAAATTTCTTAACTATATATCATTCATATAAATTGACTTTATCTTTTAATGTTTAAAAACTTGTATACTGATACATCAATCTGAATTTATGGGGCTTTATTTATTGTTCGTTTAATAAATCAATACTTTAATTTCTAGGCAAACATTCATAGGAAATATAAAATGATATTGATCATCGTGTCTTATCCAGATTCTTATCAATAAATTACTTACATCATGCCCAGTTGTCCCATTTGTCCCTGAAGATGAAAAATTTTAGAATTACATCGTAGATTTGTTTAAGCAATAAATCCTTTTTTATTCATTAACAGTCTCGACAAAAAGGGGTGTGGGGCAGTTACCCCTGTCCCCATCCCTAGAGAAATAATAGAATACACCTGCGAATTGATGGGGATTTTGTTTTGATTAGTAAATATCTGCCGAGAAAATGAGTGAGAAAGGGTGGAGGCCGATGCAAACTTCATTAAAACACATTTGTTCTTACCATTTACAGTCTCCATATGAATTCCATTATGCAGATTGGCTCTAAGCATTTCAACTATATCGTCATAGCCAGAAGCCTTTGCAAAAGCATCGGCTAGAATCAAAATTGAACTTATCAGACTTGTGCGAAGTATTCATTCTTTTAAAATGGTTAATTTGTGTCTCATATTCATAGCAAACAGCAAATGCAAATGCAAAGAGCAAAGGTAAAGTTAGAGAGACGTAAATATCATGGAATGACATCTTCTTTCTTTCACAAGGCATAAAAAACTTAAAATCGTACAAAGAAGTATAATACCTGATTTATCATTGTGATCTTTTATGGATGGTTCAGCCCCCTTTGAAAGTAATAGTTTTACTATATTGTTTGATCCTTTTTCACTGGCATACATCAGGGCAGTTCTGAAAACAAACAGTGAAAACTAAGAGAAGTGGCACTGATACATATGATGATGATTTATTATTTTTATCATATTGATGATGATGATGATGCTCTGTGATCATCAAATCATAAAGATGATTAGTGATGATGATTCGTAAGATTACACACCTTCCTGAATTGTCTTGGCTGTTCAAATGGGCACCATTATCACACAACAAACCAAGCATACGATCATTTTCAGTTTGCACAGCCAGGGTCAAAGCAGCACGTCCATTCTAAGAGAGATTTCAAACTGGTAGTGTTTTGTTTTAAGACTTACATGAGCTTGACACTTAGTTTTGACAAAACGTTACAAGACAAAGTAAAAAGGAGACAATACCTTCTCTTTTATGTTAACAGGTGCTCCACATTTAAGCATCAATGAGACTGGTTCTTCCAATCCACGGACAACTGCATCGAAAAGAAATTAACTATGAAATATTTCGTGGAGACTGCACTCAAGAGTAATACCAGCCTCTCACCCTAACTGACAAATACCATCCCAAGGGAGATCAAAGCTGAATGCGACGTGAAGCATAAATACAACAATCTTATAGTGTGCTGTAATGTTTAAAAGGGGTACGGTTTTACGTTTATTATTTCTTATAATGATTGATAAATTCTTGTTATAATTAATTAAGTGCATTCATAACTTAACTTCTTGCAGCTGTGTAGCCAGGGTTATTTCTCAGGGGGGAAAGGGGGGGAGGGCAAAGAAGCAATGAAGCAGGGGCTCTGTGGGTTTTTAGTGGTAATATTAGAATCGAATGGCATTTAATAAGAAGAAGCTTACCAGCATAATGTAAAGGAGTCATAGAAGAAGCATCTTGGATATCTAATGGTGATTTATAATGAAGAAGACATTTTATGCAATCTAAATGACCAGCTTGTGCAGCAACATGCATGGGTGTCCGGCCTACAAAAACACGAATCAAAATTTTAAACTCAGAATGTAAATCAATGTAAATCACAGCTTTTTAGGTCATGCGAATAGATGGAATCGTGATCGTCATAGTGCGATTGTGATAATCGTCATTTTCATCATCATTGTCATCATTGTGATCGTCATCATCATCGTCATCGTCATCATCGTCATCATCGTTATTATCATCATCATCGTGATTTTCGTCATCGCCAGCTTCATAGTGATCGCTATCGTTATCATCGTCATTATCGTTATCATCGTCATCATCGTCATCATCGTCATCATCATGATAATCATCATCGTCATCATCATCATCATCGTCATCATCATCGTCATCATTGTCATAATATGCATCCATGTCATCTGTCCTCTGTCTACAGCCCAGCAAGGCCCAGACTAGGCAGATCAAGATTCTGAGCCTCTATTTCCATTAATCTTAAAATACGTATTCAACATTATGAGACTGCTCAAAAATATCGTCTAGGTTCATTTTTGGTCCATCTTCGACCAGAGTCAGTGGCAATCGCTCCTTTGTTCCACTGGGTTTCTTATAGCTAGCCTTAGAAGCGGAAGGTTTGACATTTCCACCGTCTGCAATTCAAGTTTCCTTATAACCATGAATGGGTGCAATTAATTATTTAGCAACATACCATCAAAATCCATCACAGTCAAGTCAGGCTTCTCCGCTTTAAGCATAATCTTTACACTGTTTGTATTGCCTTGCGTACATCCACGGTGTAAACTGGAATCAAGTCATGTAATAGAGTAGCAAATCGTGAATGGCCTTTGAATGGAGATCCATTTGGGTGTGGTAAATGATTGGCAAGGATTACCAAGATCGCCAAAGGTTGCCTAAGATTGTCTAATAATGCCTAACATTGCCAAAGATTGCCTAAGACAGCCTAAGATCAAACGGATTTAAGATCGCTAAAGATTGCCTAAGACTGTCTAATAATGCCTAACATTGCCAAAGATTGTCTAAGACAGCCTAAGATCAAACGGATTTAAGATCGCCAAAGATTGCCAAGGATTTTTAGATTACCTAAGATTACTTAAGATTACCTAAGATTGCCTAAGATTGTCTAAGATTGTCAAAGATTGTCAAAGATTGCTTAAGACTGCCAAACGAATTTTAGAGACAATAAGGAAACCAGGGTTTCAACTAGAATTCAAAACAATTATGGGACCGTAAAAATGAGTGAAACCACATGAAATTTTACTAACGCGGTGCTACCATCAGAATCTTGCTTGACACAGGATACCCCTTTCTTGCGCATTGCTGAACTGAAAAAAAAGTATGTAAAATAAAGCAGCTTATTTCTACTCGTAACTGGAATAATTATTGTTGGGAAAACATACTCAACAATGTTGGGAATACATGTTAAGTATCGCAGCCCCTTTTAGAGCCAAGACAAAAGTACCATGGCAAAAGAGCGTTGGTTTATGAAGGTTGGTGAATAAAAATGAAAGGAAACGTAGGTGGGAAATGGTAGTGCTAAACTCAGGTTCGGAGGCAGGCAAAGTTGCCTCAAGATTGCTGCTAAGAGAGACTTCTAATTTGGCGTCTATACTATTGGAGAACTGTAACCGAATAAACTAATAACAAAACACGGAGTAAATAAGGATACGTACGGACGGACTATTTACATAAACAGGGGGTACACTAACCCAACAGCAAAACATGTAGCTTAGCTGTCACAGGAATGTTCGCATTTCTTAATATTTGTTCTTCTCAAAATTCAGTACACGCAATAAATTGTTTTTAAATTAGTAAATAATACAAGGTTTCTCATAGCAAGGTTGATTCTGTTACTGCATAATTCATTCATTAACATGTGCTACAGACAGTGGGTGTTCAGGACAAGAAAACACACCCACTGCAATTACCTTTTTTCTAGCTTTCATCTGAGACTAAGAACGTTCCGCACCCTGTCACATGGTATTTAATGAACAGTAACTGTTACAGGCCTCTCATTTCGCTTCAACTGGGCTTAACGTTTTAATGGAGTCTACTGCGATCTAAGAGAATCTCAAATTACAAGAAAAATCATTCAAAAGTGCAGGGATTTCTTTTTAGAAATCCACCGCCACATGACGTAGTTCTGATTTAATTTCAGGTCATTTCAATCTTTAAACAAAATGACGCCAGAAATATCGCAAAAATCAGGTTCTACATGCGTTTTAAAGCGGAAATCATTTGACGAAACAACGCGTTCGTGTGATTAAAAATTGAACAGATCGCAATCTATGCAAGGCAGGTTTTGTTGTAGTTCATCAGACCACGCGAAGACGAGAACGGATCTGCATTGGTCCGGTCCCAAATAAACATGAATTGGCATCCTGATAACTTGAGAGCCCATCAAGATGATCGCCATTTTGTGACATAGTTTAGATGTTGAACTAGAGATAGTATTCACATGATTGTTATCATTGGACCAATAAAAGCGTTTCTTGGAAATGATACCTCAGCCTATTTTAGTTAAACCATCTCCTTTTAACACACTCTGAAACTGTCAACCCATGAAGCTGTCAAAAAGAGTTCTTACTTGACTTTCTTCATGTCATTGTTGTCAATCCCATCATACAATCGTTCGTCGTATTTTGTCCATGGTCCCTAAAGGTTGAAATAAAACTAATAAAGACAAATAGCATCGAGGGGAAAAGGGGGTGGTGCAATGAATAACAGTCTGGCATGTACCTTTAACATCTTGGATGGCTTATAAAATTGCTTCTGTTTTATTATCATGAAATCTAACTTTTGATAAGGACATTGTTTTAATTCGTATTTCTTGATCTGAGTTTACCTTTGACCTACGTATGGTAAATATTTTTAGCAAAACGTGCAGTCCTTATAAAGTTTTCTTTAAAAAAACTTGAAATGACCAATTTTCAGCGTTAGCGTAGAGAGAAAGTTTGCATTAAAAGAGCTGTGCGAATGAGTAAAATCAATTGACGGCACTTGATAAACATTTACTTTTATTCTTCATTATCAAATTTCATGTTAAGTCCATTATAATGCCACTTGATCCATCAAAGGAAAGAGATTGAAGCCCGTAGCAGAAAATGACGATTCGCTTGTTTGTTGATGTGTTGTCAATAAAGAAAAACTTGTCAAAAATAAATAAAGCGGGTTTGTTTATTCTGATGCATGAGTACCCCAGTGGCCTAGCGGTGGTCATGCAAGAGGTCTGCTTCTGACAAAGATGCACCTTTAATCGACCTCTCGCTTGCTGCCAAAGTTAATGATGTAGAAATTCTCCTATCCCTGCTAGGGGCAAGTCTCACAATGACACACTTATGCGTTTATTTGTTGAATAGAAGTTGACAGCACAGGCACTGTGTGATGTCAATGTTCGTTGCTTGTACGCTTGTCATCAACTGGCTGTGTTGTTGAGTTTAAAGATGTATTGTGATTAAAATATGTGGGGATTTCAGGTGGTCAAAACAACATGGAACAGCCTGGATAGGAGCTTTGACAAATAAATTCAACCATTTCAAAACTCAAAACACCGGCTCTACACTCAGCAATTCTGTCTATCCAAATTCCAATAACATCTCTTTTAGAGGAAAAGTATTATGCTTAGTTTATCTGCAATGGTGTTTCTAATAATTTGTCAATTCTTCTTCGTTATGTTTTCTCAAGATTCTCATGTTAATTGTGGGGGACCTCCTGAACGTAAAGCTGGAAATTTTTGCAAATCAAAGTGACATTAGATGTGATATTTTATGAAGACTATTGTTGCAAAACATAATAAAAAAACAGGCAACTGTAGCTGGCTCCAACAACGCTTCTGTCAAAACTGTTTCTGAATATTTCAAAAGGCGTTTCTTGCATATGTATGGGCAGCCATTACCCACTGCCCATCTACAGATCTAGCTGGTGCATTACGGAAGAAGACGAGTGTGTCAAAAACTAAGGCATTCAAACCTGTGGATAATGCTTTCCACTGAATCCAAGTTTCTTTGATAGTCGCTTCATCTCAGCTGTCAGCGACACACCTCGTGAGAACACTTTGATCTGCTTGCTGTTCTAACAAGGAAGAACTAAGTATCCTAAATGAGATTAAAGTTCAAAAACCTTTCGCCGCTGTTAGAATTTTTTTCGTTGGGATTCCACTCCTCTCTCTAACGATAAACTCAACGTCGTAGGCCAGTAATTCACAAAAGCGACAGCTACAAAGATCTTCGAGCAGCCAGGATGATCCCAGGCATTACAAATTGGCATGACCTTATGACCTATCCCACTGTTTACTCTTGAACTCCTGGGTTGCAACTCTTTAGTGTGAACAGTTTTGTGATTGTTATGTCATTTCTCAGTCATTAAGCATTTGTTTAAAACAATGACAATGCACCAGGAAATACTTATGTTGTCAATGAATCCTTCATGCAATCCAACGGCCATTTGCGCAGAACAAACGCAAAATTTTCAGCCTGTTTGTACATCAACAAATGAAGACTTCCGCTTTCCATGAAACCGTGTTTTGTAATCTTGCCTACACGCAAAGATTCATGAGTGCAAGGAACAAGGCAATGTTTTTGGCTTTTTGCAGCTGTTGTGCACGCTAAAGCGGGAAGACTTCTCAAAAGACCACGAAGTGGGGACGGTTTTCCGTTGTTTCACGCTCTTTATTGAGGGTAGACTAGAGGAAACGGGGAGGAGTTCACGTCTGTCCTTAAACAATTATCATTGACCCAGCTAAGACACGCTTACAGAGAGAATTGAGGGAGTTACACCCAAAATAATTGTGGGGGCCGGTTGACTCATCGGGCAGTTTGAGTTATATCAACGCTGATGTTGTTGGGCATTATTGAAGGTTTATTGAGAACATATTTATCTTTTTCAGCCAAGTAATGAATAAAAATCATCCGGCCACTCCCATTTGAGGGGTAATTTCAAAAAGCCCCTCCTAATTACGACCCCTGCTTTGCAAGCAAACAATTTATGCTGCAATGGCCAGAAAACTTTCCTTTGCTATTCACTACCTCAAGCGGCCATGTCAATATTTCTGACTTTTTAGGGGGGGGGGTGTATTTCAGCTCCACTGTGATACGAGGCTGCAGAAGAGTTTGGATACGAGGCTGTTCTCGGAACAAGATGGCGGGCGCGAAATCAACAAGGTTTCATTTTGAAACGAAGATTAATCACAAAATCAATGCTAATTTTCGATGCCATTGAGGGTGAAAATCTTTTTAAAAAGTTCTTGAATTTCATAGTTAATCTGGAAACCATTGGCAGGTGAGCAGGCTTTATTTTTTAACAGCATTATTAGAAATGAACAACTTCCCCTTTTGGCGACCACGCCCACACACTGCATACATTACACCAAAATAATAATTCCTCATTTAACTTGATGTTTTCCTGTTGTCTAGGTGAAGGAAATGGATTCATCGTTCGACCCAGTAAACCTATCTGTTTTGAAGAGATTTGCAAGAGACAACTTGATTGTGCAGTTGGAAGAGGTAAGTAGGTAGAACCGGCAAGTCTTCTGCAGAGCGCGGCGCTTTTCGCCAAGATTTCGGGTGCACAAACTACGAAAAGCCAACGGCCAAACGTAAAAAGCTTTACCAATTACTCTCAGGTGCGCTCGTAAATTGTGAAAAGTTTGCTGGCTAATCTTTTCCCATATGGCATGGTGTATGCTTAGAAAAGTTTCCTACCATCCTCATCCTACACTCATCCTGTATCTTTCATTCATTGCCACCATAAGATCCATAATATCCAAAAATTTCAGCTCAATTATGGCTGTAAAGTATTACTCTCCCTTCTTAGAGTTTAAAATCCATATTGAAATTAAAAAAAAAGCTAGATACTGACCCAGTTTATATTAGATATTTTGGTTGTGTCCACCTCAGATCAAAGGTTCTTCTAATATTGGATTGCATGATTTTCTTAACAGTTTCATGGTACAAAAGACCTGATCATTGATGAGGAATTGCTAAGGCCTCTTGATAGGTTTGCTGGGGTTTCTGTTCTAAAGGTAAGTGTTTAGATTATATCTGCTCTTATGAAGGGCATGGCAAAGTGAAGATAGAACAAAATAAATACACTGAAGAATTTTAAGAAATTTACCAACACTTATTTCTCAACTTCTATATTGTCCAAAAAAAGAGCAGATGAAAATTACTTGTGGACCAAAATTGTTTGTTGACCAAAATTGTTTGTTGACCAAAAAATTGTCAATTTTAAATTCTGATCACCACTATCAAGAGCTCAAAGAAAAGTTTTTAATTTAATGGACACCAGAGGCAACAAAACCAATTTATAATACTGAAGCTCCCTCCTGTTTGATTTAATCTTGCATTTTCTAAAAGTGATTGACTTTCTGGTATTATCTAACCATAGAAACATGGTGTTGATAAAATATTCAAACTTGAAAGTGGAATTGTACAAAGTTGTGAAAGGTAGGTGATCATTTGGGAATGCTTGATAAGGATTCCTAACCTTAATCTTTTGTTGCAGGATTTGTTAAACAAGACTTTGTGCATTTTAGGAAATTTTTCCATCCTATTCTTTTAGGTG
The DNA here is from genome assembly GCA_964019065.1 of Catostylus mosaicus. NCBI lineage: Eukaryota > Metazoa > Cnidaria > Scyphozoa > Rhizostomeae > Catostylidae > Catostylus > Catostylus mosaicus. The sequence goes on along the minus strand of OZ025194.1, from coordinate 7,960,351 downwards.
GTTCTTTTTCAGAAAAAAAATTAATCTTTCAGTTTGCCAAAGAATTGCTTTAATTCAGATCTATTCATTTCATATCCCAGGAGAATGTACATCACAAGGCCATACCTTTCAAGAATGAAGATGATTATAGGTAACTTAAAAGAATTTTGCTTTTTTATTAAAAAACTCTCATTTTTTTAACTATGTGGGTGTTTTTGATTTTGTATTTTTTCTCTGACCAATAGATCACATAAAAAAAGACAAAGAAAAAGGATTGCAAATGAAATATAGAGTCATTCTAACTCCTAAGCGAGTGAGTGTTTATTTTTGCAGACATTATTGTTGACTTTGACGACATATATTTGTTTTTGGAATCAACTAGCTGAATATTTAGTTAGCAGGCGTCAAAGTCCTTGTTTTTATTCTAGCTTGCAATTTGTGACAACTTTCTAGAAGAAGAAGGTGTTTACGGAGGTATTTCTTTTGTTTTGATTAATTTCAGTTTAATAAAGATCATTTTTGGAAATAGCTATGCATTTAAAGATCAGTTGGTACAGCATAAAAGAGGCGTGTGATAGATAACTCTTTTAGGGACAATCTACTGACGTAGCAACGAGAAAACGGCGATAACGATGCCGAAAAAGACGATGGAAACGGCGGTAACATTGGCGCTAATAATGACAGCATCAAGAATTGCTGATGATGACATGAACAACTGAATTGAGGACAGCAATAAGAATGCAGATTATGAGAGTTATGCCAGAGAAAACGGCAATAATTGCAAACAATAGGTTACGATCAATGCCAAGAAAGAATGACACAGACAGGACAAGCCACGCATTTCATCTGAATACAATTTTATGAAATTAACAACTCGCTGAAGAATTCGAAGCATTTTTTCACCTGTTAGAAAAGTGTTTGCAAAACATGGACTCTTTACTTTTGTAATCCGCCATAAACTCCATAATACTCTTCTTCCATCATCGTTTCAGTAATGATAAATTCTTTCTTTTCGCAGATATTACCATCGACGAATTCCCGTTGGATTTCATTGTTCTTGATGACGATCTTCTGTCATTGGAAATGCCACTTTTCTACCAAGATTTTTACCAGGTATAATTTGTATAAACCAGGTATAAAGACTTCGATGACGGTTTTTTTGCATTTAGTTTCACACTTCACTTTCAACAATAAAACTATTCAATTTTCTTTAGAATGGTGACTTCACGTGGGTTGCAACCTTAGCAAGAACAATTAGCACCATGCAATCAACTTATGGAACAATTCCACATGTTACTTGCTTCGGACGTGGATCTAAGGTACGACGCATATTTACTTGAGTTGATAGGCCTGTAATTGAGTAGCAAATATAGAATTATATTTCGATGAAAAATACTGATTGTCCGTCTGTGTTACAGTGCTCAATGTCATGTAGACAGAATAGTCTAGATGTTACTGAAGGTTGAACGGAGACTTAAAAGTTTCCTTGTTCCACTGGTAATAACTAGAGCTAATATCATAGATTAATATTAATTAGCTACCAGATAGCCAACCATGTTTATGAAAACTGCATTTTACACGTTTTGATATGCAATTCATACATCTATCCTCTTTTAAAATTTTTGTTTAAGTAAATCAATTTTTTGTCATCATTCAATGCAGTCATTATTTTTACAGATGGTTTATGATCTTCTCCAAGTTTACATGTCGGATGAAAAAGATTACATTCCACCTGGTGGTCCGGAAATCTCATCTCTTATTATAATTGACCGAGGTAGACCTGCACGCTCTTATTTATTGTCTAACTATAGCTAATCTCAATAATTTTGGAAATGATTAGACATGTACGATTATATATTGCTTGGCTTGGCTTATTTTTAACTTGATGTGCTACAGTTTAATGTTGTAATAATGTGACATATTGCTCATCGGATACTATAAAATCTTTGTTACCTTTTTTGTTGTCCTTATTCTATTATATAATATCGCTAGAATTTTTAACGATGAATCCAAAAGTTTTACAGTTTTTTCAATGCTTCCACTTTGTCAAATCTCTCGTCTTGGCTTCTTTAGTTCAGGGGGCTAGCAGCAGGTTGAAACTGTTCAATGATCGCTTAAATCTATCTTTCGATGCTTCATTCATACGTTCAGTTGTTTTCATTTCAAACATTGTAACAAATCTTTTTGATTTTCAGACATTGATTGCGTGACTCCTTTGTGTTCTCAACTCGCATATGAAGGACTGTTATCCGATGTATTTGGTATTTCTAGCGGTAGGTAAATTTTAAGTCTTATTTTTTAACAGAATCTGACGCTATAGCAGCTAAAATTTGCTTTCTTCGACGAATGGAAACATTATGATGAAATCTCATATTGTCATTTTTAACATTAAATTTGAGTCGTAGAAATCATCTTTTGGAAAAAATCAATTGGCAGAACGAAAAGGATGGCTGTAGCTAGTAAATTATCCCATTTGGTTAAAAATACAAGATTTTCAAACGATTCTTGATTGTATTCTCATTTTCCATATCTTAATGTAGCATTAAACTCATCATCCTTTTCAACAAACTCAATTATGAATTTATCTATGTTTCATTACAGGATATGTTGACTTTGGTAAAGAGGTGACTGGTAATGATAAAAGCACACGTGTTCTTCTTGATTCTAATGATGCAGTAAGTGGAGATAACTACCTTCATAACATGACATTTAACGCATTTATAGCACATAAAGTATTAGAGAATACATCAGCAATTTCTCTCTCATACAATGGACTTTTCTCTTATTTGTACGTTCTTTCGCTCGGGTACTATTGCAAAACGAGAACAAAGTTGAGTGGCAGCTGCCTTAATAGAACCTGTTATCGAATAGTCCTATTTCATGCTGAATGCTTTAAGTCACATACCTGATTAAATGCCATATTTTTGCAGGTATTCCGAGAAATTCGTGATATGCATTTCACCAGTGTTTTCCCGCTGCTGAGTAAAAAGGCAAAGCTATACAAACAGGATATGATGTAAGTTTAGCATCATCAAATACATTTATCAAATGAGATCATGTTTCAGCAAGGTATCTTTAATTGAGAACTTGAAGTCCTGAGCTGAGAGTTAAACTGTGCCTAGGAAATATCATTTTTCAAAGATGAAATATCATTGCCTTTTGTATAAAGGCTACAAAGAATCTGCTAGACAAAGAGAAATGAGGAAATATTCACCAATGGTGTATTAGGAAGTTGGCAGTTTATTGCTCTATTTCCCTCAACTAATCAGTTAATCAGCTTTTGAAAAAAAGAGGAGGATAGAAACTGTCTGAATAAAATGTAACCATCTTTCCCATGTTAGATTGCCTAATGGGAAGATCCTGCATTCAATTAAGAACTGAATAAGTTTTTTATTGTATATTTTGACGATATTGATCTAAATTATTAATATAGGATAATGGTAATTTTGCATAATGGTACTTGGCTATTTTTTACTAGATTTTTCTTTCAAATTAGAAACGAAATGACTTGAAAAGCGTGAGTGAGATGAAAAACTTTGTGGCGCAAGATCTGAAGACTTTGAAACAGCAGCACAAATCACTAGCACTACGTAAGACTTTACCAACTATGCCTTTTTTATATTTGTTTAAGAAGACCCTAATAACTGGAACCATGATACTAAAATTAAATATGATGAACAGTTTTTGTTTCTTAAAGCATTCTATTTAAGTAAATCACGAAACCATTTTCCTTAAATTGTTTTGATAACTTCAGTAAACCAAATTCTTCCACTTTGGCTTTACGTTAAACTTTTTACGTAACTTTCGCAAGTTCAATTTTAGCTTTGCTATACCAATAAATTTCATTGTTCATTTGCAGATATTAGCGCGTGCGAATCAATATTAAAGAAGAAAACAGCTGAAAATTTCGAAAAATTCTTGCACACAGAGCAAAGTGAGTTTGATGGAGAAATTCTGCAATTTTAGGAGCAAATTGCAATTCTGTTATTTGACAGTATCAATTCTTAAAGCCACAAATTTCATGGCATCTGAACTTCATAGCTCCTATCTACAGATACTTTTTATTAGGCATTTTTCATGCTTATAACCGACTAATATTGTAACCATTTTGACAAACGTTAATTTGATGATAAGCGAAAGTATTTTACTTATTTGCAAAGGATTTCTTGTTTCATGTTCTTTTTTCCAATTTTTTAAAGGTTTACTTGACGACTCTGAGACGAAAGAAAATTTGCATTTTATTGAAGAATGCATCAACAGACAGGTATAAAAAATCAGATTATTTTGGGTCGGGTAGCTAGAATATTATGCGAAGGGATCGTAGGTAAAACTATTCTTTGATCGATTGATTAAATGGTGATTAAACAACTTTTATGTATTTACTCGTCTGAAAATGAATATATTTGACAGATTCAAAACAATTTTGCCAAACTTGTACGAAATTTAATGAATTTTTGATGTTTATTCATGATTAATTTATTTCAGCTCTCACCTTTTAATACTCTTCGACTTTTGTGTCTTTCATCTCAAACACGGGGCGGTAAGTTCCATTTTTATAAAACTCATTTCATATCGATTTTTTAACATCATTATTAGGTATGGATTTCATGATGGGGGATCCATTCTAAGGTACTTGATATGACCCCCGTTTAGGGCCCTTCATGGTGGTTCTTGATTGGCCTGCTTCAAACTAAATAACTGAACAAGAACATGACACACAGCTAACGAGTTTATCACGCTGTAATTTATTAATCTCCCTCAATTCATTAGCACTGAATTTGATCACAGCTTCTTCATGTATCTCTGTTTTCCTAGCTTCGGACGTGGCTCGTTTGAAGTCATTGAAACACCAGTATCTACAGGTACCTATCTTGCTATTAACAATAATAAATTGGGGTCTGATTTTCACCGCTAATATGGGCCGGTTTTTTACATTCCCATGACAGCTTATTGTCCCAATTTCCATAGATGCAACTGTATGGTTGTACCATCTTTGAACCCAAAAAACAGACACATCCAAGCCATACTCGTTTTCAACTGTTACTTTAGGGCAGTTTGTCCCTTTGGAGATCTTTATTCTTACAAATATAAACAATATTTGGCTTTCCTTAGATACTTCTATTCTTTAACCATTTGTTAATATTTTCCCACCTTTTATTAAACATGACTCCACTAATAAGAACTCTTTCCCTGTCTACTCGATTAAAGAACCGTTACAGCATCCTGTTTATCATAAACATCCCTCTCCATTCTAAAAGCTATAATATTTTTAGTAGTTATTATATTTCATTTTTTTCATAGAGTTATGGTTATGAACATATTATTACGTTTAATAATTTAGCAAAAGCAGGTGTTTACAACGAAGGCACAGAGGTTGGTAGTAGACAATTTTTAAATGTGATATGGATTATCTGCAATACATTCCTTCAGTCTCGCTTTGTAGACGGATAAGAACTTTGGAGTCAGTTGTGATTGCGAACAAAATGAATTAAATTTGTTATTCACCAGATGTTCAGTGTATTTACTGTCATTTTGTAGCCTTGCACATCTTTGAAATATAGATGAAAGTGGATTTATCTAGAATCTTACATACCTTCTGCCTTTCTTTTTTCCTTTTATTTGTTTAGCTATCCCAACTTATTTCTTCAAAACCGTCCTTCTTCAGGGCAACTTATGCTGCTCCGCGACACAATGTTTTATCTTTGCTTTTGCTTTTCTAGAAAAAGGGACAGTTTCAGAGATTAAGGAAGAAGATGAACCTTGTACGTATAAAATGTGCTGATAACTCTTCTGTCAAAACTAGAAAAGTAAATTATAGGTGGAAACCCTTTGGTGAATTCTGATCAATTTTTCTTCTAATGATAAAGACGAATTAAAGTGTTCCAAAATAGAGATTTTCTTACTGTTATCAAGCTAACTTGTCACAGACTAATCCCATAATATATTTTATGTAGCTTTTCATCGAGTTGGTATCCCATGTAAATTTAAGTGAATTTTTCTGCTCTTTTTCAGGTTCCTAAAAATCCCACAGCAGTGAATTTGAAAGATCCTGATGATATGTCATATATATTCGGAGGGGCTTATTCTCCACTTTCGATTAAAATCATCGAACAGGTGTGTCAAAATCTAATGATGTAATGATGATGAAACCCAACAAACCATTAATTAACAGCTTATTATCGCGATAATCCTATTCATTATTTATCAAGGTGTTAACAGATTTAAATGATTTTTATTTCAGTATCTTTTACGAGGTTTAACACACGTTGAAAACATTTTGAAACCCGAAGGGATCCCGGTATTTGAAAATAGACGACCGTCATCAGCTCGAGGTAAGCTTCGATTTTATCCCATCTGTGATGTACTTTTAATAGTTTTAGTTCAGAGAATAATAGCAAATTGCGAACATTTGTTTCCAATTAGAGCTTTACGACTACGTTTGGATGTATACCCAGATATTTGTTTTACAAAATGTTTATTGATGCTTTGCGGTTTTTCTGACGGTAAATTTACCTTTTGATTCTTCTGACTAAATGGAGTTATTTTTGATATTCTTGTTATTCTGCATTTTAGCAATTGGAAGCCACGTTCAACCATCAGCTTCAGCAAAAAAGACGATTCTGGTTGTGTTTTTTGGTGGTTGTACACATTCTGAAATTAATGCTTTAAGATTTATTAGTAAAAAGCAAGGTTAGTGTAAATATAGTTGTAATGTTGATGTAGATGTTCAAGACAAATCATGGATGATGATGATGATGATGATGATGATGATGATGATGATGATGATGATGATGATGATGATGATGATGATGATGATGATGATGATGATGATGATGATGATGATGATGATGATGATGATGATGATGATGATGATGATGACGTTGATGATGATGTTGATGATGATGATGATGATAACGATGATTATGATTATGTGTGATGATAAGACCATTCATTACATTTATAATAGAACTCTTTTAAAACAGGTTATCAATTTATGATTCTGACAACTGGTATTACTACTGGTGTCTCATTTGTACAGACATTTTCTGCATCATGATTAAAATTTATGAAAAGAGAAAAGAAAAAGCAATTGAAATACTGGTTTACGGATTCTTCTCTGGCTGCTGTGTATGAAATTTGTTGCTATGACAGTGAAAACAGACAGTGCTCAGTGAAAGCTGAAAAAAGAATTTCATTTTTGGTTTCTTAAAGGCATCACATCGCAATAAAAGGAGAATTACTTCAAATACTTCAACAATAATAGCACAGACCAGTAACTGATCACATGAAATGTTGATTCTGATCTTTATAATGATCTCCTCAAAAACAGAGACTGATCACATGAAATTTCTATATCAAGCTAGGTGATCACATTAAAAAAAGAAACTGATCACATGAAATTTCTATATCAAGCTAGGCGATCACATTAAATACAGAGACTGATCACATGAAAGTTATAGCTACCAACCCTTTCGTATGTAGTTACCAGTTCTCTAAAAAGAAAGCAATAAACTCCTTATTAAGTACTTGCCTTTTACAATGTGACTGAAAGCCATTAGATTAATTTATAAAGTTTGATTAGAGAAAATTTCGATCATTCAAAATATGTAAAGACACAGTTATAATAAGGTTTTAACTTGAATATAATTACAAATGGAAATATCGTCATAATTTAACATTACAATTAAAACATTTTTGCAATATATTTTTACAGATAATTCCTGTTAATTATCAGGAAAATTAATCGTTTTTTAACATGTACTTTTTTGTTGCATTTCAAGCAGTTACAATCAAAATTTTAGTTTTTGCATTAAATTATGAAAACCTATTATGACTTCATTAAGTTTTCTTAAACTGTTTAGTTTATTCTTTCTTATTTTCTGTTTTTGGTTCAGTATGCTTTGGCAACAACAACTTGATTTAAAATGCCAGGTCACCCTGTATTGAAAGCATGCCTCTGTCTGCCCCCACTTCAAATTTTCTTTAGCTTTGGCAGGCTCACTAGGATCTTTTACCTTGCAGTTGCAAGGCAAGTTGTGTTGGTCTTTGCCTTGGAATGGCATATGGACCACTTGTCAATGCATCATATTTAGAGTTGTCATCTTCATTCCCGGTTAATACAATATTTCGTAACTGAGGAAGTTCGTGAAATGGTAGGTACTCCTCTCCGTAAGGAAGTCCTTTTTGCTGTCTTGATGCAAGGACATCAAAACAAGTTTCATGTTCTTCCCAATGTTTGTCACATGCAGCACACAAGAAATTTGAATCAAATGCAAAACATGAGCAACTCTTTATTTTGCATTTTCTGTTGCTGTTTGGATTGTGTTGCTCATGATCATGTTTACATCTACATTTTGCTCTCCAACTAGTCACATCAAACCCTCTCCTCTTCTGCAGCCACCACTCTCCGATTTCTTCAGGTCGTGATGGAATAAATGCAAACTGTTTGCAAGAGCATCCACTAGATAAACACTTCAGTTTTTCTTTTCCTGTTTCTTGGTAGGAATCATGCGAGCTCAAAGCATGCCCACAGAAGCACCTTGATTCCAAGCTCACACGAATGCAATCAAAATCATTTCCCAAACATCTCCATCCAATATAAACCCCAGATTCAATGGCTTCCATAGCTGCTTCCCTCTCTGGATCAAACAATTTCTTCACACGCGTTGCAAATTGATCTCTATGCATTGCTCTTGCAACATCAAGTAATTCCGCCGTCTTTGCTGGGATTATTGGCTTTATTGTATACTCATGCATTGGCATTACTGATCTTGTTGAACTTGCAACTACAGCTTTCTTACTTGCGTTCTTCCTTGGCGAACTTTTTCTTTGCTCATTAACAACGGAAGTTTGCACCATTTTACCTTTTCCTTTACCCTCTATGGAGTGCAAGCTTTCACATGCTTCTTTGGTCTCAAATACTTCTTCTCTCTGACTTTCCATACCATCATTATCCATTCGTGGGCTTCTGTCTTTCAGAATATTGGGAAATTGGTCTCTTCGTTTTCCTGATGCAGTAGGCCTATATGTTAAGCTCCCCCTGCTAAGAAAGTCTCTTTCTCCGACTGGACTCCTTATGCCAGCAATTTTTATACCACTAATGTCTTCTCTGTGCTTTTTATTATTGATTCTCGTTCCTTTTGGCACTTTTGCTGCTGAAATCAACTTTTTCGGGTGCATTGCGTTGGAGTTGAGGTCCTTGCTGGCCGCCATATTTGTTGTTAGTTACCCAATCTTCAAATCCCTCCTGTGCAGCAACAGAAACCACAGCAGGTATTTGGATGGGTGTCAGGAGGGGGTGATGCATAAAGGGGGCATTGGCTGGGTAGTCAGGGTGAAACATGGAAAGCAATGCAATGTGATGTAATTTAATTTTATGTAATGTAATTTAATGTCATGAAATGTTATGTAATTCAATGTAATGTAATGTAATTTAATGTAATGTAATTTATTGTGATGTAATGTAATGTAATTTAATGTAATGTAATGTAATTTGTTGTGATGTATTGTAATGTAATGTAATATAATGTAATGTAATGTAATTTATTGTGATGTAATGTAATTTAATGTAATGTAATATAATGTAATGTAATGTAATGTAATGTAATGTTATGTAATGTAATGTAATGTAACAAAAAGGAAAGCAGTTTTAAGCATTGCTTGTACTTGAATTACATTCTTTCTGCTGCAAAGCAAAGGATTTATCTACAGCAAAATAGCAATATTACAAAGATGCAAACTTTGATAAAACCAGAAGGCTTTCTTAAAACCACGGGTATGCACCCCCAAGGAATTTTTTTTTCTCGTATTGTGATGAAATACTACGTTAAAAAACGATATTCGAGAAACTCAAAAAAAATAATTTTGGATTGAAATATGGGTAAATTAAAATGAGAAAGTCATAATCTATTTACAATGGGTGAATACGGTTATGAGTTAATGGCTCAAAGGGCTGGATAGAGTTACATTTCTCAGCTTCTTTTACTATGAAGATTTTGCACGTGAATTGAATCCAACACCTTGAATTCTAAAAGGATGTTGTCGTCTGGTCTTCTCTGGTCGCTCAAGGGCACTTCTTAGATTTCTTTGGTAAGTTTTTTCAGCATCCTATTAGATAAAAATAATCATTAAGCAATCATTCGATTCGAATGATTAGAATCATTAATCAATAAATCAACCAATCAGCCAATCAACCAAGGACTCGACTTGTCAATGAACGACTGAATGAACGCATGTATGAATGAATGAATGAATGAATGAATGAATGAATGAATGAGTGAGTAAATGAATGAATGAGTGAATACGTGAGTAACAAACGAACGAATGAACCAATCAATTAATTAATCGATCTATCAATCATTCATTCACTTAATCAATCAATCATTTATTAAATTGAAAAAGGAAGTTAATCAGTCATTTGATCAATAAATCAATAAGCTAATTATCAATTGAATCGGTAAAAGGCTCAGCCATTTGAAGAACGAACAAGCCAATTAATCGACCAATCAATTAATCAATTATTAGGCCCTTAAATCAACAAGACAAACCATAGGCATTCACAAAGTACATTATTCGTTATTAAAAAGAAGTTAATTGCTAAACATTATGAATAACAAAAAATTGCACTGCACCAAGCTAGGAAAACATTGTGGTCACACGGTCACTAGCTGCTGGAAAGTCCACGAAAAGCAAAAGAAACTGCTATGATACAACCAAGTCATGCCTTTTTTCTATTTTTTAGGAAGGTTTGCCTTTCTCTATTTTTATTGTCCGGAGGAAGTTTAATAATTTTTCTGGACGTTGGCATTGCATTGTGTAAAATTTGTGAAATTTAAAAAACTTACCTGCAAACTTTGTATCTCTCTTCTAGCTTCATCAATTTCTTGGTCCTTTCTTTTTTGCTGATATTTGATTTGTTGTACTAAACCTTCTTGATAGCTTTTATTTTTTGATCTTAATCTGTTTAGTTGTTCTGCTTCTAATCTTTTATATTCTTCGATTTGCTTCAGCAATTCTTGTCTTTCTTTCAAGGCACCCTCTTGCTCTTTCTTCCGATTTACATCTAAAATCAAAATCCATGTTATCCAAAATGTATACAAAGAATAAATATTACAAGACTTGATCCTTTATTATCCAGCAATTCCTTGATGCCTGGTAGTTGCCATGCCCCTCCCGTATATAATGTTATCTTAACGTAGCCTATTTAACGCTAAACCTACCTCTTTCTATGATTTGCTCTCTTCTTGTTTCCAAAACATTTTGCAACAATGCATGCCTCGCCTCTTTCTCTTTCTCCTTCTTAGCGTCCCGTCTTGCGTACTGTTTTTCAATTTCATTATTGACAAGTTTTGCGAATCTGTCCTCTCGATCTTTCTCCTCCTTTCGATTCATTTCAACATAATGCATAAAACGCTGGTTTTCTTCACGTAGAATTCTCTATAAAATTCAGAAACGTAAGTTGTAAAACTCTCGTAAAGGTAGGAGAGCAAGGCTACTAATAGTAAGTTAATTGCTGAAAATAGAAAATTATCAACCAAACGAACGCCTTTGAAATGCTTAATGAGGAAGGGCACTGAATAGATACTCTGTATTGGGACAAGAGTGGAGATATTTTGGGACCTCCCCAGGTTTATGGATCTAAAAGCACGGGATAATTTTAATAAGTTGCAATTGAATGGTTCTTACTAGTACTGTAATCATTTCGGTATAGTAGATGGAACTAAATTGTTTTTACAGACATTGTGATATTTGAAGGAACTTCGCTAACTTGGAAAATGAGGGGAAGATCTATAATAGATGAACCTAAAAGCCTTCTTTAATGGTATTTCTGGTATGTTGGTAGAAGGAAGCAATTCTGGTAAAATACAAGGGCTAATTGTAAACTATCCCATTTTTGCGTGAGGTAAAAGATCCACCGTGGTCACTAAATGAAAAATGAGAAGTGATGGTCACCTTTTTGTTTTTATCCTCAATTTCTTCATTTTTCGTATCTTCGATGACTTTTTGTAGAATCTTCATATCCATTGCCAGTTGCTCTTGTCTTTCTCGAGCCTAAAATAAATCATGGCTTTAATATCATCCAGAAACACGATAAACAAATTGATTAAAGATGAACACATAACATGCAGCGGGTGACTGAACGGATGTTGGTCTGACGGGGCGGGCGTTGTCGTTGACGTAATAACCCAAACATCCACCTTTCCGTAAATTTGAGAATTTGTCACATCCGTTGGCAACACCCCCTGAATCATGGTCTAGTTTGTCCCCGTGACAATGGTGAATATTTAAATGGTAAATGAAAAGGAATTGGGGAAAAATGTGTCACACAATTCAAAATACCTCATTTTTCTTTTTCAATTTGATCGAAACATCTCTGGCTCGTTTAGCAGCAAATTGCTTTCGCTTTCTCTCTTCAACCAAGAACTTTTCTTCTTCTGCACGGATTTCTGCTTCTTGTTTCTGAGGAAAAGAGAAAATGTATAGATTTATGAAAAGACTAAGTTATGGTTACATTTTAACAGATTACTTAGTGGAGAAGTATGGAAGCATTTTAGTTACTTGACAGACATCAGGGGCAGCAACAGAGGGGCAGGAGGCTGCAAAATTGTGTCCTATTACCCAGAAAGATACCCTATATTCTGCTACATAACCCCCCTGTCAGGGAACTTAGCCCTTCCATGGAGGAAATCCTGGTGCCACCTCTGACTGAGATACAATATGGTTTTTCTGATTAAGAGAGATCAAAACAGGGTTGCTCTCAATATCAACAAGATAAACAGTGTAATGTTCCTTCAATGAAACATACTAAGAAGATCTAAAGTACACATACCAGCCATTCTGCTTCATATTGCTTCAGTTGGCGTCCTTCCTCAAGCTTTCTTTCAATGGCAGATTTTTGGAGGTTGAGAATCTATAAGATCATCATCATAATCAACATCATTCAAACTTCAACATTTTAATGTAATTTTTCACTTTGAAAATGCTCTAAATGTTTGGGTAGAATAGTTTTCCACAATAAGATGGTTGTTACTTTCCTAATAGATGAATTTTATTCATTTCTCACTTGATCCATTTAAAAATAAATCTTATTTTCTCATCATTCCAAGTCTTCCTAGGTGTCCTGTTCTTAACTTATTGCTAAATCAACAAACAACTGTAGTCATAAAAATAGTTCATTATACATTTATTTCTACTTTATAATGTTTAATTATTCTTGGCAACGAAAGATTAAAGATTTGCTGAAGATATTTTAGAATTCTGATTTCCTGATTGATATGACTGAGAGTCATCAGCCACACATAAAAAAAAATTTGAAAATCACACACTGGAAAATGGCTTTCCTACTAAAATATTACTGTATTAAAATTATTATTAAAATAACAATCAAAATTTACCTCAACCATTTCTCTATTTCTCTCCATTTGTTCCTGTGCTTCTTGCTCTTCTCTTTTAGCTTTTGCAAGTCGATCTTGTTCCCATAACTCAGCATACATATGCTCAATCTCTTGGTCCTCTTGGTGTTTGCTCATTTTTTCTGCTATTTGAGTTTCTCTCTCAATAAACAACTCATCACGCATTCTTTGACTTTGGTGGGATCTGAGTTCTTCACATTCCTCTCTGTTTGTGATGTAGATAATAATATAAAGTCCAAAATGAATGAGAGGGGGTCAATTTGAATGAAGAAAGGAAATATTAATTTTGACTTTTTAGACACATAATACTAAACTCTGTAAGGAGGAAATATCTTTTACAAAATATTGATAGACCTAAGAATAAAACACCAATATCAATTACCTAAACTTTTGATCTAGTTTTTCAGCAACAAAAGCTTTCCTTTCCTCTTCTCTTTTTGCTCTGAGTTCCTTTGCTCTCAGCCTCATATTTTCTTGTCTGTCTTCAATTGACTCTTCTTTCGCCTCCATTTCTGCTAAAAATTGTTCCTCTTCAGCAATAAGCAGTTCTCGTAATCTGTTTTAGAAATACATTGCAACATTGTAACAAAGATTTCTTAACTTAAATTAAAATGATATCAACTATCCTATACTATACTGGGTTTTAGTCACAATTAACAAGCAAGGAAATCTGCTCCAGGGTATAACGATATGGTCCTCATGGGATAAATACAAATGAAGATACACAGTGTCAATTTTTTGTTACTTGATTATCTTGATTTTATCAAAGAATATAAATTTAAGCTCAATTATAACACTCTACCTTTCACGTCTTTCTTCCAAGCTGATTTTCTCTCTTAGCAGAAGAGCTTCCACTCTGCGTGCAACAATATTTTTCTGAATCTTTTTGTCTGTTGTTTTCTCCCAATCAGACTAAAAATTAAAGAAAAAATTAACCATATAAACCTGGATTAAAAATTACACAATTGCAATCCTCGATTTTGTACCAAAATTGGTAAACATTGTCCTTGATTGCAATAAAACTAAACATGATTTTACCTTCAGATCACATTGCTTTTGGTACAAAGTCTCGGCGATTGTCTTCTCTCTAAGCTCTTCATTTTTCCTTCTTTCAAGAATGAGATGCTCAGCTGGAATTTTATTCTTCGGCTTTGCGACCTGAGGAAAAAAACCAAAACAGATTATGCATTTCAATTTTTAATCACAAGATCATTTCATGCATGCATTCATCCCTAAATATTTGGCAGGAGATCTTGTTTTGGTGAAAATCAATCTTCTTGCATTGTTGCATTAGGTTTAATAAATTTTTAATAATGATTTTCACTGTTATTTGAAATGGTTTGGTACTTGCTGTTTCGTTCATTGACGGCTTCAGTTGGTCCGGTATAAATTAAACTGGCCTAACACAAGGACAGCTGGACAAAAAACGAGAAATTGATGACGCTACTTACAATTGCAACAGAATGTGGCGTTGGGCCTGAAAATTCTCGAGTTCTCCTTATAGATTGTATCATCATTTTGTAAATCGTTTTCTTGAAAAGCTAAAATTATCTCTAATTCATAATCTTTAGCAGTCCATTCCATCCATCTTGTCTTCTTGTTTCTAGGGAATCAAACCAAAGTAAACTGGGAACTAGTTTCTTGTTGCTAAGTTTAATGCTCCTTCGCATTTTCTCTTAACTATAAAATTCTACGAACAATTGTCTCTTCTTCCACTTTCTGTCTTTTTGTTTTCGATTTTTCAACAAAGTGTGATGGTTTCGAAAAATGTTTTTAATATTCTCCCTCAATTCACTAAGGCCATGGCAGTGTTTGCCCCACCCCGTAGTTGGCCTATATTGTTTTTGTTTACGATTCATAAATCCTTTGAATCTAAGCTTTTCAAATGCTCGCTTTCTTCTTTTGAATTATCTGACACTTTAATAATGATGTTTTTAAAACCAACCAGTGGAGATATTCAAGCTGCGAAGTTGTACGGCGTTGTATTTATACAAGTATTTTTAAAACTCGCGCTAAAACGTGGTGAAAACGGAAGACATCAGGAAGTAAAAGCTAGTTGCCCAAGTCCTTGGTACTTTGTGGGTCTTCCCTTCATTGTATGCCAGATTAAATTACAAGAAATTGAGGCCAAGACCAGTCACCATGGTATGAAATAGCTCAAATTTAACTGCTAATTTACCTATATTTGAATGTTATTGTTTATTTCTGCGGCAGCAGTGAAGGGGTAGCGTGGAGCCAGTTTGCAGAGTATGGCCGATCTTGACAAGATCTTGGGTGCGCCAACAGTCCCGCACCTCAGGTGCGGGTGCGCTTAAACCGTCTAAAAATCGTAAGGTGTGCCAGTTCACTATGGGTACCACTGCACGAACATAGCAACTTAAAAATCCGAGGGGCGCCCAGGTGCGCTCTCTTAGGCATTTAAGAATCATCTTGGTTGCGCCATTGCCATACTTTGCATTTTGGGCGTGGAGTTTTGTTTCTGTATAGGCCATGTTGGGACAAATTTTCTGTCTTGTTGCTCGGTGCATTTACGCTTGTAGCGAAAAATTGTAAAAACAAGAGGCCAATAGCAGTATCCGTTTTCAAGAGACTGAATCTTCCCTCTAAAATACGGTTTGGACCTGGAACGAATATCTTATCTCCGTTGTTACGGTTTGGTTCATTTGCCTTCCTGGGTATTTTGCTTGCTTAACCACGCCCCCCGTCTACCCTGAAGATTAAGTCCCTGATGAAAACCTTTAGCCGCGCCGTTATTTTATCTTTTGTTTTTAATATTATCGACAGGAAAAGAAGGAAAAGAGAGAAGAGTTAATCGTAGAGGAGTCGAGGTCTACGCAGGTATTCATAATTTAAATTCATCTGTCAGACCAGTCATAGTTCTTTCCTATGGGTTAGGGGAATGTCCTGTAATTTAGTAATTTAGGCCACAATTATGCCCCTTATTTTGAATTTTTGGAGTTGAATCTTGAAATATCATCAAGGGTCAGCAATTTGTTTATTTTCTACTTTCCAGGGACAAAAGAGATGTGTAAATCGAAAGTTTGCTGTTTTGGTAAGACGTGCTCATAAATTTTGATGATAAAATCTTTTCTTGATATTTAAGTTCCATTTTGTATTTTCTGCTTTCAAAAGGCTTCTTATCAAGTCTGGTTTATTTTAGGGACTTGTGATCGCAATTATCATTGCTATTGTCATTGGTACCACAGTTGCTGTTTTACGCAAAGGTTTGGGAAAAATGATTTATATAGGAGTATAATATTTTGATGATGATGATGATGATGATGATGATGATGATGATGATGATGATGATGATGATGATGATGATGATGATAATGATGATGATGATGATGATGATGATGATGATGATGATGATGATGATGATGATGATGATGATGATGATGATGATGATGTTCGTGATGATTATGATAGTGATGATGATGATTGATTATTGATGATGGTGATGATGATGATGATGATGATGATGATAATGATGATGATGATGATGATGATGATGATGATGATGATGATGATGATGTTCGTGATGATGATGATGATGATGATGATGATGATGATGATGATGATGATGTTCGTGATGATGATGATGTTCGTGATGATTATGATAGTGATGATGATGATTGATTATTGATGATTGATGATAAATTGTATCATGTTCGTTGCAGGAGAATCAAAGGCAAGGAAAGCTTTCGGCTGCGATAGGCAAGTCCAGTTTCACAACTTAATTAATAAAGCTTGTAGTTTTTCTAAAGCATCACCATGGGTAATAAGTCAACCGTGGGGGTACCGAGGAGCTGAGACAATTATGGGAAGAGCTGTCTTCCTTCCCCTCTCTTTTCCATTTCAATTTTTCTCCCCTTCCAGGCCTACGTTATTATTCTTTACATGTTATTGACATTGATATCCCAATCCCTCTTTCTTTCTTCTCGTAGCCAGGTTAGATTTCAATGTTTGTTTACGGTTTGCATTTTTGTTTAGACTTAGTCCTTTTTTAGCTTCTCAAGACCAGCATTGATTCTTATATATGCAGATGGATTTCGTGCTGATTACCTGGATCGAGGATTCTCCCCAACCATCAGCCAGTTGGGTAAGTATACATTATCAGCAGGTCCGTAGTAATCGGGGGCATAAGGGGCATGAAAACCCCCTGGAGAAGATCATTCTTCATATTGGCCATCTAGGGGTACTCTTTTTCAAGCCTTGTCGAAATGTGGGGGCACTAGAGAGTCATACAGAAATAGCCTTGCCAATGAAGTAGCACAGAGACGCCTCGAGGACTGAAGGGGGCAAGTTTAATACTGCAGAAGACGCGCTCCCTTTGTTTTATGAACACAAAAATTTAGTGCCGAAATGGATGTTGTCAAAGAATTAAGTCCGTATTTCGCCCTGATGCTCCCATGTGCTGAGGGCAAGCAGTGGCTGCCCCCTTACTTCCATTTGCCCTTTTGTCCTTCTATTCATTGATCTTATTTTGCATCTGAAAAATGGTCATGTTCTTTCTTTTCAGCAAAAAATGGTGTTCGTGCGGCAATGAGAAGCCAGTTTCCCACCAAGTCCTCTCCAAATCAATATAGCATTGTAACTGTGAGTATCTGAGCCAAGGGGCGTCGTTGAAGTTTGTAAACATTTAATGATTTTATTCAATGAAAGCAATAGGCTGACCAGCATGTCTAGCTTTTGCATTTAATTGATTGATGCCCCTGTAGCCCTGCGTAATCAGTTGCATCACGTTGAGGGAGGGGGATTGGGGGCGCAAACCATTAATTATCGTCTTTTGGAGGCAACATTTGTCTCTGGAGGGCAAGGTTTACTACCAAAGGAGTGTTTTGGCAACTTTGGCGAAGGGAAAAGTGTTTTTCTGTAAGGTTACAGTGACTACACGCTTCCAAAACCAAGCACCGAAAGACACCCTGTCAGTGACTAAAGGCCCATTTATCGAATTCAAAATGTTATGCAAGTGTGCTGATAAGGAAAGCAAAATCTGTATGCAACATAACTGGTTTTTGTCAGCTTTGCGTTTTTATTATGCAATGAGATTCGCAGTTGTTGTACAACTTTGTCCATAAGGGTATATCCTTGTATGGTCACGTGCACGTTGCATATAGTCAACCGTGTTTTACTGCAGCCTCGATATCACCATTTGTCATCAGAGGTTGCAAAGTCCAGAGATAAAGGTTCGAGTTACTATGAAGAGTCCAAAGTTGCTTCAAATTGCCTGACTTTCATGACCCCTTTATCTGTGAGGTCACAGGGAGGGAATCCCCTGCAGTCAGGTGATTCTGTTGTTGGTATTAAAACGGTTGGTCCTTTGTACCACTTAAAGAGAAGAGAGAGAAGTGAACGGTAGTGAAAAGAAATCGGAAAAAGAAAACAAGAAAAATGCTTGCTAAAAGAGTGCTCATCGGAGTCAACTTTCTGACGTTAGCTGGCCTACTTGTTTTGAGTTACTACTCAACGACACCTTCGCCGCTATTTCCACGCACGCAAGTGAATGTTTCAAGAACTTATCCTACTGAAATAACACCAAGTGATGCGACATTCGCAATATGGGGAGTCATTTATTTTTTGCAAGTTGCATGGAGCATCTACGCGCTAACCCTCAACGTGAGAACTGACTTTGGGGACATTTTACCTGCGAAGTTCTTCAGCTACTACATCTTGTCAACTGCGTGCAACGTGTTATGGCTTTTCGCTTGGGCCAGGGTGCAGTTTGGAATGTCTCTTTCGCTCATCTTTGGCATTGCTCTATGCCTCGTCCTGAGTCTGATATACGCGTCTGCAGGACTGTACAACTACTTGAAGCAATTTCCAAGCAAAAAGGGCAAGCCAAACTTGGTAGATGTTTGGTGCGTTCGCATCCTCATTCAAAATGGTATTCTCTTTTATGCCACTTGGGTCAGCATTGCAACCTGCATCAATCTTGCCGTCTACGTTGAATACAACCTTGGGGTTGATGGCAGCAAGGCCGCCACTGCATCCCTCGCTATCCTGACTTCAGTGATCATTCTTTGGTTCATCATGGAGAATTTTGTCGTGCAGGAATACACCCGATTTGTCGTATCGGAATACATCGTCCTGGTCATCGCACTCAGTGGTGTTGTAAAGGCGCATTGGACAGATGGACATGGAAATCAAGCATTTGAATTGGCGTTGCTGATTTTGTCCGGTGTTCTTCTCATTGCAAGGATCGCTCTTATCGTTGTTCAAGAATTAAAGAAAGAGCAAAAGGCTCAGGTTACATTCGTAATGATGGGATAAACTGGAATGAATGTTCGCGGAAATTGAACAGTAATACTTCAAAAACTAAAATGATTTAAATTTGATTATAGAAAACGATTTGTAATATATGAATATTAACATGTACCATTCACCATCTCGAGTTTAATATATAATTTTATCCATTTATATTAGTTTGATTTCTTCTCATCATCTTGGGACATAAGGGGTTCGAGGTGGTAAGAATGTCCCATGAGGAAATAGGCCAATCTGATAATAAACGAGACACCTTGATAACAAATATTGGGTAACCCTCGACAATGCAAACTGTCTGGCAAGGGCGTTGCTTGCAGTTCTAATGTGTGACAATGTGGGGGAGGGGGGAGGAGGGTAAGCAAAAATCTGAATGTAAAATTTAATGGCGGGGAATGGTCGTTTTGATGATGATGATGATGATGATGATGACAACTATGATGATGTTGATGATGATGTTGATGATGATGATGATGATGATGATGATTCTTGATTTGAGTGATCAATGCTGATGGCGATGCTGTTTATAAGATTTCTAATGCTCCTGTCACACTGTGCAAAATTTTCCTCTAAATATCTTTTTATTTATATTTTATTTCAGGGGTTGTACCCAGAATCGCATGGAATAGTTGCCAATTATTTTATGAATAAAGCAAGAAATGACACATTTGCATATTGGATTCCGGCTTCGAAGGAGGGCAAATGGTGGAAAGGAGAGCCTGTAAGAACGTGATTTATTAAAGACCCATAAGGTTAATAACAACAACTCGTAGAATTAAAAATACCCTCGTCGGAATATTGGCTAGTTTGTTATTTAATTGGGAGCCAAGTTGAAGGGGTTTTTGAGGGTGAGGGGTGTAGTCAGAACTGGCTCATTGCATGAGGGTTTATTTTAGGGGTTTCAGGGGGTATGGGCTTGATTGACGATTTATGGGGAGGAATGGGTGGTTTTATAGCTGATTGGAAACTTTTGATGTTGCTTCACATTGACTGATTATGGTTCTTAATAAATTGAGATATCATCAAACACAGATTTGGGAAACTGCAAAAAAGCAAGGTGTTAAAAGTGCTGTCTATTATTTCTGGCCTGAGAATATCGAGAAAGGTAACTTGTTTCATTTACTTGCCAATCTTCCATTTCTCATCTCTATCACACCATATTTCACATTGACATTCAGAATGGATTTTAAGTTTTCTAGTTTTCTCGTCATTCGGTGATAATCTTATGTCGCCAATCCCCCGTTTTTTGATTTGTCCGTGGCGGAACTCGAGCTTTTGAACAACAAGGGGCGGACATTGGGTTTTTTGACTGCCATCTTTATCACAGTGCGTTGAGTTGTACCCTTCAATCATAGCCTTGATATTATACAAAGCTTATGTACCACCCACCATCTCTATTAACAGCAAACGCTGGGTGCTTTCCAATAACTGAAAAAGACAGCTTTACTAAACCATATTTTGTTTTGATTATAGAAAGGCAGCCTGAGTATTGGATTCCTTATGGTGACGGGTGAGTTGCATCGATTTCTGTAACGCTATGTGAAATAATTTGAGCATCTACTTAATGACCTGTGAGCAGTTTTCAACCAGAATAGGTTAGGAGTGCAAAAATATGTGCATAAAAACAACTTATGAATGCTTAATTTCTCTATTTAATTTCCAGAAAAACACCGTATGCTACTATTGCTGATAAGGTCTTGAAATGGTTGGATTTAGAAGCAACAAAACGGTTTGCTTTTTAATTATTTTTTGATTTAATAGAAATGAAGGATGAGTGAACGAACGAATGAATTAATAAATGAATGAATAAATGAATAGATGGATAAATATAATAACGAAAACATGAATGATTAAATGAATGAATGAATCAGGTAATAAGTGAAATAATAAATGAATGAATGAATTAAAGAATCAATCCATCAGTCAATCAATCAGTCAATCAATCAATCAATTATTCAATCAGTCGATCTGTCAGTGATTGAGCCACTCAATCAATCAATCAATCAATCAATCAATCAATCAGTCTATCAATCATCCTATCAATCAATCAGTCAATCATTCAATCAATCAATTGATCGATAGTTCGTTCAATTGACATTTTTGATCTTTAAACAATCTTGTATTTTTGTTTCTTTAGGCCATATTTTTTGTCATTGTACTTTGAAGATCCTGACACACCAGGCCATTTATTCGGACCAGATTCAAAAGAGGTAAGGATATTTCTAACATTCCAAAAATTAGAGGTAATTTATGGAACCATTGCAAATAGTCTTGACTACCCCATTGACTACTTGATTATTCTTGATGTGCATCTTAAATTGAATTTCTGATCATGATTACGTTCTTGGTTTCAGAATAATGCTGGTATCAAAAAGGTAGATGGTGTAGTCTCAAGATTAGTGTCCGGTATTCAAGATCGCCAGTTGGACAGTTGTACGAATATAATGATTGTGTCCGATCATGGTAAACGAAATTTGCTTCCTTTTATTCTGTAAAATTATATTTCAATTTTAAAGTTTGAGCAGAGTATATAATATAACGTATTACTAATCATTTTTTTAAGGCAAAATATTTGAAGTTATTGGTAAGGCCACAAATGGTGCCAATTTAAGCGCGTTTCAGACATGTTCCGGTTATGATAAATCAGTTCAATAACAGGCAAAATATTAGTCCTTTCAACGCACTCAATTCAAAGAGGTAGAGACGAATCGATTGTTAATGTTTGGGCATTGATAATTTTACTTGAGGCAGTCTTGTTGGTAATGGGTAATTATAAATAACAGTTGTGTGTGTTAATTTTGCAGGAATGGCAAACGTTTCTTGCTCTAAAAGGATTTACCTGGACAAGGTAGTTTGGAATCGATTTTTTTTGGGTTAGACAGATGCTCAGTCCTTAATTTCAACCGTTTATTATTCTTGGAAAGAATGTTTTTTCTGAAGAAGTCAGAAACTGGTTACGATCAAACTTCGACTAGAATGCTTTGATACAAAATGGTTGGCATGTTTTCGAAATCATACTAAAAGCTTATGGAGATTTTAAGATGCTCAAGACTGATTTAGCTCCCCAGAAACCACTCTCTAGGAACACCTCAGGTTTCCTAAATTGATGCTACACATAAGGCATGTAATGTTAGGGCATAATGTAATAGAATAGTTCAACTAGATGCTACATACTCTTCAAACCTAGTTTCAAAATTGATGATAGACTTTGAATGAATAAAGAAATGGAATTGTTGTTAATTTAGTTCGAAGTATACCGAAGGAGACAACCTTGTTTTTTAGATGATCCAGATGGAAAACATCAGTGTGACAGGGACTGGACCATTTGTGAGTTTGTACACAAAGAATAAAGGTGATTCGTGATTATCAGCAGTGATTTATGATTTATTGATTGATTGATTGATTGATTGATTGATTGATAGATTGATTGATTGATTGATTGATTGAGAATTGATTCGGATGCATATTGTTATTGCCATCATCTCAAACAGAGGAAGCTGTTTGAGCCTTTTCTCATCAAAGGCTTTGCATTTCATGAGATAACCAACTCACACTTTGTTTTTCTTTTCAGGAGACACAGAAAAGTATACAAACGAGCTTAAGGTATGTCTCCTTTCAATCTTAGAATTCGCAAAGCTAGCCTCAGGATTACGAATACAATGCATTAATAGCCGAAATAAAGAGGTAAATTACCCCATCCAACCCCACATCACCCCATGCAAGCCACAATTCAACAGTCATTTGGATTATAATCGAATTCTTTTTTAAAAATTTGCAAGCACCAGTGCAAAATCAACCGACTGTTTCCGAAAGATCTGTCATGATCATTCCCCCTTTGATTTTATTTTCATTTTCTAGTGTAAAAACAACAAATTTCGAGCATATTCAAGAGATGACATCTACATGCCAAAAAGATATCATTATGCGAATAACAAGTGAGTTATTAAATATTTAATCCTAATTATATGATTATCAAAGGACAATAAAAAAATTTCCTATCTTTTGATCACATCTCATTAAAGTATATATTCTATATAAATATCTCAAATATCGACCAAACTTTCCTATATATATGAAATGAACTTATGAAGTGTATAATGGATTTTTGAAAGCAAAACTTTTGAATGTTCTCCACTTTAATATTTTTAAGCCTTTCGAATTAAACCATCCCCTGCAGATTGTACATTTATTTTCTTCGTTTGCAAAATTCCAAATCAACGCTGAAATGAAATTCTTTAAATTCATTCAGGCGCATTGGCGATATTATACTTGTTCCAGAAACTGGCTGGACAGTTTATAGCAAGTAGGTATTTTCACTATTTCTGGTTTTCGATTTTCGAGCAATTTTCATCGGCACGCAATCGTTGATGTTGACAATTCATCAATTTAGCAAAATATTCCAAACAAATCTTTATTGATTAGAAGATTATTTAAAGAAAATAAAAGTTTAAAAATGCAAAAATGCTTATGATATTAAAGGCCTACTCTAGACGTATTTATTTTGCTTCTCTAAGGTCAAAATAAGAATTTTATTCTTTGTATTATAAATTCCAGGAGCGCTCCTTGCTTGAACAGTTTTCGTGGTGCACATGGCTATGATAACACCGATCCGTTGATGAGAGTAAGTATATAGCTTCAATACCTAAAAACATGACATAATAATTGTTTTATATTACTTTGATTAAAGAAAGACTCTTATTTTCGTTGTCCAAATGATCCAGCTTCCCTCCTCATTTTCATCTTCATTTGGTGCACTCTTTCTGCCCAATGTAATGATTTAATAAAACCGAAGTTTCTTGATTTTCAAATGTTTATTGGGAAAGTGATGGTTTAGTAAAATTCTTACGTTGATGATTTCTTTTCAGGCGCTGTTTGTTGCCAATGGGCCTTCATTCAAAAAGGGCATTGTAGCAGATGAGTTTCTCAACACAGAGCTATACAATTTAATGGCAGGTATGCTGCTAATTTCCATTTCAAGTCAATAATGACAGCAGTTGCAAATTCCCATGTACAGCTCGATCTTCCCTCTTATTTAGACCGATAATACTCAT
Source organism: Catostylus mosaicus (assembly GCA_964019065.1). Classification (NCBI taxonomy): domain Eukaryota; kingdom Metazoa; phylum Cnidaria; class Scyphozoa; order Rhizostomeae; family Catostylidae; genus Catostylus; species Catostylus mosaicus. The sequence continues at coordinate 7,935,645 of OZ025194.1, read as the reverse complement.
CTAAAGTCATCCCAAGTTCACCAATCTAACTTTACCGAAGGTCGAAAGATGCCTGTTCATATTTATCACTGATAAGTACAATAAAAGAAAGGAAATAAAGCTTTTTGGTCATATCATCAGAGAGGACAGTAGTGAGAAAGTGGTCGTTGAAGGAAGATTAGATGGACCGAGAGCTAGACAGGCAGACAGAGAATGACTTTTATGCAAGGTTTGGCAACGTTGGTTGCTTGTTGCTTAATTGCGAACGAGCTAATTCATACTGAAACATACAGACAAAGGCACACGCTAATAGTCATCAACGTCACGAACTGATACGGTATCGTAATGAGAAAAACGTGAGGATATGATACTGTTTGCTTTTAACTTTGCACAAACTTGGAATAATTTCCAATGCTTCTCATTTTCTGCAGAAATCCTTCAGTTGAATCCAGCTCCAAACAACGGTACAAAAGGACGCTTGTCTCATCTTCTCAAAAAACCATTAAAAAGTAGAGAACCAAGTAGAAATGGTGATGACAACAAATTTTCAATGGATTGCAAATTTCCAAAGAACATCACTGAAGCACTAAAGAACTGTTCATATTGCACTTGTCCATATTGCAGTGTAAGAAACACTGTTTTCAGCTTTCATTTTCTTTTTGCTATTGTTATTTTGATCTTTCAAGTTACGTTTTCTGTCTCTGTTATGTATAGTCCCTTTGGTTTTTACATTCCATCGCTCATGCCTAAACAAATTGTCTTTTAGTATACCATTCTGGCGAACTTGACACAAAACAGAAAACATTTGGATCTCTCTCCGGCTGATGGTGAGACTTCAAGTGACCTTTTCAAGACATTTTTCGTTCATTGATATCTTCCCCCTTTTCACTAATAAATCTATTGATCAGATCTATTAATCACGTGTTGGATTTTAATTTCTAATCGATCAATTTTTAGTTAAAATTGCGTTCAATGAACACCAACCATGGGGCATACCTCAAGGCGGTGCAGGCATACAAGGATGCATCTTACCTCAGAGGCATTACATTACGGGTTACAGCGGATATCTACACATACCACTTTGGGTAGCATATAAAATGACAGCCAAGGTGAGAGAGTAAAATCTTTTTCTCTGCAAAAAGGATTTCTCCATTGCCCCAGAAGTAACAGGGTTTAAAAATAATTACAAAGCTGAGAAGCAAAGTAGCTTGAAAGACTGTAAGAGCATCGATACACGGTCTATGCAAACTTGGCAGATTTCTTGTTCTGAGGAATCCAAACATAATAGAATCCTGGCACTGAAATTGATTGGTCAATTTCATGGTCACCATAGAAATAGCGAAATTGACCTTCTCATTGGCTCTCTTACAAGTGACAACAATAGATTGAAACGGGGAATCACCTAGCGAGCAACCAGTCAAGAACAGAACATCTAGCTTGATCTTTCACGTGAATATAAAAGTTACCAGTTAAATTTGATACAAAGATTGAAAATCTTTTTACTTTGCAGCAACTTAGTACAAATCTTCCACGAAAAAATTGCTTCAGAAGAGATCTTCGTCTCATTGATAAACATTCTTCATTCTGTTTGGACTATTCACGGTCAGGTTATGACAGAGGTCATATGGCACCAAGTGGTGAGTGTGTTTCCATTCAAAATCTAGGATCCTTCGAGCCAAATATTAATCTATTTACTTCTTCCTTAAATGAATAAATCATTTAATCAATTGAAAGCTGAAGGAGCATCATGGAAAAATATAAGAATTAAACTCTCTGCCTGCTTGGTAAATGAATTTTCGAATGTATTCCAACTTCACAAAAATATCATATATTTTTCAGGGGATTTCAATTTTGATCGATTTGCAGAGCAAGATACTTACATGTTGAGTAACATTGCCCCACAAAGCAGATACTTCAACAGATATCCAGGTACGTACTATGTTATGCCTTACAGCATCAGAAGTTGTCAATTTAGTCTCAACGTAATTTACAGAACTGTCAAAAGCATTTCCGATGGAAACTTGATGTTTTGTGTTCGAGTCTGAGAATGTAACAACTACACACCGCCAAGATGCTATCAATGAGACCAACCACATATTGGAATGATGAGACGCTATAGAAAACGATGACCAATTCATGACCAATACGTAAGGAAACAAAACTGGACTTTGGCATAACATGCAGCTATAGACACACGTCTGCGATCATTACAACGCAACCATTGCACTCCAGCGCAGATTAAATGTGCAATTAGGCAACAACTATTGTCAATTAACAACATCACATTTGAATTAATCAAAAATAAGCCTAAAATACATGTTAATGTCAACGGCCCTAATCAAAACAAAACTCAACTTATTTCAGGGCTGTGGTTCAGATCCGAAAGTCTTTTCAGAGATTGGGCATTCTCGTATGATCCTGTTTACGTCATGTCAGGATCTATATTCGATGCTGATAATGATGGCTTCAGAGACAAAGATAATCAGACAAAAAGGTAATATTAATCTGTGTTATTATTGTCGTAACATTATTATAGTATCATAATACTATACTAATATTTATATTACTTAAGAATTATACTTATATCTGCAATACACATAACGTTTAACGGTTGTCAATACTTGAAATTTTATTGAGTTTATTCAGATCTTCGAAAGGGCCGTCTCGATTAAATGCTAACGACAAGAAGAACCACAAAAAGAGACATTTCAATCTAATTTTTGTTTTATTACCTACATCGTCTTTAATCTTTAATACTTTAATAAATTGGTTGATTGATTTATTGGTTAATTGATTTATTGACTTTTTAACTTATTGATCTGACACAGATGGACAAAAAACAAGAAGGGAGGTGTCGCAATACCAACTCATTTTTACAAAATTATCATTCGATGCAACAAGAATGCTTCATCATCGCACAACATTTTTGGATGTAATGGTGGCAGTTTGGAGTCACTTTCATTTGTGTTCCCACATAATGAAGAAAAGATGTGTAAGGTATGATAAATCAAATGGAAGAATAGCAATTTGATGGAATGAATTAATCGACAAGTAGAGAAATTAATTAACGTAAAATGTTGAAAGATGAAAGGATGAATGGTCGAGTGGAGAGGAATCGACAAGTAAAGATATTATTCAGCGAATAGAGGACTGAATGAGCTAATGAAGAATTGGAAGCATTGATTTTTAGAAATAGTGAATGAATCCATCAATGTCCGGGTCATCAAAACAAACAATTGGATAGATGAATGAAAGAATAATTTAATGGATTAATAGATGAATTAATGAAAGAATGAATGACTGAATGAATGAATGAATGAATGAATGGATGAATGAATGAATGAATGAATGAATGAATGAACGAATGAATGAATGAATGAACGAATGAATGAATGAATGAATGAATGAATGAATGAATGAATGAGTGAATTAATTAATGAATGAATGAACGAACGAATGAAGGAGAGACTTAAGAGTGAATGAAAGAACTATTGATTTTTAGAGGTTTTTCAAATACTAACACTCTAAAGGTTTAACGATTTATAATATTTATTGTAATATTTAATAATCTAGTATATTTTTTAAAATTTTCATTTCAGTAAAATTTGTCATAATAAAGTTTATATTTTGTTAGCTTTATGATTGGAAGAATCAGTTACTACTGTACACAACAACAATTGATGACATTGAAAAGCTAACTGGTTCTCATTTGTTCCCAAATCTTCCAAAGGATTTTGCAATTCAGTTCAAGACAAGACTTCCAACAAAGTTATGGCCAATACCAAAAACAACTTTGTACTAAGTGATTATAAGTAATTGTATCACAGATCTTAATAGTTAAACTTTTCTTGTGTTTTTCGAAAAAGTTGCCCGTTTTAAGGCATCCCTGTTCAAATATTTCTTCAACATTTAAAGCCAAAAATGCAACACGTTCTGTTAGATATTTAAGCTAAAGATGATATACCTTGACTTAGATAGTACACTGTTCGCAACCAATGAAGTTTTGGTATAGCAGCTTTGAGATTTGCTTGCATTTCCTCAATAAACTGGTCCTTCGTCTGCATCATCATCATCGCCCATTCCGAAATCATCATCCCCTTCGTCATAATGGTTTATAAGGTAGTCGTTCTCCTGATGAAAGATAACTCTATTTAAGAATGCAATTAATTTGTTGAACAAGAAAACAGTTAATAAAAAACGAAGTACCTCATCGTTAAGATATGTTCACTTGACTAAGCCTCATCTATAATAACAAATTGTGGCAGCAAAATGCAAACGGTTTGTTATGTTGATGATGCAATCTTGGGTTAATAGTTCTGTGATTGAACCAAAGACAAATGAAGTAATCTGTCACATAGGGAATGTGTTAAAATCTATTATTCTTATGGATTAATCCTATCATGCCATCTTTGTCAGAACTCTTCTTTGTCTCATACAGTGCTGATTTTAGTTGTAAGCTCACTTTCTCACCCTGGTAAAACATTATCAAAAGCCGAAAGAAAAACAAAAACTGACCTCTTCTTCATCTTCTTCAAAATATTCTTCTTCTTCTTCAACTTCATCTCCTTCTTTTACTTCTTCATCGTCACCAATCACTTTTTCCTCCAGAACTTTTTCAAGAACCTAACAAAGAATATCATATTGATCTTGATCACTTCATCCTTTTAAAAATTAAAAGTTATGTAAAAAACAAGGTCGCTAAGAGCTATATTCACCTCTACTGTAGTAGTTTCTTCTTCTGAATCTGATTCAATTCTTCTTCTTTTAGGCTTAGTTATGTTAAGTGGTGTTGACACTAAAAAACCCAAACAAGAGCTCAGGCAAACACTAACATAATAAGGATTAAGAATTATCCAAGCTCTTAATTGCAGAGTGCACCAACATAATTTGATTGTTTACCCAACAAAGAGGTAAATGGGGTAATGTAGAGGATGGGGGCTTCTGAGATAATTTAAAACTCATTCAAAAAAAGAAAGTAAGTAAGCATTTAAGTAGTTTTTCAATACCTTTTGCCTTTCTCTTGATAACTTTTTTATGTAACTCTTTTGGTAGAAGACAGTTATCTAGGAAATATTGAAGTTGAAAATAAAATTTGATTCTGATTTGATTATTTGACATTTATTTACAATTATTCGGTGGATATACAAGGTTAAAAATGCAAAGAAAAAGTTGTGAAATGTCTTCACCTATTTTAAAATCAGATTTGTTGTTTTGGATGGTCTTGTATTTATCTGAGTATCTTTTTATATCTGCAATAGAAAGAATTTTTATTAAATGAGGTTTTTTGCAAGCAGTTCAACAAAGATAATGGAAAAATCAACAAATCACTATTTTTTCCAGTCACAACTTAAAAAAGATTCATTTTACAGAACAAGGGCCCTCAGTTTGCCACCTGAGAAAAGAGAATGTTTTGATAATTTGAGAAGGGATATAGTCACATCAATATCCCCTCAACTGAAGGATATGACAGATGGAAAATTTCTGATAAACTAAATTTTTATACCATTTGTTTTAACATTGCTCTTCACAAAATATTGAGAAACTTCCATTCCAGCGCGAAATTCTTGCTTCAGGGCCAAGAGGTACTCATCAACTTCTGTCCTGCTTAATGGCGTTGGTTGAAACTCAAGTGGCTGGAAAAGATATATCAGTATCAAAAGAGAGTACATCAAGCCCTTGGTATCAAAGAATCAGACCCTCAAAATTGAGTTGATGTTTGCAAAACATGGAAGCAGAAGTATTATCAAGCTTTAATGTTTCGTTTCATTTCTTTTTAATTTATGATCAATCTAACAGCAAATAAACGACATCATTATGGACTAAAAATACATTGAAATTGAGAACTAACCTACTATAATGCATGGATATTAGAGCTCTCAAAGTAATGAAAAGGAAAACATGGAGATGTTTAGGTTTTGTGGTGTTGCAAAATGATGCAAATCTAGCTTGGAATAACTGGAAGTATGTAAGCAAAGCTGCAAGGGAAATCATGTTGTCCGGCTAACACACAATTTTTCCAGAAGAGTTCGCTGGTTAGGCATGGTTTTAAAGAATATCACAATGTAACGTGCTTCATGTTATTAGGCCTATATGATATCACACATACAAAATAGTCTGTTAATGATTTTGTGTGAAATTCTTCACCATTTCTTTTCCTAATTCAAAATGTGAATAAACTAATAATGTCATATTAGAATGTTTGATTTCTCACGGGGAAAAGTGAAGGAGGTTGAAGAATGGCGGCTGGTAATGCTTCGCCTTTTCCAAATCCCAGGGCTCCTGCATCAAATGTGAGAGGACCTCTTCCGCGACCTCTTCCTCTTCCTGCCATAATGAGCTACAATCTCAAGAACTCCAAGGTCTTTTTGCGGGAAGATCTTTTAACATCCTTAGTTTCTTCTTAAATTTTTCCATTCGATTTTTAAGTTGTTTTGCATGAAATTTCAGCAGCCATGTTTGCCTCGTAACAGTGCAGCCTCATGATTAGCTAGAGGCTGAAATGTCAAAACATTTCAATGGACAATTAGCAAGACACAGGAAGATCATGATTTCTGAAACGAAATTATGGGTTCAACTGAAAAACATATCAACGTTTTTGTAACAGGTTGAACACGATCTCAGATTATTACTTCTATTCTTTGCATTCATATCCAAGCTCTCTCGCTATCTGCAAGCAAGACTTTTTAACTGGGAATGATGAAAGTTTCGGAAGCCCGCGTAGTTAGTTACATAGAAATGGATCAGCCTTTGCTGTAATATGATGCCTGTAAAATTAGATGCCTGCCTTTGATGAGATTATGATACTGATGCATTTAAAATTATTCTTGTATTCGCAACTGCAACTATTTGGCGCGAATTAAGTCCCTATTGAAACAATAATCCTCCTAACTGCATGTGTCATAACTTCCGATGGGGAATCGGGAAGCCCGCAGTGAACTAAGATTCTTTATTATCTATCCATAAATTAGAGAGTAATTGTTTTGCTATCTTGCATGCACACAAAATTTCTACTTCTACTTCTACATAAGCAATTGACAACTTCATTATAGAAGAGAAGGTTATGTCATTGTAAAGGAAAGAAGAAAAAAAAGAAGGGAAAGGGAAAGGGGAACACGCAGGACAACAACACATTCCTTCATGAGAACTATGGAATGCGAATCAAATGGAAGTTGATACATGAAAGTACAATCCCTTCATGGATACATGACAAAAGTACATTCCTTTGTGATAACCATAGAGCTCTGAAGATTAATCTAGGAGCAGCTTTATGTCCTTAAATGTATTGGGGGCTGGGCTGGTACATCTGCCTCACCAGAACTTGTTTTAGGGACCTTTTGGCACTAGCCTACCATCCAGCTCCACCTCTAGTGATGATAGGTTTTGGTGTTAATGGGTTGTTTTCCATATTGTAGGTTTTGGTCCATTTGAAGGACATCCAGTCAATGCTAGTTGGGAGGCTGTTAAGGTATGATTCTATTTTTCTCTGCAATTATAATCACTTGCATCATTCAGCATCACCGTAATCATAAGCATCATCATCACCATCATCATCACCATCATCATCATCATCATAACTTTGGTGATACAGATTATAACAATAATAATCATCATTTCAGTCACCAGTAAATGGATCATTACTTTTGTCATCAGCATAAAAGTTTAATGAAAAACTCAAATATTTTATAAGCTAGCCTTTGCATATTGATAATGCACAGGATGCTTGCAGCAGCACTGGTATGTCATGTCATGACGTCAGCCTTCAAGCTTGACCTTTGACACCAGCTTTTTCTAATCTTGAGATGTATAATTTAATTAGTTTTTATAAAATCAAAACTTTATTCGTTCTTTGGAATTTCCATTTATCCTAAAAGTATTTTTAAAGGTCTCTTATCTTTTGTAGACGACACACCTTCTCAGTTGAAATTGAAATTATTTTAATCATAGTTAAGTAAAGGGCAGATTATTTATGATTTACCATCATCATCTGTTTTTGAGTTTTGCATCAAATGTTTTTTATATTTGAACTGCTTTTTCCTTTGGTATTTTATCATTTAATACCTTCTTTGTTACCAAACAAGGGTAATTGGTTGTTTCTACTAGCCACAAAAGTCAAAGCATTTCAGGCATCATGTTCACTTGGGAATCATTATTACATATTAAGTGCAGGATGGGATGGATTAGTCCAAGCTGATTAGATCTTATTAAACAATTATCATTGTATTTGAAGTGTGCAGCCTAAAATGCAAATACCAAAGAAGGAATTTGTGTAGATAGAAGTGCTGAAAACAACCCAATTTATTTACTTTCTGAATAATTCATAAAACAAGAACTTGAAGGGACAGGATAAAACTACCAGAAATTTTCTTTTGCAGTTTCTAGGAATGATTTTTTTTGCAGAGAGACGCATGATTGTCTTTATTGCAGCATTTGCTAAAATTTATTTTCAATGAAATTAAATTTATTTTCAATGAAATTCTTGGTCCCATGTTTCAAAAACATTTATCTAATGTGCTTAACATATTTTTTTGTTTCAATTCCATATGTATAGGTATATATTTGATCACAGTTTGCATCTAGGTTGAATTTTTGCCACCCCAGCCCCCTTTCAAACCCCCCTTGAATCATCCTCACTTGTTAATGCTGCTTTCCCCCAATTGTTGATCTAATTTATTACTAGAAACAGCCAATAAATTTCTGCACTGATGATAAGGATTTAATGTTCACATCAGCTAGAATAACCTGGGAAGTTTATTTCTATCAAATTTATTTGAACCAACAAATTGCTTTACCTCAAAGTCACTCAAACTTTAATTTTTTGTTTCCATTATGCCAATGGGGTTAAAGAAGAGGCCCTTAGGCTAAGAATTAGGCACTGAAAGGCCCTTAGATCCAAAGATACTCATAGACCAATTTTCTTATTAAAAGGAGCATTGTGTACCTCCTAATAAAATTCTTAATAAAATTCGTGCCGGGTTATTTGAGCACCAGGATTTTAATATCAGCTTTTGAACTCATTCGTCTCTCCCATTGACAGATTAATTGATAATTGCTATAGCAACATCAACATTTGTCTGCCCTGCCCATTGCTATCTATGGTTGTTGAGACATTGAATCGAAAATTTGCTATTTAAATCTGCAACTGGACGAACGAGATTATGTGAAACAGTTTTCATCTAAACCGCACCCTTTATTAATGACGTAAGAGTTATAAACTTAACATCGACCTTTTTTGTTTCAATAGATTTTATCAGCTGTCAAGATTAAAACGGGCTAAACAGTTTCTTTTCTAGCACTTAAAATACCTAGGGAAATCATACACCAGTTTCTTGATAATAAGCTGGTCATAACTACATTTATATTTTGCCCCCTTCTCGTTGTCACTAGACTGTGATTCGATTTTTTAAACTGTCAGTTTTTATTTTATTGACGTTGAATCAAAAGCAAGCCTGATTATTTTAACTTCTTTCTGCTTTATTTGTATATCTTGTTATTTCTACTATTTTTTCAACATCTTGTTTGTCTCATTTCAATTTCAATCTTCATTTAATTCAATATCGTCTTCATAGTCTGATTTTTAATCCCTTCAATCCAGGCATTTTATTCTTTTACCCGTCTCGATAATCTCCAATGTCTCATTTCCAGTTCATAACCTTTTCCAATCAACAACATTCAACAAAAGCCACACCAATATTCCGTTTATCGACAACTTTCCTAACTTGTAATATAATCACTTCTTGCAGGAGTTATCGAAAAGGGATTTTCCAAATGGAGTAAAACTTCACATCAAAGATATTCCTGTGGATTATGCATTTGTAAAAGAAGAGATTCCCAAATTAGAAAGAGATTGTAATGCCAATGTAAGCTCTTATTTACTGTACACTTAAACGCTAGTGCTTTGCTCAATCAAATAAAAAAAAACTAAATTACCCATTGCAAAATGAAAAGATAGGACGAATCTCGTCAAGCAAAGCAGTAACACTCAACCGCCTCATCAGGTGAAAGAGTCCCAACAGAGCAAAGCCAGTGCTGGTGCCAGAAATTTTTTGACGGAGGGACTAGCCACTGAGCAAATCAAGCTACTTACTATTTCACCACTCGTCAGCAGCGAAGGGATACTATAATTTGAACCCATCAAAACTTGTACCTTTTGTTTCCATTCACACAGTTTCCTGAAAAATCAGAAGGCGAGTAACAAAGAAAAAGTCTATTTCTCGCAGAATTTGGACTTTCAAATTCCATGTTCACCTCTCTTCAGAGTGAGACTTTGTCCCAAAATGTCCCCTTCTTAGTATCAAATTTTTAGGAAGCACTTAAAAATATCGAGTTTTTATATTCCAAATATGTTCCTATTATCATTTATTATTTTATGCTATTATATTTATTCTCTTGTTTTTTTCAATCTTAGCTTATAGTCCATGTGGGAGTCTCTGGTTTCACCCAGTGCTTGCAGATTGAACAATGTGCCCATAGTGATGGTTACCAACGAGATGATATCACGGGTTGTACACCTGATGAATCAGAAATCATACCAGGTATTAATTTAACCGTTTTGCGGTCATTTAGACCGTATTTTCTACATTTTTATTTAGAGATTTGAAACTGTTTACAAAGGGAGAGGTTAAAAACCTATTTTCTTAGATCGATTCAACTTGAGACTAACGTTTTTCGGATGCAATGATACGAATTTGTGTCAAATTTGGGGTTGTTTTTCTTTTTAATCTTCAACAAAAGTGGGATGATAGTTTTTTGGAACAGTGACCTAACTCTAGGTTGATGTTTCTCTGTAACAGCTACATAACTTACAGTTCTATAAGTGAGTCTTAAATGTTTTTCATAGAACGTGAAATGCTCTCTGCAAGCTTCTTTCACCGCGATAAGAGCCGCGGCTAATTACCCTCTTGTTTCACCATGCACAAATGTTGTTGGTGTTGTTTTGCTAATGATATTGTTTCATCTTCTTTGTTGTTGTTGTTGATATTGTTATTGTTGTTTATTCCATGTGCAACGTTCCATAAACCATAACTTTCCATGTTCGATAGAAATATTTGCTCTGTAAACTCATTGCCTTTTTGTAGAGCAAGACCGGGCGCTTATTAGCATCGAAGAGGGTTTTTTCTCATGAAAATCGCCTTTCTATTTCCTACACAGAGTGTCTCAAAACTCCGCTGGACATCAGTGAACTGCGAATGTACTGCGATAAATTTGGTTGCTCTTGTCATATTGAACCATCAGAGAATGCTGGGAGGTAAGTCATAGTTTTTTATATCATGGTTTACCTATAAGTGGTCTTCAAGACCATTGCTTTTATGCTTTTTATTAAGGATCTGGGTAAGCCTGACCCTTCGAAAATTGCTTTTTAAGTGACATGTATTTCGGGGCATGATCAGAATTTTCTTCCAAAATATATACCAAGTATAACGATATTTCTGCTTTGCAAATTTCTTCTAGTGATGAGTAAGAAGATGGGATATTTTCTATTGGCAATGATTAACACTAGGTTTCTATGCCTGATAATTTGACAAGAATTCTGCCCAAATTGATTGCTTCCTAATCAAATTTGATAGTTCTATTCTACGGGTATCCCAAATATTGGTTTAATTTTTTGATTCACATCTCTTTTAAAGGTACCTATGTGAGTTCATTTATTACACATCTCTGAAAGCCAATATTGCACCAGCGTTGTTCGTTCACGTGCCCTGCTTGGACTTGCCTTATAGCAAAGAAGAACTTGCAAACGCTTTGAAGTTCATTATATTAGCAGCACTGAACCAAATTGAAAATAATCAGTTGAGATCGTAAGCAATATTAAAGGCCCGTTGTAAAGAATTAAAGGTACACATCTTTTACGTTATATTCCTTTTCCAAAGTCCAGTAAAGATGTTGACCTTCCTGCAGACATGAACAGAAGGCAACCTTTCCTCACAAAACAGCAGATAACAGGCATGACTTGAATGTGCCAATAAGAAGAGTTACTTTTGCTTTGCATGGACCTTCATCCAGCTAGCGGCCGTTTGACCATAACGTTCTCCTAACTTTGCCGTTTTGTCAAGCACCAATCTACATCTAAAAACAATTTTATCTCTTGCTGCAAGTCGCAGCTTTCTTGACATTATGAAACAATTTGTCTTAGTGTCCTAAATTCCTAATCTTTCTTCGCTCTCTCTCGATCTTTCTCCGACTTTACTTAGCATTGTCATCATCCACATATTCTCATATGAAAATAAATGGATTTACAGTTTTAGGTAAACTTGATAGTAAACAAGTAACTAATTGAATGAATTAATTGATAAATTTTTCAATAAATTAATGAATAGATTAAAGAATTAATTAAGAAATAAATAAATAAATCGATCTTGCATTGAACCTTTACCTAGTCATATTGATTAATATGTACGCTGAAACCTCCATGCCTTCCAATCCATCCTTCCCCTCCCACTATAAATGTTCCTGAGCATTTCAGTGAATATTTCTATTTTTTGGTGAAGTTCATGATTAATCTGATTAAACATTTTTTCGAAAAAAACAACGGTACATTATCAACACCACCTCAACTGATTAAGATAAACTATAAACATCACGCAGTTTTGAAACTTGATTTTGAAGATTGAAAAGTTTCTCACGATTATCCAATGAGATCACATTTACTGCCCCGCCCCTGCGATTACAACAATTTTAGGAAAGCGTAGTTTGTGGTTAAACATTGTTTAAAAGATAATTTATCTCGTCAAAATGTGTTTTATAATGCAACTAAAATACAAGTTCTTCCTTCATCTGGAAAGTAATAGATATCGATAACCAATAGTCAACAATTTGTAAGGGCGTGCCTCTAAGCCGATAACTGAATTCTACAGTTTTATATTGGATGGGAAAATTAGCGAATGAATGAATAGAGGAATCATCGAAGGGATGAAGGAATACAGTAAGAAATCAATAAATTGATCGCTGAATATATAAACGAGTGAATGAGTATTTTTAGTCTGATGCTCTGGCTTAATCAACGCATTAATGAAGGAATGCAAAAGTAGTTATCGAGAAAATCATCATCCATATGAAGCATGAAGGAATGATTGTATATTTGATTGATTAAGTGATTGATTGATTGATTGATTGATTGACTGATTGATTGATTGACTGATTGATGCAGATATATGTCTTTTGCTTGTAGAAGACTGCATGGTTAGGTAGTTGAAAAGAAAGAAGCCGTCCATTGGGCTCATCCTTTATATGAAATCCTTCAAGTCTGTAACATTCTGATGTTACTCTTATTTTACCCAAATAGACCGTTTTGACCTTGATATACAAGTTTGGATATTTTGAGGGTTCCCTATGCTCCTAACTTTACCCTCAGGGGAGGATGCGTTTCTTTCCACAAGAACGCATCTTGCTCTGACTCTGAGAAAACGGCTTGCTCTGTGGCGTTAAAGAAGGAGATTTGAAGAGAATAGTAAACATAGTAAACAACTGTCCCAGCCAAGTTAAACTTTTATTCATAATATTACATCTACAATATTCTACTTTTCTCAGCGACTTTTATAAGCTCATTACTACATCTACGTCAACTACATCTACATCAGGCTTAACATCTACATCTAAATCTACTGTTCCAGCATTTATTATTATCCTCAATATTTACACAATTTACATAACAAATGCCAATACAAGGCATAACAGAAGTCTTTCTAATTCAGATTAGTTAAGTTTATTGTTACTTGAAAGGAGGGGGTTGAGGGATTGAGGGGGTAAGGGGCTGGCAAGTCACAACCTAGCAATATCTATGCAGTGTATACTTCACCATGGGAATACTTCCCTACAATTAAGATGAAGGATAAAGCCTGCAATCAACACTTCTTTAAGTTAAAAAGTCACGCTCTTCTAGTCTTGAAAAGTGGTGAACTTTGAAATTTTAGAAAAGAGGGATGAATAAGTTCTTTCAGACCCCCTTAGTTTATATTTATGTCACGGATATTGCCATATGGTTTGGGATTTTATAAAGTATGGATGTCCGTAGGTATAGGGTGAGGAGGAAGGGAATTACTTTTAAAAGAAGGAGATTAATTTCTGGTGCTTCAATTTTTCGATAATCGTGATAAGATGTTGGGATGGGTCATTTAAGCCATAACCTTCAACATTAATTGGATTCTGCAATAATTTCAACAACCCATTCACGATAGCTAGTTTTAACTAACAAGTTGCTGATAATGATTATTTTGCATACTGCTGTCTTGGTAAGAGCAATCATAGCCGCCATATTTGTTCCACATTCCGTAATTCGTATACGAGGCTGTCTCCCTGTAATCCTGATTCGAGACCATAAGGCGTAGATCTTGACTGGAACTAGGCCCAAACGAGGCTGCGTGTGATGACATTGTTGAGTTCTGTAAAGTGTGCATGGTTGAGCGAACAGGTGGTGAGCATCCAGGAAGACTCATTTCTTCGCTTGGTGGTGAGGGGTGCATTGGTAGTCGATTGTGCAGAATGTCCTGCAAGAATTTATCATAACGTTGCAACGAATGAAGGGAGATGGTTTATAGTCTATTATTAGCCAGATGCGGCCCCAGCGATTGTACAATAGGTAATTAACCTTGGGTTGGATAACTTGCTAAATGTAGTTTAGGGTGACGATAAATTTAAATCCAGCAGATTTCGCCCCCCCCCCCTTAAATCAGAAAGCCATAAATATAACTTCATAGACCGAAGGTTTAATCAGAACCAACACCAACATGGGGCATGAGGGGCGGAGGGGGTCGGACTGACCCACGATAAGACCGTTTGTCGCAAAACCTGAGTGTTTAGTGGAAAAAGAAGCAAAGATGACGATGACGATCATCAGAAATAAGATAACGTCTGCCCCCGGTTTATCACTGCCGCTGTTGGCTCTGTGTAAGATGTGCTGTTGAGTATCAATGGTTTGTTATTCCCCTGCTTTCCCGGCCAATCTCCTTGTTAAGACCGGGTTTTCCCAATTGAAACAGCTGCCTATGAAATACACACACACTCATGCAGCCTTGGCATATAGTCGTTGACTAGACTTTGTATTGCAAAGGTGCTCAAATAGATTGAAGCACGGTGCTAGATATATTTAGATTGCAAGTAACGAGGCTTGTACTAAACAAACCTTGCAAGATATCGATTATAAAATATTGATTTTCAATCATCACGAATGCACAATTTTCAAGTGTTTGATCACTGTTTGTATTCTGTTATTAATCGAATTTCCTATCTATGTAAAAATATCGTTTGATTCCCATCTACAACAGACCCAGGGGCACAGTTCCCTCTCAAGTTTTACGGAATACGTAGCAATTGCTACCTTCTAAGACTAGCCTTAGGACCTACTTTTAGAATTCTTGCCTTAAATATCTAGAGAGCATTATACAGTTATTACTGGTTCATATCGAAGGCACAACTGTTTATAGTTAGTTTCTCTTAACAGAAGTGCCCTCTTTAGCCTCTATTTTGAGCCTCTAATCCTATATTCTTAACCTGCCTCAATTTTGAGCATCAACATATTCTTGTAAACAAAGAAGAGATTATGACATTCTTTATATTCAGCTGTTTAAGAATAACGTTATCATAGAGTTTACGATCATCAAGGTAACCATCATCAATACAAATAAAATGAACCTACCCCAATTTTTCCATCTCCACCATTCAACATCATCTTCTTTTTATCCTTACACCTTTTATTCTGAAACCAAACCCGGATCACCCGTGGACTCAATCCGGTCAAATCTACAAGCTGCTCTTTCATGACCGAATCCGGACGCGGATTGGCTGCATAGCACCTTTTCAGTGTTGACAATTGTTTCTCATTAAGAACAGTCCGAACCCGGGTGGGTTTGTCTTTGCAGTTCTTTTTCGTGGAGCTGGCCAGTCTTGTCTTGCTGTCCGATGTCACTTCTGCTTTCAACTCCTTCTCTGGGTTTGACGACAATGGTGAGTTTTCAAGATCAACTGAATTGGCTGCAAAGCAATATGGAATTGAAATGCAGGCCTTGAATGCCTTTAAACATGGTCTAAATATACCCTTTTTACTTGTGATTTCATGAAAATCAAAATGTATTAACCCCAAAGGCTCTTAATCATAAATTTGCTTGCCTTAAATAGCCCTAAAGTTTACACAGAAATAAGCCTTATATTTTATACAAAAGAAATTTGGTGTACCTCAATCGAGATAAGTCTAAAGGAAAAAGGCTGACTCTAAATTCTCTTCAATTTCAGTAGAGGGGTCTGGCCCTGAAGGTGAAACCGCCTTATAACTCTTTGCTCACCTCTGGTTTTGATTTGAATAGTTTATTGCTGAACTGATTGACAGATTAATCAAAAGATTAAGCTGATTTGACTATGGATTAACTAATAAAGTTTAAAATAAACGCAGAAGACCTTTTGCTTGGATTAAAGTTATAAGGGTCTGGATTAGAGCTGATGCTATGTGGAATCTGGAAGTTGGATCCTGGGACCATCGGAATCAAGAGCAGTGGACTTTGGAGACACAGCAGCTATGCAGCCATATTAAGCAAAGAATGTAACAATATTGTGAGAATCTATCTTTTTGTGCTAAAAAATAGGAAGCTCAGACCCCTTGCGGCCCCAACTGTACCCAAATTGAGCTTAGGGGTCGTGACAACCTTCTTTTGAAAGCCAAATGTCCACTTGTTTGGTGACGTTAAGAATAACTTAGCCGCATCATTCGGGAACACCGCAAATCTATCAATATTTAGATAAAATTGGTCTTTTCTTGGGTAAGTATTGATAAAGTTGCCAGGTGCCCTAGGCCAATTGCTCAGTCTTCTGTTAGTGTTACACACCTGCCTACTATCTTTTGCTATTTACATTTCAAGAATGATTGGACGGAGCAGTTGACGTTTGAAAGTGAAATGGACGCTTGAACAGTTTGATGAACTTGATGAACTGGAATAGTTGAGCCATGTTAAAACTTGTGATATGGAAGATTATGATAATAGAATTTCCATCCTGACATTGATCTTGGAAATGTTGGAATGGTGGAATTTTAGGGTATCGATCCAGTATTCCACGTTTGAATATTCATCATTCCATATTCCATTTAATATACATAACCATAAACGATCTATTTTTGTTAAAAAGTGTATCAATTTGACGTGATCAAAAAATTCTGATGTCCACGCATCAAACAACATCAAAGTTATGTTTACAAAAAGTTGGTATTACATTACATATTAGCTTAAATTTTGCGTTGTGTGGTCCAATCCTTTCCTTCTTAATTGCTCACAAATCTATCCTTACCACATGGGTTAGAGGTCATACAAATGTTTTCAATATGGCTTCCTTATTGAATCATCATGTCTACAGGGAATTCTTCCACAAATGTTTTACTTTACTTTGGTATTTGTATAATTTAATTGTTTGATAATTGTTGAGATCTGATGCCTTCTAAGTTTCTTTTTGTATACATATTGACGATATCATCGTTGTTAGGCCACGCTTGCTCCTCTTATATTTAGAAAGCTGAGCAAACTTTCCACGAGGGGTTTGTCGACCATGCCTAAAATGTCATCCACTGAATCGCTTGTGCATTTGATGAATTTTAATTACTTCAATGAAAGAAATAGCTGCACGATGAGGCAAAGCAGTGATTCTGTGTCACATCTATGACGTATGAGACTATTTTAGCCAAGGAATGCTAATTGTATTTGGCGAAGAACGGTAAAAAGCGAATAGCGAATAAGAAACCTAGCGAACCAACCATAGCCTAGCCATTACCTTTATCCCTACCCTAACCGTATTTCTCTATTTCGCTCTTTAGCCGGGGAAGTATTTCCCTAAATACCATTAGCCGTCAGGCGAGGATGTAGGGGGAATATATGCAGTGGTGTAAAGCAAGAGAAAAAGTAGAGATCTAAAAGCTTTGCTCACGCATAAAGCAAAAAATAACACAATATTGTACGAATGTGTCTTTTTGTGAAAATATCTAGGGAGCACAGACCCCCCAAACCCTGAAAATACTCTAAATTGGTCTTGACAGCCCCTATTAAAAGGCACAACGCAAAACTCATTTGGTAAATTTAAAAGTAATGACGTCACATCATTTAGTAACAGCGAACAAATCGATCAATATTTAAATGAAATTGGTCTTTTCGTTGGTAAGAAGTGACGAAGTTGATGCCAGGAGGCCTAGGCCAATGCCCCAGTCTTCTGTTAGTGCTAAACACCTGCCTTTTATCTTTTGCCTCTTATCGAATGAACGATGAAGAGAATATATACTCAAATAAATGAACGAATGTGTGAATAAATGAGCGAATGAATGAATAAATGAATGAATGAATGAATGATCGAATGAATGAATGATCGAATGAGTGAATGAATTAATGATCGAATGAGTGAATGAATGAAAGAATGAATGACTTAATGAATTAATTAGTAAGTTAGCAGGATGAATGAAATAATGGTACAAAGTTAAATGAATATTTGAATATTTGATATATTAGTATTTACCTGTTTCTTTGTAAGGTCCAAAACTAGCACTGCTGTTCCCATCACTCCAGGCATCATCTGACAACACTGATTTTTCTTGTATGCAAGAATCCGAATGGCAATGCAACTGCCCATCAGAAGAAACAGAGTACTGGTCACCAGGGACAAGAGTTTCATTGCAATTATTGCAGACAAAGCAGTGGACATGGTAGAAAAAGTTATTAGCCGTCATCACTAATGAGCTCTTGTCAATAACTGCTTGGCAGCCATGGCATTTCACGGAGAATTCTCTAGGAATGAAAAGCAGGAAATGTAACGGCTGATTTTTGTACGTTGTTGCTGCAGTTGAATCTCCTGCTAAGGCCGAGAACATGAATCAATGTAAATAAATTGAGCTCACCTGAGTCAAAACTGCTTAGTTGATTATTTTAAGCGATGCTCTGAGCTCCTTTATCAGCCCTCGAACCCCTTAATGTTTCAGCGATCCTGCCCAACTTGCTTCATATTTCATGAAGCCCCCAGGCTACTTAACTCTTAAGTAACTCAACTCTTCGAACTGTGGTATTATAAGGCAGTGGCGTATCTAGGGTTTCTCTTCTGGGGGGGGGGGCAAAAAGCTTTTGAAAGAAGACATGAAAGCGGTCTTTTATGTTGCCAGTGGAAAATCTTTAAGGCCCCTCGGATTTGTGCTGAATATTTTGAGGCGCAAACAACTGTTGTCAAGGCTCCTTTTTGGGTGAGATTCCTCCCAGAATCTAGTTTCTTACACAGACAAATAGGGTTAGAACGCTTGGAGACACATGAGGCGAATTTTAGACGCAGTCTTCCATTTTTGCAAGACGTCTGATACAAACACGTCACTGGCAACACTCGTCTCCTGTTGGTTTGCATAGAGACGCCGTGTGAAGCGTGGCTATGCTTGTTTCGAAACAAAGATATTTGACCGATGTAAAATCGTTGTGGTTTGACGGAAAAACATGTCGAAAGTGAGAAAGAAACTCATTTAAGTTTGAGCAAGAATCAATATTAGATTGAAATAAGATTGGCAACACATCGTTTGAAGATCATTTCGAATCACCGTCAGCAAACATAAAGCAATGCTAATTTTAAAATTCTTCATCATTAGCTGATTAAATCGAAAAAAAATAGAATTAGGAATTAACAGTTACGTCTTTGTGTCTATATATCATTTGTCAAATCCCGTTATGAATCGCTAATTATATAGAACAATGCTGCAATTTTAAAGGATTTGATAGGCCCTTATCGCCTTGATATGTGGGTTGTTATCAAATATTTGAAGAGGAGGCCTAAGTAGTGATGGTAGTATATCTGTGTTGAAACCAAGAAACGAGAATGGTGTCAATAATAGCTTGAAATGCTGCATAAAGGTTCGATAATTGAGGCTTTTTTCCGGGCATTCATTATCTTTCATCAAGATTGTATAACGTATTTACCCCCTATATTTTTCTGGTTTGGATGCAGATATATGTTCTTTTCTATATGAAAGTGGTATGAAAGAAAGCGGTACATGGCTTCTAAGAGAGTTAAGAATTCAGTCTGAGTTTCTCAAATTTAAAAAATGGTTTTCAGCTAGGTTTTTCGAAATTGCATTTCATTGTTTGGAGATAGTTTAAGTGAAAGAATTTGCTGCTTGTTAGGTGGAACTAGGCATTAACAAATCATAAGTCAGAATAACGTTTATCAATGAACTCTCAGAAAATGCTTTAGGTAGAGAGAGCAAAAGTAGGAATCCTGTTAAGAAAGTTGAAGCACCTGCGGAATTTCTTAAAAAAATCTTGTATTGGAGTTTTCGAAATTTGTAGCACTGGAATTGCTGGCAGGCAGAAAAATAATTTATGAAATGAGTTGATGTTGCAAGTTGTTGAAAGAAAGCATAGGCCTCATTAGCAACGCTGGTTAAAATGCTTGATGTATTTTCTAACACCACGTACCCTTCTACAATCATTCCACCAAAATTGCCCCAGAATTTGATTAAACAATGGCCAAATCATTGATTCTAGAGTACGATGATATGAAGATTCTATTGTTAGACCGATTCGATGATTTAGTGATTGTAGGATTCAATGATTCTTAGATCCTTTAGTTGGTAAATTTTTTGAGTCTATTGTTTGGTAATCATCGATTTCTCCACAGTTTACCCTCATAAGATCAAATTTTCCTTCGATAAAAATCGATCAACTCATTCAGTTATTAAATTCAGCGTTTGGGATTGAAAGGCATTTGTTATGTAGCTACTTTAAAGAAAGGTATGTACGTAGAATCTTGCGCGATAATTGCATAGTTTCAGTTTCATGACTAACGGTAATATAAATGTAATCAAATCAAAGGTAATCATAAATGGGTAATAACATTAATTTGTAAAAATAAAGAATTTGTTCCAATCTTCAGTTAAAAATTTGTTCCGTTTGTCTTATCTAAGTTTCTCTATTTGCTTGGGGGTGTATCTCTGCTGGTTCAAACGGATGTCAAACAGAATCAACCCTCCCTTTCCAACACTCAAGTCAAAGGTACAATAACAATACTCTTGCGCACAATTTACAGGCGACACTTGTCAATTCTCGTCAAACACTCAAGCCTTGTTAACTTTATGATGATTCCTGTCTCAATATGCCTTCTCCAAGTGCCTTCTCAAATATTTCCGTCTTCTTGTAACTAGAGTTTCAGATTAAGAGCAACTTCAGATGACAAAACTGTCATTTATGTGTTTTGATAATTTAACAATTTCTACTTTTTATTGATGTACCCCATTAGTAACTTTGCAACCTTAAAAAACATAAAATGCGATTTTCCTAACGTCCTGTGCAAGAACGTCAACTGAAGATTCTTAATTTCACTGTATAGTCTTCAGAATTTTCTTACAAATAATGCTTCAAAGGCCAATTATTGGCTAAGTGTAGTTTCTAAGGTTTTTTGCCAAAAATGTGCGTCATGTCTCTTAAAGACTTAAAGTCTTAAAGACAGGCGGAATGTTTACCCTTTGTAGATGCGTTTAGTAGTAAAACGTTGGGTCAGGACACACTCACCAAGACTTATGGCAAAAAGAAAGCAATTTAATTGAGCACAACTTAACAAGAATGTCGGCAAAAAATGCTAGTTAGATTTCAAGATTTGCAATGCAAGTGTTTTACTTTAATTATTGTGAAGGATCTATGAATCTATCGTGCTTCTTGACCCTTCAAAACACGACATGCTTTTCCCCTTGTATGGCAGTAAACTGGAGGGTGAAAAAAAGATGCTCTCTGATCTAAAATATGTCCCTGAAACTACCCATTCATCTTTATATAATTGATGCGTTAATCTGAAAACAGAGGCTAGATCTGTTCAAACAGGGAGAATACCATTGAAGAAGCTGCAAGCAATAATACAAGTAAACAACATCTTGTTTTTTATCTTTAATCTTGATTCGGGTAAATTTTTTTCATGATAGGTATCATCATCTGATATTTTGATGTTTCATGGCATTTTAAGTTTACAGTACCGTCAGAGTAGGAAATGGATCTACTTCTCACTCTGGGGATCATACCTTTAAGCAAATGTTTGGTAATTGTGTGTTGCTAAAAAACTGCATAACTCGTTGCTTGACAGTGCGTCATGCCATTTATTAATTGGCATTTAAGTGTGCAATATAGAAGCAAGCTTGAAGTGATAAGACATTTAAAGATGCGTTTCAATAGTTTACAAGACAAGCCAAGGTTACAAACTAAGAACATAAAACTTGTACAGCGTTTACTTTTGCCTAGAACTCCTGCTTTTTACTCTAAAGCTGCTGAACGGTTGAATAAAGTAAGCACTAGTTGCTTACTAGATGGCTCAAGAGCTTACATGCGAGAGAGAAGATCTGAAAGATAAGCAAAAGTATCGTGAAAAATGAAAACCAAGTGTAAGGGAAGCGTAGGGATAACTACTGCTCTAAAATTGTCAATGAAATGTGAGCAATTCTTGCAGAAAGTTGTGCACTGATAAAGTGCGCTTGTCTACATCGTTGGCGCTAAAATAAAGATTTTAGCGGTTAGGGGAACAGTGTAAGCTGGAGAAACATGAAAGGTTAGAAGAAAGACATGTTAATGTTTAGGCAATGCGTAATGACGGATCGCTTGAAAGACTTACCCCTCATAATCACTTTTGCAGTACGGTTTTCCATTCTTCATAAAGCAGGATGGTGCATCGCTTAGATTTGTGTCACAGACAGAGCATCGTAGGCAAGAAGAGTGCCATTGTAGATCTGGTGCTACACGGATAATGTATTGGTCGACGATTGGCTCCTCGCAACCGTAGCAAGATGACATCTTATGAACGGAGCCTGAACAAAACAGAATATTGATTCAATAGCAAGCGAACTGACTAGCAAAGTACACAGGGCTGAATAATCGCAAGTATAAATAGAGCCTCGAAAGGGGGAGTAATGACAGCGCTGATTATCAGACGGGGGGTTAACCGTAATTGAACCGTGATAAAGATTGTGAGAAATTGGGTCTGGTGTTGAGTCTTGCAGAATAACGCGTTCTCATCAGACATTCTGTGGTAATAATAATAATAATGATAGAAAGCTTTTTAAAAAAGGTCAAATGATCGGGTAACGAATTTAGAATACTATTTTTATACCTCGCTGTTGTAAGGCAGTGTTTAACTGACGTGGCAGTTTAATATAACAATATAATATTATAATAATAAAGATACAATAAAATATGCTTACAAAACGGGAGTAGAAAAGACAACAATAATAATAATAATATTCCTAATTTTAAAATTCCTGCCACCCATTTTCGTTACAACCTTCAATTTTAAACCTCGCTTAAGGTAAGAAATTTTTCTAACTTACAAAAGTGTGTTTTGTTGATAAAAAGTATTTTATATTCCTCAGAAAAACAGCTTTATTTGAACGATTTTGATCATCTGTTACGAACTTTGGAATCTAGGGTTGTATCAAATTATTGAAGGGGGTGTATTTGTCTCTGTTTGTTGCATTAGTCAAATAAATTGGCACTAAAATTTCCATACATTGCAGCTCCTCACTGCTCCATAGGTAACAACAATTTGCTAACTGAATTAAATGAGCGATTATCTATTATTCATCATCATTATTATTCTTATTATCGAGAACTACCAGCTGCTTCACAATATAGGCATGTCACAAACGACTTAAAAAACGACGAATTCTAGCTATGAATTGATGATGCCAACCTTGTAAAACAATAATTTCTTTAATTTATTTTATCTAAGAATGTTTTATCAAACTCATATTTAATTGGGTTTGACATGCAAATCGCGCATTGATTGTATTAATTAACAACATTTTTCAATGACTATGTTAGTGCTAATAGATCTAGTTAATACAGAAATGTCACCATAAAACCTCATCAATAATTGATAGCAAAGTTCGTGTTTTCTTACAAAGTACTTACACCTTTTTTGTTAATATCTTAATAAGCAACATATTATTTACAAACAAGGACTTGTGCCAATTAAGCATTTAGCTATCTAAGTGCTCAATGGAGAAGCAATTCGAGGGCTTAGTGAAGCAAAATTAAGCAAACATTTTAATAAGCAACAGGTATATGAGCATTTAGGCGGCGAGTTACCTAAGCATTGAGCAAATTTAGGGCTCGCTTAAGAAGATTTAAGCACCTATTCTATTAAGCAACTTGGGTGGGAGTCAATAAAGGAAGAAGTAAACTGCAGGCTTTGGTAAAAAACTGTGATAGGTAATTGAGCAGGTAGGATTGGATTCAATTAAGCATTATGCGAGTTTAGGGCTCAATTCAGCAGCATTAAGCAACCCTTTAAATAGGCAACATATAAATGAGGACCTGGGCAGCGAGTTACTTAAGCATTAAGCGACTTGAGGACTCAATGAAGCTACTGTAAACATTTATTCTACTGAACATAAACCTGGTAGCAACCTTGTAAAGTAAGCAAATATGGCTTAGGTCACCTAAAAGTTAAGCAACGTGCAGTGTTCAATATTCAGTTTTAGTTTTTATTCTTCAAAAAGCTCAACAAATGTCTAGGAATAGAATACACATGCGTAAACCAAAAGTTACACGTAACCACATCTATAACCTAGTGTTACACTCGCTATGCAATTTTAATATAATTTCATTTCATTATTATTCCTTTCATTATGGTTCATATCTTATAAATGATCTGCTACTGCAGTACACCCTGAGTTTTTTCATTGTGATCATTTGATATATCATACTTTAGAGTGAAATTTAGAGTGAAAATCTCATATTGTGGACAGAACAGGGACGCGATTGCACATCTCCTTTAGGGGGTTACTCCAGGGGCCAGATTGCGGCAAAAGTGGGTCATGTATTCTCCAGAAGGGACAGGTTTTTGCGAGTAGAAGTCGTTTCCAATAAATAAAATATAATGTTTTCCCAGTTAATTGCAATCGGGCGGATTCATGAAATACTACAATTATGTCAGATCGAGTGCAACTTTATTTATAAAAAGTGGGAAGAATTCAAGTTCAGAGTGTCAAATTATTGGGAGGAGGGTATCACCTGTTCTAAACCCCTAATTTGCACCCTTTTAAAAAAAACTTTAACACACTTCAATTTCTTGGACAGCTCCAGCAGCTGTACAAAATTAAGAGGCTTTTGATTACTTTAGGATTAACTTTAAATTTAAGTACATTTCTTATGAAAAAGCAACGTGAATCATTTAAATTTGGCAAAAGAAAGATGAAACGTGTTCACCGTTCAGTCTTGCAATCTGTTAATGAAAAGCCTGTCATAATCCGACCTGAACGGTTTAATAAAAAAGGGTTATAAAAACTAATAAATGAATAAAGTGAATATAAAAGCTTTAAAATAAAATTTAATTAAGCCAGACAGGTTCGAAGTTGTGAGAACGTATATCATCTTGATCAGGATTTTCCTTCTGGCTGGGATTACGTTGTTACTGTCTTAATAAATAATTGATGAACAGCAGAAAAATCGTCCAAGAGCAACTCGATTGACCCACGGTGACCGATGTTTTCTGATCAAACGAGCCTGCTCAACACTGCGTGATTTCGCCTTTGCGGCGTTGTACGGGCGAATCAGAAATTGTGAGATGCGCGATTCCCCTTGTGAAGTAGAGACAGAATATGATTACTTTTAAGGAAGCGCGTGAATTCGTTCATATTGTCATCAAATTCTTCACTATGGCTTAAATAAATTGCAATGTTGTTTGACGCAGATTACGTTATCTTTCGTTCAAGCAGCTCTGTTTCTCTGCAACTTTTGAGCATGCGTTGTTCACAGTCACGGCTATATGTAGCCTTTGAGAATGCGCTCTGACTGTCAAAAGGTTGTTTAGACTTTATGACGTCAGACAAGCGTTTTGCGCAGATCAAAAAGGGAAGATATGTTTGATATCATCGTCCCGTCCAGCTAATTTTAGCGCCTTGGCAATTAAGCGGTAAAAATCAAAGTGCTCAAAATATATAGTTTCATATGTCACAAAACAAATGTTGAACCATAAAAGTAATCGAAATGTTTGAAATTTGTCGTCAAATGTTTCGAAAATACGTCACAAATGATCATCATAAGTATCAAACAAAGCCGCTCTCCTTCCCCTTTTGCGATTGAGGCAAACAAAACTGCACTTTGTACCAAAACTGAGACAGCTAAACCTTGCTATGTACCCAACCGGCAAATGCAAAGGATTCCAAGCA
Source organism: Catostylus mosaicus (assembly GCA_964019065.1). NCBI lineage: Eukaryota > Metazoa > Cnidaria > Scyphozoa > Rhizostomeae > Catostylidae > Catostylus > Catostylus mosaicus. The sequence goes on along the minus strand of OZ025194.1, from coordinate 7,909,529 downwards.
TAACTTATGAAATATTTGCTAGTGTGTTCGAAACTTGTCATAATTGTTTGGGTTGTAGCTTCTACTAGGCCACGTGTAGAACAATACCGCACATTTGAAGTAGATCTAACATTTTCAGAAGTAAGATGCTAATAGACAATCAAGCAGTCTTCATAAGAAACTCATAAAGAAATCAAAAAATTAGACCAATAAGTTTTAAAATACTTTCGTTACTTGGCCCAAATTGATAAAAAGTTCACTACTAGACGTAGGAATGTTTTTAGCAGTTTCAGGGCACGTGCATCTTTATAAAAAAAATACAGCAAAAGTGTAACTCAAATTGGAGTAATTTTTCATGTGTTATATTGGTCTCCTTTTTTATAAAAGGTTTATTGTCAATATTCAAAAAGGAACCAAAAAGCTATCATTTTTAAAATTGGGCTTTCTTGCTAAGAAATTTCGGTACCAAACACAACCAGTATCTGATAAACTTTTGGCGCTTCAAAACTTAAGTTTCTTGTAAAAAGAGCGGGAACAAGTTTATCTGGAGATTGATATTGCACGGGATTTTTTAATGAGTAAATAACTTATAAAAATATTAAAAGTTGTACTAATATAAAAAATGATTTTGAAATATGTAGCCCGGGCTACGTCAAGTTTTTTTTATTTGCAATATTTATTTGTCTTCAGAAATAAAGATCAAGTGTGAATTTTACCGATGCAGAATAGCTTTAGAAAATTGTTATTCATACTCTATAATCAATAAAATTGAGCATCAATAAATTCATGAATTCAACGACCCCCGCCCAAGTTTATTTACCGTACAACCAGTTGTGATCATAAACATTTGGGCAGATTGGTTCGATGTCTCCTAAAAAATAAATTGTTTTCTGAGTTGCTGAGATATTATTGAATTAACCTGTGGAATCCACCAATACCATAATAAGTAAGTTTGTTGATATATAATTTATATTTACACATATTTACTGACTATTCGAGTGTGGCTATGAATAACTATCAATGCAAACGATGCCAAGCGCCATTTTCTATACTTAGCAAAAAGGTTACATTTTTCTTCAACCAACCTTTTCAAAATGCGCCCTATAGCGTAGTTTTTAGTGTTTTACCATAAAATTGGACGCTGGAATAAGGGTGGGGGGAGCAATAAATGCCCAAGTTGCTGGAAAAATGCGTCTTGGCTTGAAAAACTCCACTTTAGAACCAAAGATGTACTACTACCAAAGTGAGAATTAAGTGAACATATTGATTGCTTGCAGGCCGTTGCTACAGTGCGGTGAGGGGGGTGCGTGGCAGGAAATCTAGCGATGACCTAGATTGCTTGTTGCTTCATTTGCCATGCCTCTGTTTTTATAACCCCCTTAATCAACTATCCGCCCCGAGGCTCGCTAACAATCCGCCATAAGGAGGCCATTCAAAATAGCTGTTTTCCTTCCCCCATGATATCCTAGATATCTTGAGTTGGTCATTAATTGTGGGCTGTGGCGTAGCTAGAGGGGAGCAGAGTGGGCAACGACTCCCCAACTAGCTTCCATGTCGGAAAATTTGTCAAAATTCCCAACGTTTGTTACATAATTGAGGAATATTTTCGGATTTCGCCACCTCACCAGCAAATCGTAGCTGCGCCACTGATGTTTGTGGACAAGATGACCAAACGTCCATCCCAACTTTGATTAGCATAGATTATTCTATTTCCGACTTGTAAAAAACAAATTTCAATCGCTGCACAAATTTATTCTTTGGTGTCCTACCTTGCCAAATTACCCCTGTTCAAGACTAGTGAAACGTTTCCCTAGCTCAATCCTGTCTGTTATTGTATGCTTTACATTGGGGCGTTTTATCTCCTAGGCTAATTAGTAAAGCGCTGCCTCTCCAGGGGCGTCTGGAGCTCTTCAGGAAAAATCAGGAACCGTTAGAAATTGCCACATGGCAAAAGAATTAGGCCCGATGCCTGATATTCTTAATGTCTTTTTTTTGAATTTGATCAAAAGGACATGATCGATGATTGTTCGTTCCCTCATGTCTTGACTCGGTCTGTGAACACATTCAAGATTTATCCTCCGATGAATTGTGAAACCAAAGCTAGGCAAAACGATACAATAAAAAAACACTGGAATTCACTCACGGGAATTAATGAATTCTTTAGTTCTGGAATTTAGCAAATAATAAATATTTGAGGCAAAACGCAAGTCTCTCACTATGCTAGAATGCATCGATGGCCTACAGAGGGGGTTTAATGCTTAGGGGTGCGAGAACCAGCATTTAATTTGGGGGAGGGGTGACTTTGGAGTCATCAGTTAAGGTATTGAGATATCACGGTTAAAACTAAAACCAAATGCACATAGATTTTGGCGCAAGTATACTGGGAATACCACTGAGTAATTCCTGATTTAGCAAAAGTTTGAAATTGAACTCCGAGTAATGCATTGTTTCCATTTTATCAATCTGAAATTTAAAATTGGGGCAGCCAGGTAGCTAGATGTTCTGCTTAAGGGGGGGGGGGGGAATTATTGAAAACTGGCGCACTGTACGACCTTTATTTGCCGACGAATTATTCCTTCATAGCCAAAAACGCCTTGTTTTTGAAACACAATATTTTCCCTGGGGGTGTCACACCCCTTACCACTGTAGTTAAGGCCCTTGGGGTTATCTCTGCTCTGTTACACCCCAAAAAATTAAATGACGTTTCACTGATCCTTTGGGAATAATAAACAATTTTTTAACACTTCACATTCATACCTCAATACCGAGGTGGGAAACAAGTCGAAACTGTAAATAACTACGTTGTTTGATTTAGGTTAAGTTTTGTGAATTGATGATAAAAATTTACAGATAAAAACATGATCAAAATTCCCTGGTAGTGCTCTTAAATGATAATATGAACTCATTCAAATAGGCCTCAAACAGTTGAACAAGGTTGTATAAATTCCCTTGAATTTGACAGAACGAACATATGCATAGGTCTGCCAGGTCAAGTGAGGCATCGGTAAACATGTGTGCATCACGAATTGTTCGGTAATGCTAAGGTATGTTTTGCTTTCATGCACGTATTGAAATGCTTATTTATCCATGAATTGATTTCTAAAATTAGCACCTTAGATAAGATAATCTAGCTTAGTTGCTTAAAAAATTAACGACGTGATGGTTGAGTAAAACAGCTGTAGAGAATAAGCAACTTAATTTCATTTTGCTGTAATTTAGTCGATTACATTTACACAAACCGATTACTATTTGGTAACTTGGCTTGCAACATTTTGTAACACAGTGTGTTTATGTATGTAAGAAAGGATCCCAAGATAGGCACTACCTTCACAAACAAATTGCACATGGTAAAACCATCTGTGTAATGATATTATCGACCAAAAGCATAACGTACATGCGCGCATGCATCAAGGGCCGACCACCCATCCTGAAACATCAGCTCAATTCTATCATTTCACTATTCTTTGCCTTTGTGTTTTATCCTTTTCCCTTAATTTTCTCCAGGCGTTTCTGGTTAATCTTTGGAAGTCTTTGGGAGTTTTGAGAAAATCTCATGTTTCCTTGTTGTTAGAATACTATTTAATTTCACTGTTTGCTTGTTTCCTAATTCGATTTTTAGTTTTTGTTTCTTAGTTCGATCTGAAAGTCTTACAGTCTTATTTATATATCAATCATTGACATAAAATCAGTTAAAAACTAAGACAATTCTTCCAATCCAATGGAAAAAGCACAGTGCTCCCAAAAGGGTCCCCCCCCCATCAGAAAACAGATTTTTAGTCATAATTTTAAAACTCCTCACGCGCTGTTCTCCAAGAAGCAACGGAGTAATATGCAGTGATGTGTAGCTTCACCTTTGGGTCACTGACACAGGTGTAGGGCCTGTAGACAGTTGGAAATTTATGTTACACTTAACTATTAATCATATCTTGATTCTTGGTTTAAATCTGTGGAATATATCGTCCACCAGTTCAGCTTTTCACACATTTGAAGCACTTGAAAATCAAAATTTAGAAACCTTATTATGAGAGGGGCAACCCTTCTGCAATTTGCAAAGTAGAAAAAAAATTTTCAAGCAAGGTCCAGGGCTGAACTCTCAAAAGCTTCAAGTAGTTCTACGTCTGTTTCGTGAGGTAAGGAGTTTAAAAAAGACACAAATTAATGCCCTGTTTTGCAATGCATGCCACACATTAGAGAGCCCAAAGGGACAGAAAATAGCTCTCTGTCTTACCTCTACTGATAGAGAAATTAATAAAGACCCTTAAAACGTTTGAATGGAAGAATTTTTCACTGCTAAGACACATGTTAAGTTCCTTATCAGCAAAGCTAGTTTAGTGTTTACCCTCGAAACAAACGTGAGCACTTACAGAAGATGTGTAGATGTGCATAATGTAAATATTTTTAAATGATTTGATTAAGGTGCATACGCAGATCATTTGTCGTTGTAGAAAACTCTTTTACTATGAGCCTGCTTCTCCTAACACATTTCTTAAACGTGCTTTGTCATCATCGGCTAAGTGGGGCATTGTCAAGACCTTTAAATATTCTACATGTACCCTTAACTCAATGTTAAAAACTACGTTTTCACTTGTAAGGCAACCTTCAAGCAACGTCCTTCAAAACGGTCAAATTTTCCGACCGAAGGGTAAATTTTAATATTAACTAATAGCATATTTTTAAACGTTGTGGTACTCTGTGTCTGCCTCCAAATTATTTCTACCCCTGATTTGACCTTTCTACCTGAACGTGCAGCTGATATTCCTTCTAAAGTTTGCACAGACTTTAAGATATAAAAATAAAGGAACAAAATTCAAAACAATTCACTCCGCGATATTTACATTGGGACAATTTTTACCAAGTTTCAAAAGCGCCTAACCTCAATGTTAACATAGAGGGCGTGTACAAAGGAATTAAGATCGGTAACATGGATGTGAAGATAATTAGCTCACACCCATTAAACCGCATTAAGAAGTGCATTTGTAGTCAGATCAAGGTATTTTATCTGTAGTTATCTTTTTTCAACATAAATGGGCAACGAGATGTATAAGATCACATGCTAGTGCTTGGAGTTTTATGGCAGGTAAGGAAAAACAGGTTTCTGCTTTGTTAAACACAACAAAACATCACATAGACATTTAAAGTATACTTACAAAATACTCTGATGAAGAATTCTCAGCAATACTTTTGTCCTGCAATGTCTTCTTACAGCTGCAAGCGGTCATTCGAAATGCCACTATAACAAAGATCGATCAATTATTTATCATTCAATGTCTGCATGATATCTGTACCTTTGCTCATAGCCTATGCAATTATATCTTGTTAAGCTTGACGGTAAATCAATTGTGCGATCCAGAGCAAACCAAGTCTTATCTAGAACTTGACCGAATCAATATAGCAAGTCTTTAGAGACACTCTTAGGTCCCGTAACAATGATTTGATCTCGTTTTCATCTTTCGCTTCGAGACTTCACAGAGTTCAGCATTGTGTCAGCTCTTTGGATGGAGGTAGAGAAAAACCAGTTGTTAAACTGAGTACTTATTACCAGGGGGGTGGGGGGGAATTTATGACTTTGCCATGTGATACCTTGCAAAATTTCCAAGCACAATTTTCATTTTATTTCACCACCTTTTATCTTTTTATCATGTATGTTGATAACAGACCACCATTTTCTAATTGATTTTTTACTAAATCCCTCCAATACAGCCACAAACCTCCTTTCCCTGCCCCAATAGTTTCGGGTCCCACGCCAGCCTAGACTGGGGGTCACAAATGATAATCTTTTCACGTGGCTCAAGACCTTCATTTCACACTTTGGGGCTTAGAAAAATGGCTGTAAACGTTTGACAGAAGAGATACTACATAATATTTGTGTAATAAAGATCCAAATCACAACAGTACGCAATCTTTCCTAGCATTTTCTTAGCTCCAGTACTGAGACCTTAAGCATTTTAAAGTGCTGTACAGTTGTTTGAAGAATTACATCATCAAAGAAAGTTTAGCTTCCGATGCTTTGTATCAACAGTTTAGCAATAAAATTTTTGATGCTTTCTTGACAATAAAACGCAATTTGTGAAATAAAATAAACTGTCTTCTTTCATAGGTTTTAAAAAACTACAAATGAAAATTCCTAACTTTATGAGCAGCTGAGTACTAATTTTTTTCCAACTTTTGTCTTACGATAAAACTTTACTGAGCTTACCTAACTTGGATGAGGAGCCGAGCACTACCTTCTTAAAAACTCATTTTTTTTAAAGGCACACACATAGCGTGAGTTTGGGGTTTAGAGACAATCATTACAGATAACAGACTTGTTAATTTCCTGAAACTCGGCCAAAATCCAGTAGAGGAAGAAGGCAGACAATAAACTTAGATGATTGAGATTTTTGGCAAGATACAAAACATTCAAAAATATTATGACTGTGTGTGGGTAAAAGTTGATTAGGAACAGGTGACGTTACAACCAGAGGAAATTAGTTAAATTAATTAATCAAAATGAATCATTTTAAATCAAAAATTGGCAGCGATTTTGGATGAAACATTTGAAATTCTTCCACAAGCAAATGTTTTCAATTTAAACTCAATTTCATTCTCGATGATTGCCACTTGCAGTTGAATTAAATAAACGTAATGGTTTTAGACGCAAACGTTAATTTGCAGCGACTTTGAGAAAAAATATGTTCTCTTAGAAATGTTTTCATCAACTTTAGCATCGGATGTAGATGAGGTGGGGTTTCTCCTGATAATTCATTAAGAGGTGATTTATCCAAGTCTCTGTAGAATGGGTGGGGAAAAGTGCCCCTCTTAACCTATAGGGGACAAGTGGGGACAAACGGGGCAAGCATTTATGAGGATACTCTTTGCCCATTCTAAATCACTACGCCATAACTGGTATTTTAGATATTGTGACCTCCCCAAACATAAAATTAAAACCGCATGATTCTTGTAATGCAGCCGTTATTTGCAGTACCTGGATGTTTTGCTGGTATATTCAGATAAAAGAACTGCCAAGCAAATAGATCAACGGAATTGTTTAGCAAGAAACTATTGCAGGTGGACTTGACATCACGCCCAGAACATTTACACGTAGCATAAGGATGGGATCAATATTTGCCCAAGACAGTAATCATTTGCTTCCCTTGTTTGTAACAACTGTATTGATGATCATGACGACTCGCTTTCTTTTCAAAATATGTGTCTTCCACTTAACAATTTTACTTTGAAATTCAGGAAGAGTTTTTTGTTATGTTGTAAGCAGCAGCATGTGCAGAATGACAAGGTAACTGATTGAGATGGGATGGTGAGAAGAAGGCACGCTCACCACCTGGGGATGGGGCGGTACAACCCTCATGTGCAGGTTACAGTGTAACATCAAAATTTGCACTCATATCATCTTCAACAATCGTTTCATAAGAAACCCATAGCTTGCACAATTACCTACTTTTATAGGAACTGAGCACTTGAAGTTTTAAGTTCCAAAATTAAAAAGGTTTTGAGTCTCAGTTAGAAACAAAAAATCAATGAAAGAAATGTATCATAAATAAAAAATGTTTTGAAGGGGGATATGAGCTCATCTATAACATTAACTGCCAGAGCCATGAGCATGGAAAGGAAAGTTAGCCCTGGCCTGTGTAAAGATAGTGAGTTTGGGCTTTGAACAGCGCCAGGGGATTTGAGCGCTACTCAAGCATAAAGAGTTTTGATCTTGTTCAAAGGCATGGGAATTCGGGTTTATGGAAGGACAGAAAATTCTTCTGATAATAGAAGCCAGCAGTGACCTCTCACCAGCAGTTTGTAATGTCAGCATCTCTGCTGCTCTACTGCAGATTCATATCAACTATAAACACGTTAATTTTCCCGCTTAGGACCAACCAGAGAGATGTGAAACATATTTTTCATTGATTCACCGGATTCACACATGCTCCTATTGCATGATGTTTGCTTCGTTGCGACCTATGTTTGACTTTCTGAAGAAATTATGGTTTCACATTTTGTATTATCCTGTGGAGACTATTCCAATATTTGGTTTGTTTCATCAAGAAATACCCGCTTTACATTCCTCTTCTGATCGAGACGTCACATCACCCTGCCAGTATAAACTGGCTCAGGTTCTATCAAATGATAACAAGTAACAAGAATAATTTAATCACGTTTTTTAGCAAACATAGGTTCAATATATTTGGCCCTACGTTGAATAGCCTCAGAAGGGTGTCCAGTAATAGAGTTACTAACATTTTGGCACTCTTTACTAGCAAAACGTTACTTAGCGGGTCTTCTAGACAACGCCCTGCTCGAGCTAACGTTCTAAAATTGCCACAGAATCAAATAGTCTGAGAATGAGAACGGGCGAGGTTTTCTGCACGTTTTCAAGACTCTTCAACATTCCAAGTTTGTATCTCATGATGGCAACCTGGTTTTCTATAACAATAGTTGAACCGGTGGAATATAAACATTTGTTCGGTTGAAAGCAAATCTTAGTAAAAATTTCATATTTGTTCTTGTTATAACATGACTTAATATACAATTTTTGGCCTGAAATTACAGGTTCTTGTTACGTTGACGAAAAGAATGCTGGTGCTTCTAGCTCAGCGCAAACTTAGCCACGAATTAGGTTAACAATTTAACAGGTTTTCACGTGAAGTTTAACATGCTTCTTCATTAAGACTCGACCTGTTTCAATCTTATCTAACTGATTGTTTTTACTTGCAAAAAGGTCGTTGCACTCTAAGGCAAGGGGAGGAGGCAAAACTAGGAAATGTCTTGGAAAACATATCAAGATAAAGAAATTAAGGTTTTAAGTGGGCAGGGAGTGCCCCCGTAACTTGCTTCGTGCGCCCGAATAACTATCTTACCCTTGTGCAGCAGCAAATATACTAGATTAAGGAAAAAACTCTCCACCCATAATTGCAGGGGCAAATGTGTGATAATGACTTTTAATGTAGAACATTAGTTTATCTTGCACGATTTAGTAAGATTTTGCAAAAAAGCACACACTAGATAACTTGCAAAGACCCCATTGTTTCTGTTCATTGGGCTTTGCCCGCCTATTTATTGGCCCCCATTCTCCGCGACCAATCTTTCATTTCCGAAAACATGAAGGTTGCTTTTAAGCACATTAGCCAACTTTACTCGAACTACAAATATTTGTAAAGCGAATCAAGGATTGTTTAACTCTGAAATTCATCCTATATTCATGGAAGTGACACGCTAACCTTATGTTTAATTTACATCAATTAAGGGCTGTAATTTCACATAAAATTCGAACAGAAATAAATGGGCATAAAAGGCAATAGTCATGAATGTTAATTAGAACTACACACAGAATGTTTAGAAAACATGGCAGTGCTTGCAATTAAAATCAACCAACTTGATTAAATAAGTTATCAATGTACATCTTGCGTCCCACCTCTTTTTAAGCTTTGCTAATTCAGATGAATATGTTACTGCAGTATTTACCCGCCCACCGTCTCGGCGATTGTTTTCGCTTCGAATAGCTCGGAAATTATACCCATCGCTAGAATTGCCAAGGCTTTTGTGCAGTTCTTTGTGTAAAACAATTCCACCAGATTCTATCTTATATCTTCTAGATTTATCAAAATTTATCCTGTTTTAATAAATAACATATATAAAGTATTTTAATTCAGTCCATGCGAAAGTCCATGGTTAAAAGAGTTACTGTACTGCTTGCCTGCCTGCCTGCTTCTCTTTAAAAAATCTGATTGCCCTATAGCCTACCCCTTAAAAAATAAACGGTTTTTTTAAATAGGGAAATGCAAGAAAACTTCAGTGCTGAATGTTTCTTTGCGTTTATTGAAATAGCTTTCCTTCAAACTTTCCTAAAACTTAAAATAGTTGATGAATTTAAAAAAAAAATTCTCCCTCTTAACTGAGCATTCGCAATGTCTTGTTTCATGAATGAAGCACTGAATGCAGCATAGCTATGTACTTTATTAGGTTTGGAGAAATCTCAATTTTGTTCATAAGAACCAGTAACACAAGATTCAGGCTGTTCTTAATTTTTCCAAAACGTCTGGGGTTAGATAATCCATGAGTTGTTTTTAATTTGTAAGGGTGTAGGCAGAGTGAGGAAAACATTACGGTCACAAGGTTACTAGCTGAAGGTAGGCCCCTGCAAAGCAATAGAAAGTGCTATAACAAACCTAAGCCATGCCTATTTTAGATTTTAGATTAGAGGAAGGTTTGCCTTACAATATTTTTCTATCCGGAGGAAGGTAAACAGCATTTCTGGATTTTAGGTGTAGGCTATGTAAACATTAGACAATATACATCATTGGAAGTTTATGAAGGTCTTGTTCTTCATAACATTGCTAGAAAAAGAAAGGCATATGTTTCCTTAAGAATGATTTTCTTACTATAGTGTAGAGTTTAAAAATAACATCAGTTTAAAATCAGTTGCATTTCAACATTGTCAATGTCTTCATTGCTAGAATATCATTTCTTTCTGTCCCCGTTTAGTTTCACTAAGGATGTGGGTTTTGCAGTCTACATTTATCTTTCAATAACCATGTCTGATAAATTATGTCATGTAAGACAATGAAATAACTGCACAGTGAAATAAAAAATAAACATTTGAAGAAGAATGATTATTGCAAGCGGCCATTACTTCCCCCCCCCCCCCTAACAGTGAGAGTCAAATGAGATACCCTTGCCCTTGCTCCATATAATTTGCGTGGGGCAAATCCACCTGCTACTGATTTTGCATGAAGCCATAAATAAGAGGCGGTCGTGTCAACAATCTATTCAATGATAATTTAGCAATGAGATGAGAATACCTGTTTTAAGGCTGATAATTTGCACATACTAAACCTGCGGTTAGCATATACACTGATACACAGAATCAGAGAATAAGGGCGCTGGTGGAAAATTCACCGGTCTAGATATGATAAACATCAAGAAAGATACTTTTCAGTACCTAAACAACCACATAACTAATTCAGTAGTTGCACGTGTGAGACATTCTCCGCCCATTCGAGATAAAAGAACCACATTCCCAAAGACGGTTGCAGCAATGACTCGGTGATAAATTGACTGTGAAATAGAGGAGGTGCGCTACGCCCCAAAACTGACTGATTTATTCGATTCACACCATTCACTCATTGATAAAGAATCTTGCATAATTGATATACGAAAAATATGGCAGAATTCCATAATTGCCAGTATTCTCTATCTCAAGTAAGGCGTAGCCAATGGGAAGGAGGTCACAAAACAGATGGTAATGTAAAACAAGACAAGCAGATATTTAAGATCATGAGAAGCAGATATGGTTAGCGCATTCTCGTGGTTTATGAGAAAATTTCCCGACTTAAATCCCAGTGAGAACCGAGGGGGAATATCATATGCATCATATGAGGAAGATGCCGCCTTAATTCCTTAATCAAGTTGATGGCAAGAAATTAAGCGTTTTGTTATGATAAAATTTGTGAAAGTAACAGATGTTTAGGATGTTCTGCATTCAAGAAAACTGTAAATTATTCGACAGAACCAAGAATCTTCAAACCAGAATGGCCAAGCCCTCTCACCCCAGGGACAGCACAACAAAACCTAAGGGTTATTATGTCAAGGTGTTTTGATGAATCTACAAAGGGTGTCTGTTAAGGCATGATCAGAACCGGTTAATACCGTGCACTGTTCAGGGCTTGGTCCGGCATAATCAGATCCTTCTTGTATTGTATTCATACAAGAAGGATTGTGTTCTTGTATTCAATATAAATGGACCAATGCAGAATGACCCTTTGCCCAATGCACAATAGTCCCTTGCCCATTTAAAGTCGAATGTTTATATAGCAAGTGTGCAACTTTTATGATAACATAAAACAGTTAATGTAATAGATTAATCCAAATACAATGTCACAAATTAATACTAGCTGTTAAACGGTATTTCGTGTTTTTGCTAAGGATAGGGTTGTATTTAGCTCAGTTCTACAACTGAACTAGAAAGCTCATTCTAGGGGCTGGGTTTCGGAGAGGGGACGGTTTGTAGCAAGCTGCGTAAATTCCAGGTGGAAATTATTGGACGATCATTGCCAAAATTGAATAAGAATGACTCGGGGATGCAGGAACATATACTTGACATCGGCTGCGGATCTAGACCTTCGACTTGCTATAGATCATAAAAAAACTATTAACAGCGATTTAAATGTGGCTGTTGGTCAACCACACGCTAACGAATTAGCTATAAGCAGGATGTCAAGAATTAATTTGCCAAAAATAATCAATTTTAGACGTATTGATATCAAGAGGAAAAGAACTAGGGAAGATTTCCATGTTATAAATGAGCTGTTATGACAAGTGTGACAAACCACTGCTTGTATCCTGATACTTGTGCTATAAATTATGGCCTAGCCACTTAAAGCCATACCAATTCTACATACTTGCCAGCAAATGATGGATATGTTGGTATGGGTGACTAAACTGTGAAATGTTTCATCCAGTCGAGACTGCGGTGGTAAAATTCGTCACCATGGCTCAGTTAACGCTAGGGCCGGGCCGATTAACCAGCTTGCTTGACCTTTGGTATTTCTGACATGAAATATCGCCCAGGATAGCTTAGCTGTGAAAATGTCGCATATTTCTCCTTAATGAAGATAACTTTACCAATAACAACATGCTCAGAAAAAAGTGGAACTCCGTCCAACCAAAGTCACTCTATCGATAGCGGTCATGAATCATGTTCTTATTCCACTATGTTCCTACTTTATTTGATTCATTATTTAGTCCATTTCATTAATTCTTCATGCGCAGTGCTTAACGTTGAAATTATTCAATGAAATGCGGATAAAAATAGATGTTGTTGTGATCAAGTTCTTAGACAGATCCAAAGTTTCTCAGAGAATGTTTTAGTACTGAAATCCTGTTATTACAAAGGGCCTGTGAGTATAGGGCTTTTACAACGATAGACCTTGATGAGCTCTGACCAGAATGCAGAGTATGGCAGTGGCGCATCCAAAAAAATTCTTAAATGCCTAAGATAGCGCACCTGGGCACCCCTCAGATTTTGAAGTTTTAATGTTTATGCAGTGGTACCCATAGTGTAGTGACGCACCTGACGATTTTTGTTCGGTTTTTGCGCACCCGCACCTGAGGTGCGGTACTGTTGGCGCACCCCAGATCTTGTCAAGATCGGCCATACTCTGCAAAGTGACACCTTCACGAGAAAAGGGGGGCAAACTTGTGAAAAGGTCACCCAGACTTACCAAACGACATCCTGAATTTTCTATTAATAAAAAGCGTCAAATTTTCTTTCCTTCAAAGATTGTGAGGACGGGATGTGAAGTTTTTTGTGCGACCTTTCAACTTTGGATGGTAATAATACTTTTTAATTCAACTTATCACACGTTACTAAATATCAGCAGTTGAAAGCCGACCGGACAAGTAAAGAACTAGCTCTTGAAAGGTTCAGCTCTATGAAGAAGAACTTTTAATTGATCGAATTACAAAGAATTATGGCCAGGACAATGAATTATGAATAATTGGACGAATAACTCATCGAAAGAATGAATGAATAAATGAAAGATAAAAAGATGAGCAGAAGAATTAACTAGTTAATTGACTGAATAAACAAACGAAATAATATATTAATGGGCGAAAGATAGGATGATTGAATGAAATATTGAATGAATAAATAAGCAAATGAAGTAATAAAAGGAATGAATAGAATAAATAATTGAATGAAGTAATGAATGAATGAATGAATTAATGAATTAATGAATGAATAAATGAATGAATGAATGAATGAATGAATGAATGAATGAATGAATGAATGAATGAATGTATGTATGATTGAGTGAAGGAATGAATGAATGAAAGACCGTAAAAATGAAAGAGTGAATGAAGAAATGACTGAATAAGTAAATGATAATTTGTTTTTTTGACGTGGCAAAGCCCATCATTGCCTGAATAGCAAGCAATTAAGAAAATAAACCCACTAAATGATTAGCCGAGTAGACACCAGTTTCTAGAGCGGAGAACTATTAAGTTAGTTTTATACCCGTCATTATTGAAGCTAATCAAAGCGAATGAACCGCATTTAGGAAACAGCAATTTACTTTGACTGTATTTCATTAATAAGCATACTTATAATTGACGTGTACGCCATACTCTTCCAATAACTCCAATATCATCTAGGTAATAATGTAAGTAATTTACCCAGCGTTTCTTGCTGTTTCAAAACAGCAGAAAGAATAACAATATCGATGTCAGGATACAGGGGCAGTTCCCACACTGACCCATGCTGTACCCTAAGCTTTACATTGCCCCCAGCCCCCAATGGGAAGGGGGAAAGGGGATGGTCTAGATAAAAACCTGCAGGGAATTGCTTGACTGGAAAGTTATCATCGCTTGCACAGCAACGATGGGTAAACTCTCTTTGTACAATGGTTGTTATTATGAGGCATAGCAGGAGATAGCCAAAGTCTGACGAAAGAATTTGATAACAGGGCTAAATAAACAGGGTACTGTCTAAAAACACGAAAATATCCCATTGTTTCCTGTCCACAAAATCGTAAGAGAATAATCTGGATGACGTTGATTAATGCAAAACAAATTAATAAATTTCATTTGACATAACCATTTTCATTATCCTTGTCGCTAATGAGATTAACTTTGATTTTGTCCAAAATAGATTTGAATAGTGCCAATTTTCATGTGAAAATGCCTCAAAACATGATACTAAAAGATCCCAAATTCCTTATCTATTTTCCTAAAAAGTCCACAGAGCTTTACTTGTCACTGAGCCATGCTCCTGGTTTATGGCCAGATATTTTTAGCAGCCTTTAACCTAGCAAAGGTAAAAAAGATGTCGTACACATAATCAAGACCTCTTCAATCCCTAAAAGCACATGTCATTCATAAAGTCCTCAGTCCAACATCATTCAATTCACTACAGTTCATTTATTTTCAAAATGCCATTTGAACCAGCTAAATAACACATGCTACATAGTTTCATGTTGTAGTAAAACACAAAAAAGTTACAATAAGGAAATGCGAATCAGCAAAATGCGATTTGGGTCAGTGAGGCTTTGTGCAGAGATTTTTTTTCCCCATAAGAAAACTAGATGACAGCTTTCCTTTGGTTCAGAGCAATATTCCAGTCCATATCTCTCTAAAAACACCTCTTTCTCTCTCTCTCTCTCTCTGGTTCCATTTCCATGCATTCTTTAAAAACCTCTAAATTCTTTTCTTTTACGTGTTAAGTTATTTACAACAGGGCCCCCACCAGATTTGAAAGGGGGGCAAACTTTGATGGCAACATGATTAGATAAAATTTCAGAGCTGAAAATTTTTTGAGGGGGAGGCAAGGCCCTGTACACTTGTTTGAAGCCTGAACGTGAAGAGAGCCGGAACCTGGTTGACATACTTAATTTTAGGCCCTTGCACCCTGGGTAGATGCAACCTTAGTGTGTCTTCTTCAGATCCAGATTACAATTTGTACTATCTAGTTAAATCCACGTTCATACGCACTTTTCGCTTAGTTTGTAAATGTTTTTATTCTTATAAGATTTCCTCATTCCCTGAACGCAAGATCTTATTATCTTTTAATTATGTTTTTTAAGCTGCAGTATTTCTTGAAAGCAGAGAGCTGACAAAAACAAGAGCTCTAAGATGTTTGATAAAAGATTCTGGCGTTCCATTGATCGTGTTCTGAGGGAGTCTTTGGATATCTCTTGTGGTAGCATTAAGATACTGCTGAGAATTGCAACGAAACGAAAAGTAAGTACGAGTTTCTTTTAAATAAGCAAGCGGTTCATAATCAACCAGGGCTCATGCTTGTTCGGGGTTATGCAAGTTGAGGACTTTATGAAGATGTACTCAAATACAAAGAACGGTACTAAAAAATCAAGTCTAAGACAATGATCAGAAAATTTCAAAACCTTTCTCGTGCCTAACTGCTCAAATTCATCGTCCTTCCTCAAAATTTTTTCAATCTGATCTGGGATATTTCCTACTTAACTTTTGTCCACTAGGCGCATGGGCACAAACCTGATCTTTAAAGTTGCTCGAAAAGGGAAGTTTTCTGACATGGATTTCGATACCAACTTCTACACAACAGCTTTACAAAGTAAACAGAAAACTAGTTTTTAGATCATATGTTTTCAAATAAAGAATTAAAGGAGCAGGAAAAACCTGTTTTTGGGGGCAAAGTTGGTACATCTCTAGAATATTTTCCAAATACAACCAAGTTATTTCCTAAATTTCATCAATGCTAAAGCTAAACATCTTCATAAAGGGCTACAGTGAAGTGAGGGGGTATGCCCCCAAGGAAAAAATTGCGTTTCATAAACAAGGCGTTTCTGGCCATGGAGGAGTATTTCGTCAGCATAGTTTGCTAACTTGTCGGCAAAATTAAGGATTTTACATCGTTTTTGTTTGCAAATTCATCGCAGAAACCCTCTTGAAAAAGAACATCTAACTTCGGCCCTGCTTTATAAAGTTTATTTATACAAGAATGAAAGCGAGTATCCATGCTGAGATGCACAGGACTTCTAGGATAACAATTTAGATGTATATATATATTTATATATTATACAAATGAAGAACAAACCTGTATCAATATTTGTTAATAACAATAATAATACTACCCTATCGCGTGTGTTGTAGTACCTAACATGCTTTGGCAAGTTGCCATTTTCTCTAATTTGTCTAATGTCACTAACAATATTGTAATACCGACAGGTAATGTATAAAATTAAGCACAATAATCTAAAAAATTTGATTCTAAGATTCACCAACAGTACAGACGCAATCAATGCCGAGATTATATGCAAAATTCTGAAGAATATTGGTGGACTCTGTGAGAGAATGATGCCTCAAATACTTTCAAATATAGGTATTTGTCTTTATAAGAGGCATATTCACTTGAAGCTTTTCAGAATGTTTATTTAGAGTTAGTTTTAGTTTAGTATTTTGTGTGATGATTCCTGCTTCCCTTGGGTGTTAATCCTTGTTATGTATTTAAGTATTTTATGATTGTAGTTCTTGGCATCATCTTTTTTTTAATTGCATATGGAATATAAAACAAATGACACATAAACTCATTTTTACATAAACCCGTCGATTTTTTAAAGGCTTTTTGTTATTATTTTCTGGATATTTTGAGCTCGACTATTGTCACTCCTGTTCTTATCTCCACTTCTTTTTTCTGTTTGCAACTACACACAATGATTTATTCAAAAAAACCAATGAGTAACAGTTGTCATACTTCTAATATCCAATTTGAGCCTTTTGAAAAAATAAGTTCTTATAGACATAAGTGCAATCAAGCTTCAGTTGTGATCAATAATCCATAGTCAGTTTTCCCCCTATAATACTTCCTTACAAACCGCTTGCTTATAAAAAAAAACGTGCACATCTGCATGAATTTACTTGATCCATTGAAGAAGTAGAGCATTCCAAAATGAAATACAAGGAGTCATTTCATTGTTTGCGTTGGGAAGCTGAAGGTTCTCTCCCCTACAAAGCCTTGTTTGCCCTGAATAACCTGAAGATTCTCCCCTAAGTGACACAATTGCTTAGACTCTAACCAGTGGCGTAACGCAGCAGTGTGGGGGCCCTTAGTCAAAGTAGTGGTTTGGGGCACCCCTATTTTTTTTTCTAAATCAAGTCTCCAGGCTGAGCGCGAAATTACCTTTACGGCATAATTTTTTTACATGCAATTTTTAAACAACATTAACTAACTTCAATACAGCAATTATTAAGAAACGCCTACATCCAGAAAAACTTTTCTCAAAATTTCGTAGGGGCCCCCTTAGGGGCTCAATTGTTTGGGGGCCCTTACTTTTGCGCTTAAAGGTGCACACCGTGCGTTACGCCCTGACTCCACCATTTGATATTAAAATGTTCAAATTTTTCTAGGCCATCAAGTCCTTATAATAACCATCACAAATTGACCAAACTTCCACTTAGCTCGGATAGAACCAACTTTTTATAATACACAAAAATAATTTTTTATAAATACTTTGTAATTATAAGTGGGTGATTTGTACACCCGTTGATATGTTATGTGGGGTACAGCCCGTCCTAAAAGCCCCGAATCTCCTATTCCCGCTTGATTGTTTTGCCCTTCACCTCTCTATTCCAGCGTATTCTAGACCCGCGTATCTTCAAAGATAATAAATTTGTTCACATCAGGCGAGAGCTAGTCTCCTAGCTTTCATTTGAAGATGAATGTTGGCAATTTTGCAGACTTTGATAAAACTTTGCAAGCTAAGTTAGTTAGGTAAACAGAAAAACGAAGGAAGTTTTTGCCTTGTTTTTGTTCGACGGACCCTTACTTGTGGCGAATTGTTCAGTCTTTGAGTGGCAAATCTCTTAAACAGTCCACGTTTGAAGAATTTGCAAACCGCACTTCAGAAAAATTTATCGGCCATTTTCGGGAATCTTGTGAACCTTTGATAGCTTAATCGAATTTTCTTTGGAATTTCATTCTACTATTGAATAAATCTCCGATTTTAATAGCTTAATAAGACATTTATCTAATTTGATATCCTATTTACCACAACTTTTTAACATGTATTTAACATTTATTACACAGCCTGTGGAAAATATGCAATTTCAAAATGCAGGCTTAATTACCGATAAAACGGTATTTCCCATGTTTATGCTACAAGATTTGATAATAAATTTCGGCATAACTCAACTACACAAACTTTCCAACAAACGCAGGGTTTCAGAAGTCAACACATCCTAGAACTTATTGACAAAAATTTACTATGTTACCCTCGCCAATTTTTATGAGCATTTTTAAATCTTACCAAACCAACTTTTCGTCAAAATTGATTCTGGATTGTTTTTTTTACCATTCTAGCAGTTAATTATCAATTTATCAACCATGTCTTCTAAGGAATTGAAAATAATTTTTGAGTAGTAGCATACTTCTTTAAGCTTGGGAAACTCAGTATTTTCTTAATTTTTTGAGGAGCCTACATAGATAGATTCCACTTTCTAGATCAAATAGATTTAATTTTTTATTGAAAGATACAAGAACGAATGATCTCGGATACAAAATGCTTAATACCTAGAAATGCTGAAACCTTGTTGTGTCCTATAGTCTTGTAGACTTCATTTCAAAATTAATTCAAGACTTCAGAAAATTTAACGTCTAGATCACATACTAATATTCTTCTAGGAATGCTTATATAAACTGGGAGAAGAGTAAATTATGCTTATGTTTTGTATTTCCGTTTATTTCTCATTTCTCGTGCTGGTTAAAACTTTTTGTTGCTTGCTTCAGCATGGTTTCTGTCCTTGTCCCTTGTAAAAACACATTTTTGGTAAAAGTGACCTTTTTATCTAAACTTAACCCTTCCTCATATCTGCCTATCTTAAGCTATTGCAAACAAAATAAAGAGTTTGCCTATTTTTCATAAAAGCCAATAACATTTAACGGCAGAAACAAACCTTCACCCACATTTCTCTATCTTTCTTGAATGATTTACACGATGCTTCTTTTACACATCCTATGTTCTATGCCTCGTGTCTTATGTCCTTTGACGTGTGCTCTACGTCACACGTCCTACGTGCTGTTTCCTACGTCGTTTGCCCCATGTCCTACGTCCTACCCAACTCTTTTGAGAGCGGTTATTTTTTTGCAGTAATTACCTGAACGCCAGCTACAAATCTTGTCATCAAATTTTTATACTACCCTGCATTTTGATATTAATGACCTAATAAAATGTTTGAATTTTGTTTTTTTCGAGCCAGTCAAAACTAATAGTTAGTATAAACTATAAAAAGAGTAATTGATTTATCGATCTCTAACAGAAAATACTATTGAAGGTTTTGTGGTATTATAACCTTTCGTCGCTCAAGAAATCATCTTTGAAAACTTTCAAATATTTAATGATGAATAGAATAGCCCAAAGTTTAAATATAATTGCTGCATTAAGTATCCTGCAATAAGTATAATAGATATTTCAATTTCATCCGATTTAGGCTTATCAACTTTTTATATATGATATTTGCTATCAGCAGTGTAAATATGGAATCAAAATAAGGTGACTATAATTCTCTACGAACAGATTTAGTATAGCCACATTTTATATCACTTTAGAGAAATGAAGATGAGTTTTATTTTTCTTCTTATTTTATGGAACTCAGCAATATTATGTTTTTCTTTGTTTATTCATTTTATCTAGAGGTTTACCATAGACATCACATGAACTTCAGGCAGGCATTTGGTTTTACTGGCAAATGAAAAACGTAAAAATTTGTTGATAATATCTATGTTTTCATACAACGTTTTTTTATTATATATATCAAATATTTATTTTCTTCTTAGTACCCGAGAATATTATTTCCTAGATCACGAGAAAATCACGAGGACGCAAGGAAAAATTCGTATCAGCGGCAACTTTTCATAATTTCAACTTTGATATTTCACTACGGATCAGAGTTTTTTGTCTGTTCCATAAACATCCATCCTCTCTTAAATTATTAAACCTCAATTTTCTTTCACATTCTTTAGTTTATGAACAAAAAATGTGACGATTTTGGACGCAAATTTTCCTCCTTCGTAATCTTGACTTTAATATCGAATTTGAGATGAGTTGATTTGTTAAATGCAAAAATGGAAACAGACTGCAGATAAGATTTTTTTCTTCGAGAACTTCCTCTTTCCTAAACATTTCAAACTGCTTGCATTCAGTTCACGAACCAAATTCAACTTCAGTCGCATCTTCATTGCAAAAAAATTGAATTTACACTTCTTCATGGCATTACATTAAAAAAAAGAAATTATGAGAAGGCAAAAAGTTGAGAAAGAATTTACATTCTTAACAAATGTTTGAGCCCTTGACGCATTTGCTAAATGATAAATGATTTGATTAGTCCTAGGATGTAAACACCCAAGCAAGGAACGGGATCTTGAAAACTGGACAAAAATGATGGAAGTAGAAAATTCTTAGAAAGTTTCCTTGTTGAAACCAAAATGCAATCTTTTCAAGTCAAGAAGCCACGTTGGCTCTTAATATCCTCAAGCTTTTCTTATAGATTTTGTCATGCCAAACATATTTAAAAAATCACAAATCTTGTTTTTATAATCGTGATCAGTAATCAAATAAACATCTAACAAATCGCACGATGATTGATAATGGTGGCGAGACAAACTGAAATACTGAATACTTTAGAACCAATTTCTAATTCTTGTTTGTTTCACTTTCAAATTTGTTCTCCATCTTTTAAAGTTTAGAAATTTAATTTTCAAAATGTAATGAAAACAAAAATTTTAGTGCAGTTGTACTTAATGTAAACTAACGCTGAAACTTGATACATTTTTCCATTGGATTAGATACCTATGCTCACACATTTTAGATCTACACTGTAAAATTATCAGGCCTGCGGAACGAAATTGTGTTCTTTTTATGAACTGGTTCTTGAAGATTTAATGAAGAAAGATATAAAATACCTAATATGAATTGGTGTTATTTGATAATGATTTTGATAAGAAAACTGGACGTGAATAAAAACTAAATGGAGAGTTTGAGGCTAAAGCGATATTGACCCTGATTTCAAGAAATTTAGATTCAGATCATGTCTTAACCAACTTTCCTATTCTCATTTGATGAAAGCATTTCAAGTTTAAATGAAAAGATTTTAGAAAATCCTAATAAACTGATTTTCAAAGAAAATATGCTCGATTTTCCGTGGTATTTAATTTCAAATCTGGTTTGTGTCTTTATTTGCTCGGCCTGTCTTTAAATTTCAAATCCTGCATGTCACATTCCTGGCATCCACCTTTTCCTTAGCTTGTTTTTAGTATCTTGGCGTTTATCAAATATTTTTAGTTAGAAAATATATATTTTATTTATATGATAACTATATTTAACTATTGTATTCTACATTTGAACATGTTTTCATCTTTCCTTGTAACAATTTCGTGCAACTATAACCTCGGTTGGAGAGGTGAAACGCCAAAAAATGACCAAAATATCTGCTTTTCATGCTAAATAAGGAAAGATGTCTTCTTTATATGGCTATTAGGCAAAAATTTGTCTTATTAGGTCAGTTACTATCATAAACATACTTGATTTGATCTCAGCTACTTAATGCAATGATGTTCCGTTTCTTTTTCATGATTTATCAAACCCCCACCCAACAATTGTTCCATCATCAAAAAATCTTGTTTACTTGAATCTTCCCTTCTTTTTCTCCACTCCTTCTTGTGTATTCGCCCTTCATACAATCATAAGACATTAAATTCTCCTTCGATAAAAACACCCAATATTCGTCATATCTGTTAGGAACAAACTCATATCCTATATTTCCCTATCGAGCCTATCGAGGCTTTTTCACTGGATTTGTTCATTATGTCTGCTTTGACACGAACTTTACATCTATTTAAATCTAAAATGAAAAATCAACCTTATATTTTCAAAAACATATATTGGTCCACTAATTTCTCATTAGACTGTTAGTGGACAGAACTTCCTTAAACACGTGTAATTCCCTTTTTTAGGCCGCCATGTTTCTCAACTTCTCAACACACCTTGGTTCTTCTCTGCCCCCGGATCTACCCCTCAATCTGTCTCGCTCATTGAACGAAAGCTATTTTGGAAGAAAATCCATGATCTTACAGAAGTATTTTATTTGTTTAAGCATGCTAGTTATGACTTCTAGTCAATATGCAACAATTACTTAGCATCTGTTTGCTAGAGACTTCTTCCTTTTATCTGCATGGTAAAACAGTGCTAGTCCTTTGCTTTGTTGATCACTTACGATGAACGAAAAATCAAAACAGTACAGCGCGATCTTGGATAAATTTGTACATTTTTCATGCGATAAAGTTTTTATTTGTTAAATTTTTGTAACTTTTCACAGATACCTGCAAATGGCGGACGGCAATTACAATGCCTTCAAAGGATCAGTAGGTCGCCGCCACTAAGTGAATTTGTGCCTCTTAAGCAAGTAAAACACAATATTCCTAAAATTGTCAACGCACTTCAGGTCAATTTGCTTCTAGGAACGTGCTGTATATGCCACGAGAAGTCACTCTTATAGCAACAGTGGTAGATATCGGTTAGAAAGCCCCCTTTAATACCGCAGAATCTACAACCCCCTAACAGACCAGAACTGTGTAAAAGATTTGATCGCGTTTACACTAAGATATGTCAGCTGCTAGGTGTCCCATTGCTATAACCTTGATGCATTTCGTATTATGAAATGGGTATAGAACTCCATGCAACACTATGGTACAACATACCTCAGTTAGGATTCTTGTTACGAGCACTTTGTTGCCTCCTCCCGCTGCCTTGCGATCTGAACACAACTGCTCTCATGTCAATGGTTTTTGGAAGAGAGGACAATAGCATTTTAGCAGAGGTTTTGTTCTGTGCATCGTTATTATTCGATCATAGGCGGGAGAGGAATGCAGAATAGATTTCTGACTTTAAGCATAAAAGATTATTGCACTTAAGTATCCTCCTTTGCACGGACCCTAACCAATGTTTTGAACGCGGGGGCTCCAAAACAATAAGATATTTACTATCTTGCAGTGTAAAAATTATGCTGTATAGTCGCTCAGGTTATATTTTACGCCCCTTGCAAAGGAGCTTGGACTCGATTGACGTTCAAGCCATTGTGAAGCAATGGTGCAAATCTGAAGAAATTTCAAGCATGTAGGGATAACGAGGGATGGGCAGAGAGCACCAGTGATGGCCCCCTCAGCATATGGAGAGGTGCTCGTTCTCTGAACGTTGTTCTCTTTAGACCATTTTGAGAAGGTAGTTCCTCCTGTTGTAGGTTACTTTGGCCCTCCGTACCTTCTTCATTTTGAAATGCTTCCGACGGGGGTCTAAGGAGGATTCTTAACTGACTGGAGGGTCTTACGTCACGAGATGATATCCAGTAAAAGAGAAGAGTTAGTTGATTTTGTGCTACTTTTCTTATAGTCCATCTGTTTCACGGTGGGAGGGGCAATAGATGGGCCAGGCACAGAGTTTGGAAAACATTACGGTCGCACGATCACTATCTAGAAGTAGGTCCACGTAAAACAATAAAAACTCCAATGGGCACACCCAACGCATGTCTATTATCTATTGTTTTGTGAGGAAGGGCTGCCTTTCGGAATGTTTTTGTCTGGAGGAAGGTTAAGATCTTTTCGGACTTTGCCGGGCCTAAGAGTAAGGGGAAACATGTGCCCCCAGCTTTTGCAGTGAAATCCCTTTTTGATATGTATCTAAGTTGTGCGGGCACCCCAAGACCAAGGCTTCCTGGTGACTACCCTGCCATCTCCCTTCTCAACGGTTCTGAACTGTTGCATAACATGGCACTTCAATAGAAGATTCTTGCAGTTTCAGAAATAATTTTCAAGCCTGATTTGATTGGGGGCGTCTTTGATTTATTTCAAATGATTAAATGCTCTTTTTGGCATCTAAAATAATTTCCAAGGTTACGCAAACCAGATAGTGATCTCTAGGAAGAGCAATTGTTAACTTTTTATCTAGTAGTTTCTTAAGTTTTATTTGTATACTTTAATTAACTTTAAATCTAGAAATCTGATAGAGATTTTGTGGTTAAAATATATTAAATATAAAAAATAGTGTGCTGTACCTAGCAACTGAACGTTTCTTCCACATGAACCCGACACCGATTTCTCACTGATTTGGTTGGTAACATAAGCTTACAATGAAAGCTCCAAGTTGAATGTGAGACAACTTTGGCTACGAGGGGTATTTCGTCAGCACATTGTGCTAACAATGCGGCCGATAAATAATCGTGCGCCCATTCTCATCTTGCCCCCAGACATCTAACTACGGTCCTAGCAGTCAATCAAGTTAGAACGGTTTCATTTACTGGCAGCCATTTATTGGTGGTGTGCTAATAAAGGCTTCAAGTGGCCACAAAGGGTAAATTTTCAAGGGAGATCTAGTGGCGCAATGGAGTGTCCCGTTGCGGGATTACAACGCAAAGAGGAGGTTGTGTGTGATAAATGTTGGTTCCATGAACAGCATTTTAACAGAAAAATGATGACTATGTGCATTTGGGTATACACTCTGTTCTAACCATGGTATAACGCCTTGAATATATTTTAGCGAGAGACTTGAAAGAGGCCGCATCGGGAGCCATTGTCTGGAGGTCAAAAAGCCACTTTAAAATGAATTAAATTTAAGATTGTAAATTCAGTGGGTATGGAACAATTTCGAAAAGATTGGCTTAATGATAAAAGATTTGAGAAATTTCAATGTTTAATCGAGGTATTTACATGGCAACAAGGATCAAGTGAATACAAGGTTGGTTTGAATTAGAAAGCATGTCCTTGGATATATTTGTTCTTATTACTGGAAATTAGCAGTTTCGTCTGAATATGATTTTCAATTGAAGATTTTATTCAGTTTGTTAATAGTATTACCTACTATGGCGGCAATAAATTATATTGGATTTATGGCCCATTTTTATTATATTGATAAGCCCTACTCGACGACCTGCCCAGTTTATTATCAGTATGTGGTATGGGAAATCTGGAAATCCATCAATTGCATAGCGCCGTTGAGAAATCTAAAGAGGCACTCTTTTTGTCTTGGGACAAATGTATTTTCCATGCTTCACAATTAGCCCTAGGTGATTTTTCAAAGTTGATAATTGCTGGCTTAGAAACGCTTTAGGATCGAGGAAGCAAGGTACTGCAATTCAGGTATGCTGATAACTAGTGGCATGCAATTACTATATTGTAGATTACCATAGCTACTTTTCATAAAGATATAGTTAAGATGCAGCATTATCATTAGTCTAATATGAGATGAGGCTTAAGCTAAAGAAATTTTCTCATCAATTCGATTACTCGTTGCTTGTTGTACACAATGAAAAAGGAATCAGAATTGAATTAAAATTGTGCAACCTCTTCGTTGGAAACATTACGCAACTACATTATCCCACGGGTTGGAATGGTGATGGCAGCACTTGTTATGGAAACAGTGTTGCCATGGTTTTAAGGGGAGGAAATATGAGCGGCCCCCGCTTGTAAGATTTCTCCTTATTGTTAGAAATTCTGGAAGTAATTATGGACAATTTGTAAATTTTAAAATGTTTGTTACTGGAATAACAGTAAAAGGGTACAGCACCCCCGACTAGAGTTGAAAGGTGAAGGGCTAAACTTTGATAGCAAAATTTTACTTTTACTTTTTCTTTTCAGAGCTGGAAATTGGGGGGGATTGGTGGTTGGCCCTGGTAAAGTGCTCGAATCATTGTGATGCCTGAATTGCCCATTCAGGGCCATACCGGGTATTTTGATGCATACGATTTTAAAACAATCTTTAAGATAAATGAAACCCTCCCACTCAGCCCGTAAGCAATACCATTAACATGCATAGGAATGTATTTCAAAGTAAATAAAGTCGTTGATTTTCTACAGTATACAAAAATAAATGTAATATTTGTATTTGCTTTTTAGTAGCGAATGATTTGCAAAACAACCTGTATAAAACAGCTCTGCCTGCCCCTTTGCCCCCTGTCTTCTTGCCCCCTTTAAAAATTCGCCTAGCTTTTCCCCCAAAAAGGTCTTGGATCCCAAACTTCCTTATTCACCGACTTCTTTTGTTGTCGTTGGGATGTTGATTGTTGCTTTTGTTGAGCATGCAAAAAGAGTAATGGCGGCCTTAAACTATCGTAACTATCGTGGTTGCCAGAAATTTCTCAAAAAGGCATGCCTTTCATTACAAATATTATGTTCTAGGGGAAATGAACACGCAAAAATGTACCAGTTTAAACGTTACTATGGTTTATTAGCAGCTGTGAAGCTCTCAAGGCCTAAGCATCACTCAGAAAATTTGCCTCCACTGCAGGAAAGACTAGGCCCATTGGCCTTTTGCCAAAATCTTCTTCAGCAACGCAGTGGGCATTCTTCATCCATACAAGATGATAAACCAGTCATCACGCTGTTTACAAAGGTAAAGGGTTATAAAAACTAGCTCTGGTTCGATATTTTTTTATGCAAGGGGCAAAGACTGCAGCAAAGACTAGATCCATTTGCCTTAGGCCAATATCTTCCTCAGCAACGCAGCCATACCTAGGTACTCTTCATCCATACAAGATGATAAACCACTCAATGCGCTGTTTTATTAACTGATAGTTTTGCATACTTTCCATATATATAGGATGATTGCTCATTATGTGATGTTGCAAAAGAGAAACTAGAGAAATACAGAGATACGGTGAGATTATTTCAAACCATCTTTAATTAATTTGACAAAGTGATTCCTTATTATTCACAGTAATTTTGAGTTTGCACCTTCTTTACCTGTTATATTTGGAAAATTCGAATAAAAATTTTTGGAGATGTAAAATAAATTTAATTGTCAGGCAAAGTATCTCTCCTGTAGACTGAGCAGGTCAAAACTATGCATTGTATACCACTTTTTTATTGGGGG
Organism: Catostylus mosaicus; assembly: GCA_964019065.1. Taxonomy (NCBI): domain Eukaryota; kingdom Metazoa; phylum Cnidaria; class Scyphozoa; order Rhizostomeae; family Catostylidae; genus Catostylus; species Catostylus mosaicus. The sequence goes on along the minus strand of OZ025194.1, from coordinate 7,882,179 downwards.
AAGTTGCAAAAATATCTGCAAAACTGCAGAGTGAAAAAGGATCGTTGCTGAAAGTAAAGCAGAAGATGTAGGGCTTCAGTTCAGGAATTCAGCTGCAGGTGGCTGTTGGGCCTACCTAATTTGTACGCAAAGCATCTCAAGCTCAAAATCTATTTGTCAGGAAATTACAAAAGGGGATGTGTTCCAAATAAGTGACCTTTCAACCCTCCTCCACAACTTCCGCTTCAAGGCTTGGAAGAAGCTGTTCAATTTCTCCCCACCATTTGCCTTTGGGATACTGTAGCCACTGGTCACATTTAAACTTGACCAATTTTTTTCCCTTTTTCCATTTTTCAGTGTCACCTAGAGCTTGTTAAAATTGATGAGAAAAAGAACAGTGCTTGGTTTGAAATATACAAATATGACATTCCTGTAATTCACTTAAATGGCAAGTTTATCATGAAACATAAAGTGTTTACTGGTGTTCTTGAAGAATCCATCAAAAATGCTATAAAAGGCACTGAGAAAGAAAGGTTGCTTGTTAGCTATTTATTCTGCTATTAAAATTATTTTGTTAGAGCAAATCCTGTGTCATTCATCCTCAATTGAGCCCATTATTTTGTAAAGTTATAGTTGAATGCAACTATATCGCTTGGCGAAGTTTCAGTTTCATTTGAGAAATCATTTTGCGATTCGGCGGTGACGAGATTTAAACATAGATTTTGAAAAAGAAATTTGCCTTAAACTGAAATAAGAGACCCATTATTTTTGTTATTCTTAGGAGATTTGCTGGTGACCAAAGAGAGAAGTCAACGAGGACTGGAGATGCTTTTGATATAGTTACAGAACTGAATTACTTTAGCGGCAATTTTTTAAATCGATGTGCCCACATACGTAAAAGCAGTGATATTTTAGAAGAAAAAATGAGAAAAAATTCTAGTAGATATGTAATTTTTCAAAAGTTACAACCTCTGATGCTTCGTCGAGATGGTAAAGCAAAAGAGCTGGGTACTATGTCATTTCACCAGTTGTCAAGTATTTTACCTTTGGAGGATATATTTCATAATGCCGTTTATCTTGGGACTGAGCCTGGACTGGTTGATTGGTTTGCTTTAAGTCTAACAAAGGATATAGATGAATCTACGATTAATAAGGTTTTCAGTGATGATGTTATGATTGGTAATGCATTTTTTAGCCTGATGAGTATGAATGAAATGCAGTCATCGGTCGCTTCACAGGCGCGTGGTTTACTTGCTTGGCACAGCAGCCACCAATTCTGCACGCAATGTGGCTCGAGATCTATGATGGTTGAAGGAGGCTATAGGAGACAATGCACAAATGATAAATGCAAGACAAGAAAAGGTGAGCCATTTGTTTAATCATTGGTGTTATAAACATGGAAAATTACGCAACATCATGGTGCAAGTCTTCACAATACGAAAGCAAAATTTAAAAGCAACCATATTATTGAAGGAAAATCCGATCTATTTACAATCCAGTTGCGGAAATTGAGCTTTTTGAGGGCAGTGAATTATCCCCCAGCCCTCCCCTAATAATTACTGCCTCTGTAACAATCATACATCCATAAAAGTCATAACCAATTTTCAATTTCTCGATAATATCCTAGTAGTTTGGATTCTACCATTTGTATTTACAGTAAGTTGGGAAGGGGAACAAGTTGAAGATTGCTCGAAGATGAGAAAAAAGGAAGAAATCCTAGAGCCTCATTCTCAGCAGCAGGCACTTTTTCTCCTCCGCAGTTCTCTGTTCTTTCCGCTCAGAAGGATGTTTTTTATGATATCTCAACGTGACATTAAATAAAGGTTACATTAAATGACTGTTTTACCTTGTTACTTTTGCCTCGTTTTCAGCTGGATCACACCATGCATCTTACCCTCGAGTTGATCCAGTAACCATGGCATTAGTGTTGTCACCTGATCGTAGCAAAATCCTGCTTGGGAGAAAGCCGTCATACCCCCCTGGCCTCTACACATGTCTCGCTGGTTTTGTGGAACCTGGGGAGTCATTTGAAACGGCAGTAAAACGTGAGATGTTGGAAGAGTGTGGCCTCCCTGTTTATGATGTTCGTTATCTGCTGTCACAAAGCTGGCCTTTCCCTTCGACTGTTATGTTTGGATGTTTGGCTACGGCAGAGCACATCGATATCAAGATAGACGATGATGAACTGGAAGAAGTAAGTAGTCAACCAGAGATTTGAAAACATTTTTATTCCGCAGCTAGTGCTCGCAATTTTTACAACCCTTCCCCAACAAAAAGTGTCGTCTTCCATCCCTTTTTAGAGTGCATCCCAAGATCGCCACGGATAATGACATATTGCAAGCCGCAGTCATAGATGAAGACCTAGTAGCATGGATAAACCTGGAAAGAAAGAAGCTTAATCAATGCAGGGGTGGCACAAGAATTTGCCCTATGAGAGGCTAGGTTCTCCGATTTTGGGGGCATATAACAGAACAGAGGCTATCTTTTTTGAGGAACAGAACTTAATTTTGTGCCAAAAATTCCCAGGCAGGCATTAAATTTTCCCCCGATGTGAACAGCTCCCCCCGCCCCCTCTGTTCCCATCCCTGGCTCAATTTATGTTAACAGTTTTGCTAAGAATGTTTTTCGATGTGTTACGATTTAGATCATCATTTCTTCAGGTCACTTGGTTTGACAAGGATGAAGCAACAAGTCTTATCTCCAAAGAATCAGCTAATGCATTCAAAGCTGGTAAGCGAGTTAACATCGCTCCAGGAAAGAATTCTCTGGCATGCCAATTGATCAAAATATGGTTAAATGGAAACTACTAGTTCAATTAAAAATGTTTTTGCAATGAGCTACATTTTTGACTGTTAGGAGTGTACCGATATAAACTCGAAAGAAATTCTTAAATAACCTGGGATGTCCAAAGAAACTTTGCAGCAAAAATAGCAATAAGAAGAAAAACGGAATTGGGTCATTCGCCATGGGCAAGGGAGTTATTGCCCAAAGTTTTTAATGAATATTTTTATTAAGCTTTTTTAGACAAAAAATTGAGATTGATGTGCTTTTAGGATGGTATGAAGTTGACAGCATGGTTGCGAAGTGTTGCTTTGAGTAATCTGATCTTCTCTAAGATAACGAAATAACCGGAGACGGAAATCCAACACCGTTCTATTCTCATATCCTCATACATATTAAGTTACTAGCTGCCCAGTTTGTCAAATTCGTTCGTTCAGTTCAAGGAATTTCAGTATACGAGTCCTACATTCCTTACAAAAATACGTGGAAATGAGTGATATCGAGAAACGTATGGAATAATTGAATTAAATGTAATCTGCTTTGCTAGATGCATGGAGATTGGGCAGCGAGAGGGCACTCCCTCTCATTATCATCTTTCTTAGAATTAAAAGAATAGACGTAAAACTTTTGCTTTAAATAGAACGATAGGATGTTAAGTAATTGGTTTATACGTATTTGCTAACAATGATGAAAGTCGATGATGACGCATTTTTCCGTATGTGATTTTTCACCAACATGACTGACAATAGGCCAATATGTAATCTCTTTATGCGATGAGATAAAATCGAGGGAAAATGGAACGACTTGTGAAAAATCATGACGTCTTTTATGACCTTGTACGCAATGGTACGTATATCATGTGCGTAGAATACTTTTATTTTATGAAGAAGATACCTTTTGACTTGATTAAATTAATGCATGTGACCATTATTATTCTAAAGTGTTACATTTGATTTTGACTGTATTTTGAATTGAAATTTAATCATTTGCAAAATGATATCAGTTTACATTTTAGGACATTTCGCACTTTACCCTGCTATTTCTATTCCATTCAATTACATGTGTTATATTAGGTTTATATAGTTCTATGTTTTGATTGTTGTTGCCTAATTTTTGATTGTTCTTTTGTATTGTTGATTATATATGCGCTGTATGTCTCTGGAAAGTTTATTTCTGCTGTAGGCGAAAGTCAAAACGTTTAGAAAGTTGAAGTTTTTTTTATGAATATCTATTTATACTTATACTAACCACAAGGGTGCTACCCAAGTGGATTGATCGTTTGACTCCGAATGTTGTGAGCAAGGGCTCGATCCCCACGGTCGAGACTAAAAATTTAAAATTGGGTAGCACCCTTATGGTTAGTATTTATACTCAATGTCAGCCATTGCCTGATTGATTTAATCGATATGTTCATATATATTTTTCGACTAAGATTTGGTTACTTATGAGAATCTAGCCCCAAGGTCTTTATTCCTGCGAGTTTTTCAATTTAAAGCCATTTTTACCGGTGTTTCAGGGGGCCATTTTTAAATGTCACCAACTTTGTTATGATCTTCGTAATCAAAAGCATCAGTCCTTATGTTCGACCTCGTACATCTCAAAGGAAAAAACCGCCCTCCCACCCTTTGAGTTGTTTTTTTTTTTAAATACTTTTTCTCTTTTTTCTTGTTAAGCAAATTTTTTCCCCTCTGTCTTTTAAATTTACTAAATGCATAAATAAATAGTCTAGTGTTGGATTGGTGGGTGACACTATTGTCCGCCCTATTTCAGGGGTGGTCATGGTATATTCACAAGCCTCGTTCTTGTTCCGTGGCCTCTCTCTGCAAAGATTTTGCTCCTTCGTTGCGGTGCTCACTTGCATACCTTTTCACACTTTCGAAGGTGGGATGAACGATCAACCCTTCTCAAAATGTTCACTTTTGACTCGGAAAAACTTCTAAATTACTGAGTAAGCGCTCAACTAAAAGCGATGGCTTTCAATATGGTCGAAGATCTAAGCCTGAGCTGCAGCGATGATGATGAAGATATCGATGCAGCCAACGAAAATCGGCAGGAAATCATCATCAGCTTAGACGGAACGCTGTCAAAATGGACAAATTATTTGCATGGCTGGCAAGATCGATATTTTATCCTCAGAGATGGAAATTTGTCATATTATAAATCAGAGTTTGATACGGCTTACGGATGCAGAGGATCAGTTAGTCTTGGAAAGGCCAAAATTGTGGTATGTGTCAAAGTAACTTTACGATCGCCGCAACATCATCATAATTCCGGGAGGGCCTAGTTTTGCACGGAAGAAAACATATCGAGAAGAAATCACCGTGTCAATTATGCAACGGCGTTAGGTTTTGCTGTGTAGTTCTGGGTGTGAAAGCTATTTACATTTGGGCGTGCAGGGAATTATATTGGGATTGACCCAGTGATAACTTAGATTGTGCTGTACCTATCTACCTGGCTGGAAAACTTGCATGTGCTCCCAGCTACACTTTCCTTTGATGTAGATGTGTCGCACCACCCCCTACCATTTGTCGCACCTTATTTTGTTACATGAAGTGGTACAATATAGGCTTTTCATACCATTTCTAAAACGGCAAACAATTTGGGGGCTGGTTCAACTTGAATGAAGTACTAATAAGAAGGGAAAGGAATGATAACACACGCAGCTCATTAAAGATTGGCTTGATTTTGCTAGCAACTCCTTTGATTTTGTCGCATGTCGGTGCGAAATTGGCTTTGCTCACATGTCGCAGCGGAATAACTGCTTTTGGTCGCAACTACGCGTAGGCAACAACAGGCCCTTTTTTTCAACCCGGCCTATCTATAGGCTATGCTATCCTGGAAATGTGCATGTTCATATCATTTTTGAATCCCACTACCTACAATCAGCTGCAAAGAAATAAGGTTGAAAAGCTGAACAAGGATAGGCTTAAATTACGTCAATCTTAAAAATAATGATGGTATCATGATTAGAATCTTAGTATCTGCTAGAAAGGGCCACTCTTTGCTAAAGACCCTCCCAAAGTAAAAACTTGTGGTGTCTGAGATACCCAAATCCTTAAGGTCCTAAAGATATTCCCTCTGGAACCCCACAACACTCTTGTCTCATGGGCTTTTTGCCCCCCCCCCCCCAAATAACAAATGACCAAAGTTATGCCATTTCTGTAGAGATCATCTTTATTACAAAATATTTGAAAGGGTATGGAGTCAGATGGATAGCAGTTGATGAGAAGGAAAAAAGAATGTGTAATATATATTGAACTTATTAGTTATATTAAAACGGTGCAAAAATAAACATGAAATATGCTTAAATTTCAAAGAGCAGGAATCTAACTTGGAAGCACTTTTCACCCAAGGCTCTAAAGATGAAGCAATTTTGTTCTCACCAAAGCATGAAATGCACACTTTGACAGAAAATTCATTGATGCCTCCCTCCCGTCTATCTCCTTGAACGCTACATCTCTAGACATTGCTTGAATTATTTTGCTGTTTTTCTGTCACAGGAAATGCTCTTACTATGCTCATTTTCACCTTTTTTAGCTCCATGAATATGATGACTGTAGATTTGATGTTCATGTAAATGATAACATTTATTACTTAAGAGCTCGAGATCCAGATGAAAGGTCTAAATGGACATCAGTGATAGAAGCAGCAAAGGTATTTGCAGATAGTTAACATTTTATTCTGTAAACTGTCTTTGAAATGTACTCTAAAGTGTCATAAAAATGTGACACATGGCTTATGCATTATATCTATGCTATTTTTAACACAATTCATTGCAGATTTTTTGTATGAAGATTGCATTTTAATTAGTTATAGTGATGTAACTTGTAATTGATTGAAATATTCCCACAATGGCCACCAAATCAGGCACTAAAATGGGATGCGAACAAAACCATTTTTTGGATTTGAAAGGCCTGTAAATTGAGTCTCTTTAGCAACATCCAAGTATCTGTATCTACCAAAGAATGCAGACTTCAACAAGCTGAAGGTTATTGCAAGTTTTTTTTTATATTCAATGTGGAATTAATTCCATGTAACTTGGCATACATGGTTTATGCTCAGTCCAAAATACAATTTCTAGCAAGATATCACAGCATTGAAACATCATAGATTGCTCTTAATTAACATAAACTGGATATATATATATATAATAATCATGTTAAGATATTACTTTGGACATGCAAAGTTCTTACACCTGACATGTAGGAACTGTAACTTGCTTCAGATGAAACTTACTTGACCAACAAGGTGCACATGCAATGTTATCATTTATTTTCTTCTGGTGCTGTTTTTCTTTTATTGATGAACAAAGTTGTGCCGAGAAAGATGAAGAATTCACTAAAAGAGTAAAACGATGCTCCAATGAACAGGCCAATTATGCCACCTATGCTTGCATATAAGGATGCTGGTGAAACAGCAAATTCTTCTCTGATGGTCTCGTAACTGATTGAGTCATAATAGACATAAACTGAAAGCAAATTGTTGTACACAAATTCATCAGTTATGTCAGTCCGGTTGAGAATTTTTTCAAGCATTACTCTATAATACCGAATATCAGCTGTAGTTGGCCACTTAGAACTAGATGCTGTAATGGTGTACTTTTCTTCTAAGCATGGCAGTGGGCATTGACAGCTGATTCCTCCTCTTAATGCCTTGGTGTAAACATGTGTTAAGCAATATGGATCACTTTTATTCTGTTTCAAGTGCGTCCTGTCTTGTTTCTGCTGCGAATAATAGAGACTGGTAGCATCCAGTATATTACAATTTTCTTCCATCTGTTTATTTACGCACAATGTTTCACAAGATGTATGATGATAGTTGCCAGGGAAATAACCATTATCCTTCCTTTCTGTGCAATTAATCACTCGCTTGTGCAACTGTCGACCAATCTTAATCAATGTGACTGTCCCTGGCTGAAGAAGAACACCCTCATCATAGTGAAAATCTGGAAACACATTGCGTGGATGGACTTTAAGCTGAACCCCGGCTCCTATATCAAACTGAATATGGCTTTCATAGTCCTCTTGATTAATGTAAAGCTTCATCTTCAAACCTGACAGCGGCCCAGGTCGCTTCTGTTTGTATTTGCCATCTGTATTGAATGTCTTGCAAAAGCCAATAAAGGAATTTGCGATCGTATCTATAAAATCATTCGCTGAACAATTTTGAAAAGATGCAAAAGTACACCAGCCATTCAAGCCTTTTGGAAAAAGCATCTTTGAAGCCGATCGCTTCTCTTGCACTGAAGTTAAATTATTTATCTTTATTGCCTCGTCGTCAAGATACATCAAAGGAAGCAATAAATTGCCGTGTTTTAAGCTGGCATTTAAGAAACTGTCGTCAAAGTGCCTTGTATGTTTGCTTTTCAGAACATTGTTTGCGTTGCATAAGGTTATTGCTGGAAATTCTAGGTCTTTAACAATATGGTTTCTTTGCACCAAGTATGTCTTCTCCTGTAAATAATCATTTATAAGACGGCCTACGCTAACCATACTTGTAGTCAACATGCAAAGGAATACCATTAACCAAAATCCTCTCGCGTACGAGCTCTTTGCTTCCACAATGTTCGATAGGCCATGAATTGTTGAGTTGTGCAAGTAATGTTCAAAGCTTTCTATTCGCGTTGATTGGCGATTTGCCCTCCCTGCTTCGTCATCCGCCATTGTATTCTAATTAACTGTGACTGCTAAGTGGTAATACCTACTTGAATGCTGATCTTTTTTCGGTATCTAATGGTATTTAAGGCAGCGATGATGTTGTCAACGTTCTGTTCCTTACGATGATGGGAATAATGTTTGGATAGCTATGGAGATAGATCTAAGCCTGATAGATCGATAGATTGATCACTGGTGTGGCTATACTTGATGTTGATGATTTTGCATGGCTGGCGATGAGTAACTCCCTCTTATGAAATCAGAAACAAAGATTGAAAATGTAGGACTTAAAAGGTTACTACGTTGGTTGTGAACAGTAAGAATGTTTATGATTAGAGATGACGAACAGAGATTGATGTAACACCGCCGAATTAAGCTGAAAGTTGTCCTAAAGACCTGTAAATTGACGGCGTTAAAGCTGGCTGTAAAAAGTCCCAACGCTTGAGCAACAGGGAACTATCGGCGATGAAGAGCGGTTATCGTGAAGATGCTAGATTCGGAAATGAACGCAAGTTGGTCGTATAGCCTGGAAGGATGGCATGAAACTTGCGGTAGGGAATTTTGTGGAGCTTTCTGTGGAGCAATGCATGTTAGTTTCCGTATTGAATTTACGTCACTGATGATCGATGCAGGTAGAGAGTTAGCTGCAACGAACGGGGATCAGAATGATCAAAGATATGTCAATGACTTGAACCTTGATTGAATTCAATGAAACTCGGTAACATTCGCAATAAGCAAACGAGGTAGATGCAAAGAACTGAAGTGTCTTTCAGGGATGATATAAATTAATCCAACGCCGATTGCCTCTCCTCAGAAGGATTCTTCCATTTTGGCTTCGACTTCTTCTTTTCTAGTTCCTTTTGTATTCTTTTGGAGAGGTTCCCAGCCTGATTTTAGATTCCACTGTCTCAAACACTTGAGACACTGATGAAATGAAGATAACTGTCCAAACATTGATGAGCACCGTAGCGTTGAACAAGCCGACTAATCTTGGCTCGCGCTTCCCAAACACTTTATGCTTTAACTTAATTGAAAACAAATCAAATATTTCGTTTAATGATTAAGCATTATCCTTTATAATAAGCTGAAACTTTAATTGACATTTGGTCGAAAATTACTGTTTTTTCGTTAATAACTTATTCTATTTTAATTATCAGACTTTGTTGATAAACTTCTTAAATTGTTTACAATTCGATATGAATAAAACGATGAAATCAAGGCAGTTTAATTACAAATTCGTCCTTTTCATTTTACAAAAAACGCAAATGCAAAAAAAACAACCTTGAAAGTAATCTATATATTTGTGTTATTAGAATGCCTCATCGTATTTTTAATTGTAAAAATACTCAGTGTTACGTAGAAGCTGAGGAATTAAGGTTTAAAAAGCTTGAGTGTTTATCGCGAAATGTAAATTGAACTTCTTCCAAATTAATATATAGCATTATATGCATTTATACGATTAAAACTACTCGCGCTGATAACCTTAACAAACTGTTAAGTTTATTTCTGCTTCCTTGTGCTATAAATTCCATAAATAATTTCTCTCCATTTCTTCCTGTCTAATGTCAGCTCTTTCAATATATATTCTTAAATCATCAGCTTCAACTGCTGCTTTTATGCTTTGAAGGATCGGAAACTCAAACGCCAATGCAGCGAAGTACTAGCAATCTTCTCAACAAAAATTTATAAATAGAAAGAGAAAAGTGAAACGAGTCCCTAGAATGACGCTATGGAGGTGCCCCCTTATCGCCAAGATAAGGCCTTCTTTTATGATCTAAAAGAGAAATGTAGCAAGATTTACTTACCCAACAAGAATTAAGAATCTTTTTAAAATTTTTGTAAAGGTTTAGCTACTGTCATCTTATCATTAAAGCAAATGTAAAAGATGTTATTGTTTTCGTTTTCACAGCAAGCAGAATCTGGCTATGGCTCAGAGACACACCTTCCCAAAGTTGCATCAGTATTATCGCTGACGTCACTTCCAAGTCTACAGTCATCTTCATCTTTTAAGGTAGTTAAGAATGGACTGATTAATTTTGTTTTACGTGACAAAATCATTAAATGCGATGAGTATAAATGCCATATGGCCCAATGATAAACACCGTAAAAGATATTTTTCAGGGGGTAGAGTACAAAATATTGTCAACGTTCTGATGGCAGTTATCTATAATAGTTTCAGCTTTCACCTAACTTATTTGACTATGCAACCCCCTGAAAAGCTTTGATTTATATTGGTATTAACAGTTAAATGAAAATAGATCTGGATGCGAAAGGGTTAACATTTGGGCTTAATGGCAGCACATCGCGCGAAAATGATTGGCTTAGGAATACAATGCCAAATGATATGATTGGCTGAGAAAAATAATGTCAAAAGATCTGATTGGTTGTGGGAAGTAATTCTAAGGTTTATGATTGGTAAAGGGAAATCATACCAAACGATATGTTTGGGTAAGGGATATAATGATAAAAGATATGATTGGGTAAGGGAGAAAGATATGGTCACGGCGGGTAACTGTCACGCACTCGCTATTGTCGGGTAACATTTGCGCACTATGTTATTGCTTTTGTTTCGCAAGATATTGCTTCAGTCTTTACACCATGGTAAACAGCAAGCAAAAAGCTTTATTTTGGTATATTACTAATGTAGATTACGTGATAGGGGCTTTGTGACACCTAATCAAATAAATGTCTCCTCATTCATCGGAATAAAGACTTTTCCTTGCAGCCATTACACTTTGATATTATCAAGTCGTCAGTAGATTAAGAAGTCATAACTAATATTTAAACAACACCTTGGTATGTGACTTTTCACGTCATAAAGCAATTTATTTCTAGACAGGCATTTTTTTAGAATAACTGCGTACGTTGTACTTTGCCGCCATTTGCTGAGTCAGACGGCTAACTTTCACGCACGCCTTTCCTTGCCAGTGAAAGCATAACCTTTTTTGGGGGCTGATTCATTGACGTTCTGGAAAATGTTTGATGATGCAACTAAGCGTGGGTGAGGGGAGTGGTGGTTTTTTACCCAAGTTCTTGCTTGTCTCAAATTCTTTTACGTCAAGCATCGTTTCTATAAATCTGTGTTTCGCCCAAAAAAAATTAGTTTCAAAGTTTTTCGTAGTAGAAAACAGCAGAAATTTTTTTCATCAAAATGCCGAAATTTCACCTGAAAAAAGGAACGTTTTCCAAAGATGTGATCGAAAAAGCAATTCTTGAAATTCAGAGTGGGCAGTCGTTAAGGAGTACTGCATCAAAGTATGGAATGTCAGAAGGAGGTTTACGCTACCGTTTGAATGCAAAGATTGGTAGGCCAACAGCTTTTAATGCCGAAACAGAGAAGCAGCTTGCAGAATGTATTGGAACAATGTGTAAGCTTGGGTTTAGTCCCACAGTTCCTGAAATTTTAAACCTTGTTTCGTCATATCTGAAGTCCAATGATATAACTATCAATTCATTCCCAAGTGGCCGTCCCGGAAAGGACTGGTTCTATGCTTTTATCAAAAGAAACAATCTTTCGTTAAAAAAAGCGACTATGATTAGCTCTGCTAGGAAATCGGCTACAGCAAATCCATTCATCATTTATGATTTTTATGAGCAATTGGAAGAAATTGTTATGTCAAAAAAATTAAAAGCGGAGCAAATTTGGAACTGCGATGAATCGGGATTTCCAAGCGATCCTGCAAAGTGTAAAGTTGTGAGCATAAAGGGTTCCCCTGCCTACAAAGTAACATGTGGGGCTGGCCGAGAAAATACCACAACGCTTGCTGCCTGTAATGCTGCTGGTAAAGCTCTTGACCCGGTAATTGTATTTAGTGGAAAAAACTTACAGTCAACATGGAGAGGAGACAAAGCATTGCCAAATACAATGTATGGTGTCTCCGAAAATGGCTGGATGACGACGGAGCTTTTCGAAACATGGTTTTCAAAATTTGCAGCAGAAGTTGCAGTGAGACCTTTACTTTTGCTGTATGATGGTCATCTGACTCATGTTTCCTTGGAAGTTATCGAGAGAGCCATTAAAGAGGATATTCATATTATCAAATTTCCTCCACATGTGACAGACAAGCTTCAGCCCCTTGATGTAGCATGTTTTGGGCCACTTAAACGACTCTGGGAGAAAGAGTTAAACTCTTGGGTGAATGAATTCGGACCGCGCATGCCCATGAGGAAGGCTAATTTCGTTAATAAGTTGGGGGAGATATGGTACAAAGGGTTATCCCCTGAGAACATAAAAGCTGGCTTCAGAGCGACTGGAGTTTTTCCAGTGGATAAAGAAAAGTTTCCAACATCTCGGTTAGACAGCAGGCTTGTGAAAACGTATCAGAACTGGTAAAGTGCTGGTAGACCGAAACAGGTACTCGAGGATCTTGCCATTGGGGCATCTCCAAAAAAGTCCCCAAGAAAAGTTTCACCCCGGAAGAGTACTCCAAAAAAGTCATTGCCTGCCAAGCCATTTGAAGTGCAAGATCCATTTAGCAACAGGGACAGTGAATCTTGTCATTGTTGGGTGTCGCAAAAATTGGGCCCTGTTCCCTGCCCTGCACCCCCTGGTAAAATATGGGTGCCAATCTGGTCTCTGCAGGAGTCAAAAAAAGCTGCATCTGAAGGCTCAGCCAACAAAAGTTTTGAAGAGCTGGTCCTAGAAAAGATGAAAGGACCCCCAGAAAAGCAGGTGAAAAAACGCAGAAAGGTCGATTTGATGACAAAAATAATTACGGATGAAGAGTATGTCAAGGCGATTAAGGAAAAAGAAGAACCCCCAAAGAAAAAAGTTAAAGGTGACAAGCAAAAAAAGAAAGGAAGTGCCGATCACACAACGAAACACGAGGAGGAAAGAACAATAACAAAAACCATGAAAATTTGCACTGATGATGCGATACCCTCTGGCTCCAGGGAAAGTGTAATAACAAGCTTAAAAATGCTATGGGAAAAGCTCAACCCACCTGCTTCAGAAGATTGGATTGTGGGGAAGTGGTTTGGGGCAATTTTTATCGAGAAGAAAAAGCACGTATTGTATGTAGGAAAGGCGACAAAGCGTTTCTTAGCGGATTCAGATGGACCAGCAGAAAGCATCGAGCTCGACTGTTTAAAGCCCCATTCCAGATCATCTACCGAGAGACCTCGATATTTTCAAAATTTCCGATATTATCGCGGGGCCGTTAGATGTGAATATTTTAAGAGGAAACAAGTGGGAGGTAAAAGAATACGACGATGTGAAACGTACATTTGAGCAAGTCACAAAGTTTGATCGGGAGAAAGAGTACAGAGGGATTTTTCGGCCAAACAACTAACTTCAAATGTATCTTTAAATATTTAGGAACAACATGCTACGCTGAAAAAAATTTGTTGCGCTAATATCTTTGGTCTTTATAAAAAGCGCTAGCTTACGTAAGGGTCATTTACCCCCAAAATGAATTATTTGTGAAATGGCCTCCCTCTTTGAGATCACCTTCCCCCAATAGACCATTTTCTCATAAAATGATTCACTTAAACCGAGCCCAAAAAATTTTTAAAACCTTCCATTTAATGTACGCCAAATAGAAATCCTACATTTGATTTGCTCTGCTGATTGCCACGCCCTATTTTAATGAAACCACACCCAAAATTTTCGCAAATTTAAATCCATTGGGTTCTTTTCTGACTAAAAATATCAAAATGCACTGCTATTTTAGATTTTTTGTTTATATTTTGCATAAGAACTTGCGTTTATATAGTGAACGACTTTGCGAGAAAATTACCCGACAGTGCGTGAAACTTACGCGGAAACATCGGCTTACTTTAACGCATCAATTAATTAGTTGCATAGTTACACCTAATTAGCATTTTTAATTTAATATCATGTTATTCATTACTTAGTTGCCTGGGCTATCTTAGTACATTATTAGATTAATTAGATACATCTTAAATTTGCGGCGGATTGAAAGTTTTAAAAAAATGCGTGGAAGTTACAATCTCTTCAATGATTTTGATTTTCTAGAGAGGAGATGGACTACGAGAGAAGCTTCTAGAAATGGAAACATTTAGGGATATCCTTTGTCGCCAAATCGACACTCTGCAGTCATATTTTGACACGTGTGCTGATGGAAGTCAAAAAACGGATCCAATCGGTCTTGATTTGAATGATGATGATTTCGAAGAAGGTTAGAAATCGTTTATTTAACCACGAAATTATGAACCAGTCACTTGAGATGCCCAATGTTTTTGTTTACTACTTGCTCATAATGAACGCTTACATTAATTGTTCGTATCAGAATGCTAAACTGTATTAGAACCGATTAATTGTATTAATTCTCCTTCTTTCAGATGATCTTTCAGCCACGCCAACTCCCCATGACGGCAATGCCTTCTTGCAATCCCATCATCGATCACAATCGGTGGATTTTCGAGGCGAAGCAATCACGTTTAAGGCAACGACTGATGGCGTGCTTCAGGTTTTGTCACATTGCATTGATCTCATGTCGAAAAGAGAAGACAAATGGAAGCGCCGACTTGAACAGGTTTGTCTAGCTTCTAGATTGGAACAGGAGCAAGGTGGGCGGGGTGGGGATTATGAATCATAAGAATGCCTGGAGTTGACGGTCCAATAAATCATGTCATTCTACTCTTTATTCTCTTCTTGCTTCTTACTTTCGTTACATTTTTATCGAGAGAATGAGCAGATAAGCACCGTCTGTTCTCCTTTTCGTTTTGTTACCATTTTAAAGAACTATCTCTCAACATCCTGGCAATTAACCCCCCCCCCCCCACCCTATCCCCGAACATCGGTATCGTATTGCTACATTCTGTTGCTACATTTTTTATTTAGATCACATCTATGCTAAATTTGATAATTGCACGGAAATGCCTAGCCTTGTTGCTGCTTAGTCACTTCGACCCTTTTGCATTTGAAGGACGGAACCGTTGTTTCTTTAACATTTAGACGAAAGTGTTTACTCTGAAGATGGTGAGATATCTTCTTGATGCAATTCTTTAATTCCTGACAAGAATATTTGCATACCATCTAAGTGGTGTTGTATCATTTTGAAAAGTAGCTTCTTTTCTTTACCAGACCATCAAATTCCCTATCTTTAATGTGTATGAAAAATCGCAGAATTCTATTCACAAAGCCAAGATGGGTGCAGTTTTTGGAAGAGCGGATTAACTTTTTCTGTTTTTGTACTTAAAGACTTATTATTACGATACCGTGGAAAAGTGATTCTTGTCAATTCCTTGCATTATTTATTTCCTTCTTGATGAGCAGGAAGGCGTTTTTAAGCATGAACCTTCACGTTGCAGGAAAGAGAAAGGCGAAGAAAAGTTCAGGATCAATTGAAAGAAGCCATGGAAAAACTTAAAATTTCATCATTTGTTGGTGGTCCCGATTATGAGGTTAGTCAACCATGCAAGGGTGCAATTAATTTGTGCGTTATTCAAACCATCCGATCTTTGTAAAAGTGTGCGCTACTGATGTATATACGTTCTATTACAACGCAAGATCCAATTTTCAAACCAAACATTCATTCACTCGCTCATTCATTAATTCTTTCATTCATTAATTAATTAATTCATTCATTCATTCATTCAATCAGTCATTCCTTCATTCGATCCTTTGCTCATATCATATATCTACTTTGATTATTCTCTATCCTTAATTCATTTCCAAGGGTCTCGATTTAATGGTAATGGAATGCTTTCCGTTTCTATCAACTTTCTGATCGTTCTTCTTTGACAATACTGGTTGTAGGGCCTCTAATTAAACAAGATCCCTACTTTTAAAAAAATTCTATTTAACATACGTTTGTTAGCCCGTTCAGTGAACGCAATAAAAGCACAGGTTAATTCGGTTTATTAGATAGCATCTGTGAGACAGGACCTCATTATATATTCGCGATTTGCTGTCTAAAAAATTGTTTTTTAAAGCAGCGATTATTATCTATTAATAGGAAAGGTTATAGATTAATAACTTGCCTAATGGAAGGTGGTACCTGTTAATAAAGATCCTATCTCTAAACATGTCTATAACTTTGTTCAATAAACATATTTTTAATCGCAAATGCTGCAAATGGCTTGGTTAATTTTCAAGGAGCATATTTTACGCCATTTTAGGTGTTAGATTAAGGATCACCTGTAACAACAAAGCCAAACCGTTGTACAAAGTTTCCGGAGATTTCATCTTTAAAAACTTTAAACTTTCATTTTAAAAATACTCCGATTAGATATACCCCGTGTACCGGCGACTGCATTGCCCCGCCAAAGACTACCGCCAAGAAACCCTTTGGTCTTGCAATTTAATTTTGCAATTTCTTGGTGCATGCATGTTGCAACCATAAGCCACCATATTGGGCAAATCTCTAGGTTTGGGTTCTAAGCAGCCATAAATTGTCATTTTATAGTAGCTTTTCTAACATTTTGCAACATTTCCATCAAATCCTGCATCAATTAAAAGGCTAATATTCACAAATTGAAAAGAAATTGTTGGCCTAAGTAATGATCTCCTATGGTGTTAAGTCGATTAGATAGTGAGTGTTATCAATACACCTGCATAGCTTGTGTTGCATCTGCTAAACACATTTTTCCATTGCAGTCTTAATCGCCATGGCTTTCAATATGGAATAATTACAAATCAACGTTGTCACTTTGTGAAAGAAAACAGTTTTTTAGCTGTCAGAGCGTCATGCTTTAATATTTCCTATCATATTTCATGCCTTCTATTTCATATGATTTATCGTAAAAGCTCTATTAAGCTCCCGGTGGACTCGTTTAATTTTCAAGGTTCTCAGGGGGGGGCTTAATAAAGAGGGAGGCATGTTAGAGAGGAAGCTTATTTAAAAAATCAAGATCAAGTATACAAAAAAAATCATTTTTATTCTCCTTTACCCTACTGGTTTTTTTCTTAAATGGCTTAATGCCGGAGAAAAGGGTTAGAAAGATCCCGAAAGGTCCCGAATTAGAAAAAAATTGAAGAGTTTTAAGATAGAAGTTAGAAGTTATTTCCAATGTAATTTAACACTGTACACGTAAACTTAAACTTATTCTTATTGCGTTTTAGGAAGGTCCTTACAGCAAGTTAAACGAAGAAGAATTTTTCGATGCTGTAGAAACAGCGCTTGACCGCGAAGATGAAGAGTCTGAATTGGTACGATGAGATTTTAAAAATATTTCAGTTTGTCTTCGGTTCTGTAATCAAGATATCAAGGAGAAAATAGCATGGATGACTAGGGTGTGAGCAAAATACCATATATTCGTGTCAAGATAAGGTCTATCTGGATTATATTTGACGTTTGGAACCGAGAAAACTATTCGAAATTCTGCTTTTTTGAAAATTACAAAATTGATATTTCTAACTATCTTGTTCGAGTTTTATTAAGCTCGAGAATTCGAATATCTATGCTTTGGAATTTCAGCAAAATTTTGTCGTTTTATTTCAAGGTTTTCGTTTTGGTACAAGATTTAAAATGTGTTTCAGTTAGTTGTGCAAGCTTATTTCTCTTTAAATAGACAAAAAGCACAAAGGAAAGAATTCCACCACCTCCTGAAGATTTTGTTTTTGAAGAAACTACAAAACATCGATTATCTGAAGAGGTTTGGAAATTTATCTTCTTTCTATGTATTTTCTAGCATCAGTTGTTATCATGCTTTCAAATGCATGATTTTGTTAATTATTTTCAAATATTCGAGCATTTCATCTATATTTTTACATCTTAGTTTTAACAAACATGACCATAAAATGTTAGAAGAACCTTGAGAGAAACAAATCGGGAATAGACCCTGATTTACTTTATTATTAATTATCATTTGTTTTTTTATATATAAACGATAATTGTAGCTTTTTAAATTTTAAAATTTACGATCGTTGTAGCTGATCTGCGGGTTGTATCCTACCTGGTTTAAACTTTTTACAGCAATTTCATTTGATTCTCTTTTCAGGTTCAAGCGAAAGTCAAAGAGAATCTCGTTTTAGTTAAAGAGAAAGTAAACCATGAAAACAGTGGCTGGGATCTTGTTCTAGAGGACGGTGATTTAATGGCATGTATTGGTTTTCTTATCTATATTGTCGATCACAAAATAGTTTTTTATCCTCTACGTCATCTGTCCTGTGTTCCTGTTAACCTTGAATCGGTCTCACATTAAACATAGCACGTTGCATTGTGATTGCTTTGAGTGGAGTGGGCGCTGATTGGTCTATTCACGCAGCCAATCAGTGTTAAGCTCGCACGTGATTTTCGATCTTCAACTAGCCATTTATTTCATACTCGTCAGTTTAAATTCGATGCACCCTATGATTATTATGACAACACATACAGCATTATTTTCTATATGTTTGTTGATCCCCTCATGATAAAGATGACTTATTTTATACTTGATCGCTGTTTTAATATACCCTTTGCTCAAACCATCAATTTTTAAATCTTTTTCTTTCGATTACAGGTTTACAGGAAGGATTACGAAGTTGATGGAATCGTTTGTGATCCATTAAAAGCCTCTCACATTGTACCGGTAAGTATCAAAACTAATCCTTGCTAATCTAGGTTGAGATTGATAGATAATCTAATTTACGTTTGATATCCTTGTCACACTATTTAAATCAGTTTTTATCATTGTAATCCAATTTATTTCCGTTCTCAATCTCAATGATACAAGAACTTTTGTTTTTCATGGCAAACAGGGCGTGACAGGAAGAGAAATGTGTCATTATTTCTTCGACAAAGATGTCAGAATGGATTGGGATAGTAAGTGTTTTTCTGAAATTCTTTTCATTTGTTTGGCTCCTTTTTGTTGTGTTACGCTCATGGTCCTCCGGGCCGGATAGAATACTTGATTAAATACTTAAGAACATTTCATCGTGTCTTTAAACCTGTCCATTTGTGTTTTAGGTACAGTAGAAAGATGTCGAGTGCTAGAAAAACTATCGGACAATACAATGGTGTTCCACCAGGTTCACAAACGAGTTTGGCCATCATCTCAAAGGGACACAGTTTTCGTGTCACATATAAGAAAACTTGGATTGCAAGAGGAAGGAGAGCGAATTGAAAACGAAATAGAAAATGCATGGATGGTGGCAAACTGGGCATCAGAACACGAAGAGGCACCTGTAAGTATCAATTTTACTGTTGCTAAATACTTCAAAGGCCTTACAGTTTTCACGATTGTACAAGAATGCAAATTTCTGCCTTTGTTTATTTGTTTACTTAAACGGCGGTAAATCAAGGTACTTGTTTTTCACCATACTTTATACACTGGATGTATACGTAGTTACTGGTGTAATGAATAGGATAAAGATGGTAGCGATAACGATGATGCTATTGGTTACTTGTTTTGTTTCGTTTCTAGGACAACAAGTACGTTAGAGCTGTTGCCAGGGTGACCATGTTCTGTCAGACGTTCACAGATGCTAAATGTAATGTCAATTCGATTAAAAGAGAGAACCTCTTTTGCAAATTAACTTACACGGCACAAGGTTCGTCTCTTTTTCGTTTTTCATGTATGTGTTAACGTGTATCATTCAATTTTCTATCACCTCTTTACCTTTGCTTGGAATAGCTGAAAAGGAGGCTCATCAGAAAGGACCTATAAATAATTCTTCAACTTCTTTTTCAGTTTAACATGGTTGAGTCTTAACTCGTTCATCGTTGTAGTTAAGCTCATCTTTTGCACAATGATTGATTGTAAGAGAACACTAATTATCCGGTCAATTTAGCTTCTATTTGTTTAAAGATTTCAATTGAGGTAGAACATAATTTCAGCCATCGGACTCTTGTTTACCTCAAAAAGTTAAGGATCTCTGCCATAGCTAATTGGGTACCAGTCAGGTAGTAGAAAAATGATTTAGCCGTCCTAGTAGAAAAATGTCCCACCAAATTTATTGATCTGTAAAACGTGTATCATGACTGTTGTGAAACAGAACTCACCATAATGCTCTTTTAAACCTATTTGTACAAACTTTGTAATAAAGCTGGGTTTTTTAAAACTATTTTTTAATTTTTCCTTTGATAGTGAATCCAGGAGGATGGGCGCCTCCTTCTGCTGTCCGTGCAGTTTCAAAACGAGAATACCCAAAATTCCTCAGGAAATTCAGCGGATTCGTTCAGGAGGTAACGAGAGACAAACCAATTATGGTTTAGAGCCAATGAGGTACTTCGTCGTGTCATGTGATGACCTTAGACATGGAGAGGTCCAGTGTCAAAAATTATATGATGTGAAATATAATTATGGGTGAACTGAATGACAGTGATATTAATGAATTTTCGATGTCCATATTCTGGAAATGTCAAAAATGAAACAACATTAGCCTGCCTCGTCGGTGTTTAGTTAAGAGGCGTATAGATATTCCCATGATTTTGTATAAGCATGCGCCATTTACTATGATTTGTGGTAAAACATCGCGTTCTCTTTTGAGTGCTATGCTTACTGTCTCGTTAAGTTGTAGAAAGGGCGAGTGGGATGCAGAAGAAGCCAAGTTTGAAGACGTTATCGGATATACCCAAAAAATACTTGAAGTGAATATAGAGCGGAGCTACCTCTGCAGCCTTCTTGACCCCCCCCCCACCCCCATCCCAAACACCTTCCAAAGAAAGGGCAAGTGAATCGTCTATTTTTGTAGACCAGGAGTGCCGTACTTTAAGTGAATGTTTTAGTAGTCTCGATTTTAAAACACACAACCACTGCTCTCACTTGCCCTAGGTATTTTAAATTTCATTAGGTAAATGATACGAAACCCCATTTGAGGGGCATTTCTTAGCAAGTTTCCAACTTACCCGCAACTATTGTTGTGGCCTTGACTTCCAGCTTTGCTTCAAGTTGTGTTCCCTGTTTAAGCTGTCACTTCTTAGTCAACACTTGAGATGTAACAGTTTTACTCAATTGACTTGATCAAATGTCAACTGTTTCATTTTCTTAACAAGAGCAGTTAGCTTGTGAGTTCTAATTTGAAAGCCGTAATTGAGAAAAGGAGGAAATATCATTAGCTACTTAATCATTAGCTGTTAAATTGATTTTAAAATTCGTCTTATTAAGTGTTATCTGTTTTATTTGTTGAATCAGTTCTATGATTTGAACGCCTTAGCTTAACGCTTATTGTTTCGAGATTTCTTTCTCCTACTTTACTTTTTGGCCAAAAATGCTCAGTTTGATGAGCCTGAAATTTCAACAACAAATTAAACCACTTTCATTTTTGAGCAATTTTTGGCAAAAATGCAAGCCTTTAGCCTTACTTTTTGGCTTAAAATGCTCAGTTTGATGAGCCTGAAATTTCAACAACAAATTAAACCACTTTCATTTCTGATCAATTTTTGGCAAAAATGCAAGCATATAGCCTTACTTTTTGGCCAAAAATGCTCAGTTTGGTGAGCCTGAAATTTCAACAACAAATTAAACTACTTTCATTTTTGATCAATTTTTGGCAAAAATGCAAGCCTATAGCCTTACTTTTTGGCCAAAAATGCTCAGTTTGATGAGCCTGAAATTTCAACAGCAAATGAAACCACTTTCAATTTTGATCAATTTTTGGCAAAAATGCAAGCCTATAGCCTTACTTTTTGGCCAAAAATGCTCAGTTTGATGAGCCTGAAATTTCAACAACAAATTAAACCACTTTCATTTTTGATCAACTTTTGGCAAAAATGCAAGCATATAGCCTTAGTTTTTGGCCAAAAATGCTCAGTTTGATGAGCCTGAAATTTCAACAACAAATTAAACCACTTTCATTTTTGATCAACTTTTGGCAAAAATGCAAGCATATAGCCTTAGTTTTTGGCCAAAAATGCTCAGTTTGATGAGCCTGAAATTTCAACAACAAATTATACCACTTTCATTTTTGATCAATTTTTGGCAAAAATGCAAGTCTTTAGCCTTACTTTTTGGCCAAAAATGCTCAGTTTGATGAGCCTGAAATTTCAACAACAAATTAAACCACTTTCATTTTTGATCAATTTTTGGCAAAAATGCAAGCCTTTAGCCTTACTTTTTGGCTTAAAATGCTCAGTTTGATGAGCCTGAAATTTCAACAACAAATTAAACCACTTTCATTTTTGATCAATTTTTGGCAAAAATGCAAGCCTATAGCCTTACTTTTTGGCCATAAATGCTCAGTTTGGTGAGCCTGAAATTTCAACAACAAATTAAACTACTTTCATTTTTGATCAATTTTTGGCAAAAATGCAAGCCTATAGCCTTACTTTTTGGCCAAAAATGCTCAGTTTGATGAGCCTGAAATTTCAACAAAAAATTAAACCACTTTCATTTTTGATCAATTTTTGGCAAAAATGCAAGCATATAGCCTTACTTTTTGGCCAAAAATGCTCAGTTTGGTGAGCCTGAAATTTCAACAACAAATTAAACCACTTTCATTTTTGAGCAATTTTTGGCAAAAATGCAAGCCTATAGCCTTACTTTTTGGCCAAAAATGCTCAGTTTGACGAGCCTGAAATTTCAACAACAAATTAAACCACTTTCATTTCTGATCAATTTTTGGCAAAAATGCAAGCATATAGCCTTACTTTTTGGCCAAAAATGCTCAGTTTGGTGAGCCTGAAATTTCAACAACAAATTAAACTACTTTCATTTTTGATCAATTTTTGGCAAAAATGCAAGCCTATAGCCTTACTTTTTGGCCAAAAATGCTCAGTTTGATGAGCCTGAAATTTCAACAGCAAATGAAACCACTTTCAATTTTGATCAATTTTTGGCAAAAATGCAAGCCTATAGCCTTACTTTTTGGCTAAAAATGCTCATTTTCATGAGCCTGAAATTTCAACAACAAATTGAACCACTTTCATTTTTGATCAGTTTTTGGCAAAAATGCAAGCCTTTAGCCTTACTTTTTGGCTTAAAATGCTCAGTTTGATGAGCCTGAAATTTCAACAACAAATTAAACCACTTTCATTTTTGATCAATTTTTGGCAAAAATGCAAGCATATAGCCTTACTTTTTGGCCAAAAATGCTCAGTTTGGTGAGCCTGAAATTTCAACAACAAATTAAACTACTTTCATTTTTGATCAATTTTTGGCAAAAATGCAAGCCTATAGCCTTACTTTTTGGCCAAAAATGCTCAGTTTGACGAGCCTGAAATTTCAACAACAAATTAAACCACTTTCATTTCTGATCAATTTTTGGCAAAAATGCAAGCATATAGCCTTACTTTTTGGCCAAAAATGCTCAGTTTGGTGAGCCTGAAATTTCAACAACAAATTAAACTACTTTCATTTTTGATCAATTTTTGGCAAAAATGCAAGCCTATAGCCTTACTTTTTGGCCAAAAATGCTCAGTTTGATGAGCCTGAAATTTCAACAGCAAATGAAACCACTTTCAATTTTGATCAATTTTTGGCAAAAATGCAAGCCTATAGCCTTACTTTTTGGCTAAAAATGCTCATTTTCATGAGCCTGAAATTTCAACAACAAATTGAACCACTTTCATTTTTGATCAGTTTTTGGCAAAAATGCAAGCCTATAGCCTTACTTTTTGGCTAAAAATGCTCATGAGCCTGAAAATTTCAACAGCAAATGAAACCACTTTCATTTTTGATCAATTTTTGGCAAAAATGCAAGCCTATACATAGCCTTACTGTTTGGCTAAAAATGCTCATTTTGATGAGCCTTAAATTTCAACATAAAATCATACATCTTTGTTTCTATTTGGTGTTTAGATGTAGGACTGTAATGGACATAAATACGTCATGAGGCAGGAATATACGAAAAAAATGAATCAAAAATAGACAGTAATAAAATGATTTCGTCGAAAAGAATGCTAAAAATCAAGTAAGATACTAAAAGCTGTTATATTAGAAATTAACCTTATGATTATCTGTGGTTTTAAAAGGAAACCTCCCGTAGAGTTCATCAAATAAGTGTCACTTATGGATTCGGGGTTGGAATTCCAACACATTGAGCTGGAGTTACTTTATAAACAGCTGTTGCTGACTTGCCTGAAAGAAAAGGAAAATAATCAGTTACAATTTTGAGATATTAAGTAGGGGATAAATTAAGCACTTTTCTAAACTTTGTTGCTGCCTTATGCTTTTTTTCTTAATGATCGAAGTTAGCACTTGAATCTTTTGAGCACATTTCTTACTTATGCGAATATCAAATGCTCTTCTTCCCGGCGAGAAAGATTGAAAAAGACGTTTTTTAGGGAAAGGTGATAGGTTAAAAAGATGTCACGGTATTTCAGTATCAGAGTAAATCAAACAGTTACCTGTATCATAATAATCATAAACTTGCACTGAAGCAGGCTGAATTTTCTCCACGATCTCAAGTTGTTTCATCTTGAAACGCAGACAAACACCTTTCTTTGTGATCTAAAGAGCAAAAATAGAATTGGAAAATATCGATTGTCAGACAGCGTGAATCTGGGAATCTCCCATATCGGTCACCAATTCTGAGTTGTGAAGGTTTCAGAACTCTGTATTCATTCCATGCGCTCGCTCTGCGCAATGGATCCATCAAGAAACTCTAAATTGCTAGGCTTCTGAATACAGCCTAAGTAAGAGATAACATTTACCAATTGGTAGCACTTTTACATATAGATATACTTCCTGCTTCAGTTTTGCAGAAAAATTGAACAGGCGAAAGTATAAAGAATCCACATTTGCCTCATCAGCCATATCAATACTTAAATTTAAATTGAAGAAAAGAAGAAGTGGACAGCGAGTAAAATATGGTTGCCTCAGAGCATAAACCGATTCTCCTATGCATGGTGCATAGCTATCCACGCCACAGTAAAGTCGATCTCAAGTCTTGTGTACTTACTCGACTGTAGTAGAACACGTATTCTTTTCCCTTCTTTTCATATTCTTTCAGAAGCACATCACGTGATACAGCCTGAAAGAAGTCAATCATGTTACCACGTGACATGATAAATAGGACTGCACACGAAACACACGAAACATATCATTAATCAAAAACGAAATATGAGGAAGGTCAATTAACTGAGGGTAATCGTTGATTAATTGGCATGCTGAATGCATTAGTTTGATAAGAATGTTAATTGAAATCTTAAGCAACTACTGCTATTTTAGATGATATTTTTATGGTCCTTCGGGCCGGATATGATGACGCAACGCATTGAAAGCAAACCGGCGAAACCGAAATACCTTATCAAGACTCTCAATGATTGGTTCAAAGCCAGACAGCATCTTGACAGCAATGATGGCCATGTTTGAAGAGTCCTCCCTCAACCACCTTAAACAGATACAAAATAATAGAATCTGAAAATGCAGAGCAAACTTTAATTCTCGTGACGAACAGGGGTAACAGTTCTCGTAAATACAATACAAAATGATGAAGAGAAGACAATGAGAAAAGTGTACACAAACTGCGCTGAATAATCGGCAAAGAATTAGTCACTTTGTTGCCAAGTGTTGCCAAGTAGGCTATTAGTTGGGGAAATACTGATCATGTGCCTTTAAGATCGTATTAGTTGCAAAGCAAATTGAAAGAAATGAACTCAAATTGCTAAAATTTGCTTACGTAGCACAAATATTGATTTCTTGGGAAAGGCAACGTCCGAATGCGAGTTTTTCTTTTTTGCCAAGCAGCGGTGACAATTTAACATCCAATTTGAAAGCTGGGTCTTCTTTGACATCTTTAACATTGTACTTCACAGATGCCTAAAAGGCAGTTACAAAATAAGTGTCATAAGAATAACCGTGCATTTGTGTCAACCAATTTAAGAGTCTGAAAAAGATTTCATTTTCACGCCTCCTACATGGGGAGCGAGAGTGCAGAGGGCTTTAGCACTGAAATATCATTAAATAATATCCTCTTTGATCATTTACACTTACCGAAAGCAAAGCACATCCTTGTCCTCTTGCAAAGGTCTTCAATTGCATGGGGAACTTTGGAGGAATCTAAAATGACACAATTAGCAAGATTCTGAAACGCGGCAATTCTAGAAATAAATATATCAAATGTACTCGTTCATTACAAATTTAGATTGTTAATTGTGATTTGTGCATGAGAGCTCACCTCGATTCTTTGGAGCAAAAGACTGTTGCCACTGTTGACAATAAATTTGTGAGTCAAATCGGGTACACCAACATCAACCGTCATGTCTTGCTGACCACCATGCACAATGGCAGAAAACATTGCCAATGCTTGCATTGCTAGAACAGTGTCCTAAAACAAGAACTTACTTATCAATGAAGGAACTAAAACAAGTTACATCAGTCTCTTCATTAAAAGACGTATCGATATTCCCTTACAACATCTGCGTGCTCCGCTGAATTCAACTGGCTTTGTAGATTGCTTAATTTGGTAGTTATGATGAGCTACCGTGCGTAACAAAACATTTAGAATCCGACATGGCACTTCAAAGAAAAGTAACAAGGCAAGTTTTCTAAACGCTAGCAGTAAGCGCTAGTTTCAACCATTACTCAAACAAAAAATAACCTGATCTGTTTTACTTATTTGTAGTATTGTTGCCGTGTCGTGCTGCTGATAGTGTCATGATGGTGTCGCGTTGATAGTGTCGTGTTGGTGTCGTGTTGATAGTGTCGTGTTGGTGTCGTGGAAATTTGTCGTGTTGCTATGTTATATTAGTGTTTCATTGATTTGCGTTTTTAAGGAGAGCTGGAAAAGATAATCGGAGCCTGGGAATTATGTTCAGGAAAACTTTTGTTAAAGCAAAAATGCTTCTCTCATCGAACTGGTACTTTAATTCAACACGAAAGTCGAGCACAAAAGTCGAAAAAATGTCGAAAAAAAACATTTAAAAAAATTCTACAAGAGAAATCTAAAAGGAATGTTTCACAAACCTGAGTTGATGACCATCCTCCTAAACTGTTTCTCTGCTGCGACAACCATCTGACAATGTCAATATTATCAATGACTTTTTTCTTATCACTTCCTTCTATCGCCGCCATCAAGCCATATGAGGTCTGTTCAATGTCCGTCGATCTTGCTTGATAATACGGGTTGTAAAACAAGTCAGCTTTTGGCTTCTCTGCCTTCTTAGGTTCACCCCAGTATCGGTTTCCATCTAGTTAAAGAATAACACAGACTGTCTAAATCAGTGGTCTACATGGAGAGTTGATAGAAAACGGATTGATCCAAAAGGGGGTGATACGTACTTGTCAGGACCCCAAAAGAGTTAATAATCATTACGTGATAAATAAAAATGATACCTTCTTTTATTGCCAAACTGTCCAATTTTGTGAGCAAATATGCCAGTTCTTTTTGGCGTCCAGCTTTCGCCATGGTGTAGGTCAAAATATTCAGTGAATATGTGTCATTGACCTGATCGAGTTGTGGCTTGATGCAGTTCTTAATGGCATTAGAAATACTTGGATTCTGCGAAAAAAACACACACAATTTCAGATCTATTTGCATTCAAAACATTCCGATTGTTGGATACGACCTTGAATTATGACCCAAATATTACTTCATATATTTCAAATATCAAATGATACAATATTACATGGGGCATTATTTTATGTGTAATCTAGGGTAGTTCTGGATAGGATTAAAATAGATAAGATTTAAGGAATGGTCATAGAATGCTTCATGTAACCATCCCCAACCATCCTGGTTCCCAACCAATCTCATGTGAACTACTATCCCATAGGGCAAGCGTGCAATCAATGTGCAACTTTTTTAACGATGTGGCTTTGATGTCATTCGTTTCTCTTTACCAATAATAAGTATATATACCAAACGAACCTCTGTTTTCATGTCTGCCTCTATGAGGGCAACAACAACATATCCAGTCAATGTAACAGGGGTCTTGACGCCACCCTGCAAATCAACAGAAATCTAATAAATATCGTTGGTACAAAAACAATCAAAAATATAAAGAATAGTGTACATCCTCTACCCCTTTGCAATAAAGTACCGTTTTATAGGGGGGATGGGATACCGTTTTTCAGGGAGGGGGTTCCGTAAATTTTCAAAATCAACATTACCAGGTACGTTCCTTTTCAAACAAAAAAATGCCTGCCGGGATGAAAGACTTATCAGTCATGATAAAGCCTCACTACAATGAAGAGTATGGGTAAATCAGTCATGCATCTTATTAACATTTCTATGAAAATGTGCAGCATATATGCAACAAACCTTCATGGCTTTATTATGTAAAGATCCAACAGTTGGGAAACATCCATCTTTTGTTTGTTTCGATAGTATCCAACGTTTAGCCTCTGTAAGAATCTTTTTGTCGATTTCGATAAACTCACGAGCTTGTGCAAATGATTTGAGGACAAACGCTGTTAGCCTGTTAAAAAAGAATGAATTTCAATTTACGCCCACAAATGCTGTTTACCTTCCCCTGAACAGAAACATACCGTAAGGCAAACCTTCCTCGCAATGCAATAGAAAATAGCCATGGCTTTGATGTGGCATAGGAATTTCTATTTTTTTTCGTGGGCCTTCCTCCAGCCAGTGCCCGTTTGACCGTAAAGGTTTCCTAACATTGATTTTAAATGCTAATAGGATATTACAAGATCCTTGAAATGTCAGACAGAAGTTGAGGTAGGAGAGAAAATTCTCTTTCACATTCTTGCCACAGAAAAGATCTGCCACAAAAAGACCAGGATGCAGATGTGATTTTCGCGTTGACAACCCAAATCAATTACAATCTTGTGTATACTTAACTGGCCACACTGACTTGAATCACCATTAATATGTACAATAATGCGGTCATCATAACCGACAAATAATTACATCATAGAAAGAAGTGGACGTACCACATGCTTCCTTCATTGTCACTTTCTCCAAATGCGCTGTATGATCCATCAGAATGTTTGTATGACAATTCTCTTTGATATCCTAAACAATAAACAAAATATACTTTCATTTTGTTCTAATTCAATTACCATAACAGCTACATTACTGACAGCAAAGAGAACAAGCAATCGATATAGAAGAAGCCTTGCAAATTAGCATCGTACATGCTTCGATCTTGATTCATGTATTACTCACGTACACGCAGTATATGTGACAACAACATTTATTAAAATACAATGAAGACAATCCTGTCATAACAGAGGTAATTGAGGGGCCATTCACTGTCAGTAGTTATCATGGTTCAAATGAAATGATAATTCATCAAAGATGTTATCAATTGATTAATCTTAAATTGAATCATTTTCTTCCAAATTCTGTTGAAACAAAGTTATTTCATGATACGTTAAATATTCTATGATTATTCTACGGCTATTCTAAATACCTTCGGGATAAGTTTTCTGCCTCTAGATTGCTTCCATCGATTTCAATTTGTTAAAAATCAAACAGCTAGCCATAATCATACCTTGCAGTGTATAATCCGTAGCCTTTTCTTTGATGTTATCCTTCAGTTGGTTTGTCGCTTTCAGATACTGCATTATGAATATATTTGGTGCAAAATTCAGCATGTTTTGCTCACCGCAGCCGTATGGCATCTTCAATAAACTGTCGATGTTAGCAAGACTTGGTCCCATCAAATCACCTGAATGGAATAGTTATATGTATAAATGCCACTTCTTACATCGCATTTAAAAGCCCAGTTACAAGGCTATCCGGGATCTTGGATTAACAATCCAAGATTCAACATCCAAGATTCTGGATTCAAGATTCTGGAATTCAAGATTCTGGATTCAAGATTCTGGATTCAAGATCCTAGATTTAATTACCATATCTAATATTGAATATCCAAGATTCAAGATCCTGGATCAATATCCAATTTCCAAATTAAAAATCCTAGATTCAAGATATTAGAGTAAAAATATTTAAGATTCAGGATTCAAGATTAAAAATCCGTACCTTTCTTATAATATTTGCAACAAAATAAAGATGCTAATAAATTCAATTAAAAACAATTTGCGAGGATTACAGGATTTAAAATAAATAAAGAGTTTATATTTCTAATTAAACAAATGAGAAACATACTTACCAATTACTCGCAATTCTGAATAAATGGAATCTTTTACAACTTTATCAGGAATGGCCAATTTGACAGTATCTGCCACGATTTCGCCTAAAAATGAAGTCATTCACTGTGGTTATTGTAGGTAAATAAGTATCCTTTTATGTTTTCGTTTGAATGTAAAATGTTAAGTCGAAAAAGCTGCAAAGCCAAGAAATTTATGAATGAATAAATTTATGGCAAGTAGGTAAAAAAAAACAAATGAATGAACGAATAAATTAATGAAAGGATAGATTTCCATTGGAGAGTTAATCATTGAGTTGGCAAATGAACGAATGAATAAATTGAAGAATGAAATAAACAAATGAGTGACCACACGAATGAATGAAAAGACAACCATGCATCGTTTTTTGTATGTTATGGTACTAACTGGAGAGTTCAAATATAAAATTACCTTTAGGGCAAACCAATGAATTGTATGTATATTCCTTTTCGATTCCTTCAGGCTAAATGAAAAGTTGAAGTAATTTAAAATGCACTGATGTTAAAAGAAAACGAAGTGAAAATATACACATGATAGAAGCTTGGGAGGAAGGGAAATGTAGTAATGCAGTTCATCTACTTAAAAAGATCTAAATGGGACGAATTCTTACTGGGCAAAGCGAGTTAAACTTCATCGAAGAGTTTGCCTGAACCAAGATGAAATATCTATGTGGAATCTCTTGCTGAAGAGGTTTTAGCAAGCAATGGGTTAGCAACAGGAACATCTAGAATACTTTCAAAATAAAAAGATTTTATGCACCTCCACAAGTAACTTCTTTCGAACAATATCGATGTAAGTATTTCCATCAAACTCAACAAAACTTGGACAATTATTTTTTGCTTGACTTTCAGCCCTAGCTTCAATTTGTATGCGTCCAAGACTATTGGCATAGGCCTTGAACATAACAGTTGTTGTTTTGCCACCACACAAACAAACGTCCATCCAATTACGCGTTATTGATCTAACATACTTGCTATTCTTCATTGATATCTTTACCTGTGAAATCAAAAGTAAATAAAGTAGTATTAAAAACGATAGAGACGATCACTAAAACTTCTGGGCCTTTGCCAATTTAATGGATTCATAAATCATATTGCATTTTATTGAATCGCATTATCTTATGATGTTTTGTATTGTACTGTATTGCAGTGTATTGTATTGTATTGTATTGTATTGCATTGTTTTGTATTGTATTGTATTGCACTGTATGTTATTGAGTTGTACTGTATTGTATCGTATTGAAGTGTTTTGTATAGTAGCGTAGTGTATTGTAGGGTATTGAATTTTATCGTATTTTATTGTATTGTGTTGTGTTGCATTGGATTCTATTGTAGTGTATTGTATTGTATTGTATTGTATTGTATTGTATTGTATTGTTTTGTATTGTATTGTATTGTATTGTTTTGTTTTGTATTGTATTGTTTTGTATTGTATTGCACTGTATGTTATTGTGTTGTACTGTATTGTATCGTATTGAAGTGTTTTGTATAGTAGCGTAGTGTATTGTAGTGTATTGAATTTTATCGTATTTTATTGTATTGTGTTGTGTTGCATTGGATTCTATTGTAGTGTATTGAATTGTATTGTATTGTATTGTATTGTATTTTATTGTATTGTATTGCATTGCATTGTATTGTATTGGCTTGTATTGTATTGTATTGGCTTGTATTGTATTGTGTCGTATCGTATCGTATTGTATTTTAGTGTAATGCACTGATTGTATATTTTTGTATCATAAAATAAAACAATTTATTGAATAGTAATGCAATCGTGATTCAGTGTTTTGTGTTGAATTGAATTGTATTCAATTCAATTGACAAGACTTTGCTGCATCCCCGCAATGCATAAAACACTTACGTTGACGCATTCGCTGAGGTAATTAAAAACAACCACAGGAATAGTAACAAGTTCACCACGTGTCACAGCATATGGCAAATTCACAGACACAAACAATGCTTTGAATCCTTTGATTTCAGCAGGATTTGCAACACCGAGGCCATCATCAGCTGAAATGGCGAATCCACTTGCGTACCATGTTGTAATGGTGTCAGGCACTTTAACCATGATTGTTTTCTCGCCAGTCTTTGCGCTGAAAGAAGTTAGAAAAATCATTTTACATCGGGATAGAGATGATGGTTATAGTTCAGATTTAGTTAGTACAACGTGTAACTATCAGCAAATAAGATTCCTTGGACAAACTCACAGGCCTACACCAAAATCCTTCGAATGCTGAATGGAATGCAAAACTCAGTTTTGTACCGACACAACTTTAGTCGCATGTTGCCTTTAAGCTACACACGACTCCTTTACTACACGATTTCCCCACTACCGCAATAACCTCTCACATCAGAAAATTCTCGAGTAATATGAAATTTAAATATAACAACTAAACATAATCATTAAAATAAAAAACTTACTCGAACTGTTCTTCCGTCCAAAGCCATGTTTCTGGGAAGTCACTTCTGATTTGCTTTACTGGTGGTTTCCGCACTGGTTTCTTTGGTTGCGGTTGCGGTTTTGGTCGTGGTCCTGTTGTTATAAATTCAACATGTTTACCTTCTACAGCATCAAATTATTAAATCAATAGTTAAAATTAACCGTAAGTCCTCCCCCTCACCCTTTCTCTCCCTTTGTTAAAACTCCCCGTACAGAAACCCCCCCCCACCCTAAGAATGTACCGAATCCCCTAAGGGGGTAATTCTGGGTCTCGTTTCAAAACCTCTTTTCATCTTTAAAAATTCAAGCCTTTGATCATAACAAGTGACTATTATCCTATTACACCACTCCTGGAGGAGTATACACTGGTCACATGAATGAAGTTAGTACCATTTTGAGGCTTTATTATGACACATCGAGGGGTCGAACTGGCGACCTCATGCGTAGAAAGCGATAATCTACCATTGAGGTATTCGGTCAGCTAAACAAGTATATTTGCAAATATATTCCTCACTCACTATAAGCCATTGGAAATGGTCCTGGTGATTGCCGTCCCAAACTTTTATTTACATCAATGATGTAGCCAACCCTTGGCATTCCTGTACACGGTCGACTGTCGACTAAAGCATTTGAAAGGAACACAGTGCCTCCGTCCTGAAAAAGAGCTTATTTGGAAGCTACGCGCTCTGTGAAGAGACTAAATTTGAAAATTTGTTGGGAAAGATGTTTGATGGAAACCGTGCCAAGAACTGGTGAACCTGTCTTGTTAGTATAGGGAAATACATTAGCAGATAGATAAAGGTAGGCTCAGGTCTTTAGTAAGATGGCAACACACTCACTCGGTATCGATCCACTAGGCCCGAATTCGGCACCTGGCATACTTCCTCCACCAACACCAAAACGATAATACGGTACAGCCCGACCTCCTCCGCAAGGACGACTATCAACGACTACGTTTGAAAGAAACAGCATGCCAGCATCCTAAAACATAGAGCTAATTGAAAAGGCTTGCTAATGTGCTGTTTATGTAGTGCTGATACTTCTCCGATGTGTTGCTTGGTGATTTTCATGTGATGTTAATGTGTTGTTCATATGTTGTTTATATGTTGCTTATGTGATATCAGAGCATTGATCATGAGTTGCTCTTATGTTGCTGTCATGTTCCTCGCGTATTGTTTATGTATTTTGTTCATGTGTTGTAGATGAAGTGGATGCATCGTTTATGTGATGTTAATATTTCCTCTACGCTTTGCTAAAGTGTGTGGCACAACAATAGAATCTTTTGTTGCGAATGTGTTGGTCTTCAATTGTATGAAGAATTTAATTATTGTTGATCACCAGTTGCTTTTTGTCTTAACTTTGTGTGTAGTGATGCATCCCTCAACTTTGTACTTAATTATGTTTGTCGCTGTTTGTGTTGTGTTACGGCAGTATTATTAATTGACAGATGATGGCAATGACGCCATTTGTATGATGGATTAACCCTAAATGATGGCATTTGTTGAAAGCTGAACATGAGTTGGAGAGGGCCTGCATGTGACAAAAAGAAGGACGGGATACCAGGAGCTAGACAGCGAATACATGTTCTTACACCAACATCAAAAACGCAGATTAACAAATGTTATAGATTAGAAAGGAAGATAAAATAAAGCAGACGGCAAAACGTGAACAGGAAAAAAGGTCTGTGATTAGGATTTCAGATCTCGAACAATAGACACAAGTCCTCTGGAAATCGTGACATACAACGGATTGGGGAGATGACGGATAAGAAAAGGATGAGCACGCCATGGTAAATTATTCATACCAAGATGGTTAAATTTAGCATCAAAGACCAAAATGAGAGCAAAGTAAGCATTTCAAGAATAGATTCCTTTACTATCAGTGTCTAAGCAGAGTGTGAACACAAATAAATACCACCCAACGCTCTGCATTGTATAAACTAGCGAAAACAGCTTATACGGGGGCGGCAAGGTAATCATTAAGATGATGACTCTTTTAGCAGACGTCAATAGGAAACCCCAAAGGAAGATCGCTGGCTAACGATAGCAACTTCATTTCACTTCACAGATCAGTCATGAACCACCAGAAGAAGCATATTTATACACCAAGCCCGCAAACCGAATGGAGATAGGTCCTCTTTGAGATCTTCAATATAACCGACGAGAAATCCTCATGATATTGAAACCAAAAGCTGAATACAGAACATCCAAAAACAAATCGTAAATACTTAGCTCTAAAATGATGACCTTTTACATCTGGTGGGCAATAGCAAGGTCTCAGCACTTGCATAATTCAATAATTCAAGGTTGATAGAATTTCGTAAGCGTATTTTCATTGTCACCCGGCTCAAATTCTGTGTTTTAAAAGCAGGTATAAAATTCCCACAAAATTCACGCTAAAAGGAAATGCACATTTAAAACATACTTGCATATTTAGTTTTCATTAATTGATATGGTTATGACGGAAAGATTTAGTTTTCCCTGGTTTTTAGCTGAAGTAAGGTGTTTATCCAAAAATAATTTTTGCATCAGGGAACAGGACCCATAATATGCAAAGTATATTCACTTAAGTCTGAGCAAAACCTTTGCGCAGACTTTTTTAAATTTTCTGCTTCTCTAGAATCTTCTTCAGAAGCAAAACAGTTCTGCATATAGCTAGCGAGGTAAAGCCTCTCACTCACGCGAATTGTTTGACCATTCTTCCAACTTTGCTGACCCATCACCACTTCCAACCTCATCAACCATGACTGGTAAAGGCCCGATTTTTCCTCCACACGGACGGCCATCAACAACTACATTTGAAAGAAACAGCAAACCAGCATCCTAAAAACAGAACTAACTAGAAATGACTTTGATCGTGTGTTGTAATTAAGGATGATGATGGAAGAAGATATCTCACTTTGGTTCAGAGGGATGTGCATCTTGATGTCTTGAACAGCCGGGAGAGCTTTGAAATAGGACAGAACAGGAAAGATGGACTAAGGACTAAGGAATCGTTCTCCCTTGATTACATGCCCCAAAGCAAAATTAATATAACCAGGAAAGCGATTGGTGGACCGGTCCAAAAGATTAGGCAGCGGGATGAAAATAAGCGATGAGCGGACGAGAGATTGCAGCTGAACCAGGAGAAAGTTGACAAAGACAAGCTTTGTTTGATACGCACTTAGGAAAAGAGACGCTTGCTGATAATGCTGTTTACCTATCACAAATGTTTGCTAATCGTGATAATTATCAAACTTTATGTTTGCCAAGCACAATGCTCGCTATTCATGTTTGCTTACCACAAATGTTTGCTAGTTATGCCGCTACTTTCTCAACGAATTTTGCACCTCTTTCCTCATATCTTCGGTAAATAAAGTGATGAAAATTGTCAACTCACTTCCACTAAATTTTATCCTTTGGGGGGATAAAGAACGTCGTCTTCGCCGACTTGACGTCGTCGTGCCCGAAATCATTCTTGAACGGAAATAAAACGGCCGCGTCCGTCGACTAGCTCGCCTTTTGCAAGGTCTGCTATCAACAAAGAGGTTCGTTACAAAAGTAACACCACCATTCTGTAACGAAAAATACGGCCGCTTTCCATTTGTATATATGAGATTAGGTGAAGGATTCAAGGCAATTGTGTTTGACGTTTGTGTGATGTTTGGTTGATGTTTGGTTGAAGTTTGGTTGATTACTTGAAATGAGCGTGGTGCCCACTATGTGTGTGAGAGGAGATTGGTTCTTTAGTTGAATGTTTGATTGATCCTACCTTATTAACAGAAGACGTGTTTGTTTACTTGATGCTTTCTAGAATGTTTCAAACCAGTACAGTGTATGCTTAAGAAGTGAATTGTGTTGATAGGTATCTGGTACTCGCTTCATGTTTGGTTAATGCTACCTTACTGGCTTTATCTAATATCAATGAAGGTCTGTAGAATGTTTACCAATGGTTCTATTAATGTTTGCTAGACTCATGGCACCACTTTATCTGGTAATTGGTGTGTTTTGAATTTGTATAGGTATTCGGGGGTACGTGCATATGGCGCTGAATGTTTGATTCGTGTTAACCATATGTTTGCTGTGTGTTTGCTGGCATCCTGTTTCCTGCTGTATGTTTGCGTGCTGGATAGATATTGTCATCTTTTGCTTTTTGAAGCGGAACCCGTGAACATATGAGCAAACACAGCCTAACATCTTTTTCTAAAATAAAAATTGAGCCAGCCAGGTTGTGGCGAAAATCAGGTGAAAACGGCCATGGTTAGGATGGTACAAAAAGCGACAGAGACAGATGCTCAATATCATTGCAAATAGAACTGCGATAACCTCCAGTAATATGACATACAAGATAACTGTTACTGCATTCTTGTTTCAACAAAATCAAACGCTAATATAAAGGCATGCATCTCAGAAATCAAGGCCTCTTCTCATATCAATCATTTGCAGGACAAAAACATTCAGAAAACAATTCTCACAAAAATCCCTAAATGGCTGCTCAACGTTTGATTCGTAATGTTACTTTATGTTCATTTTCGTTTTTGTTTCGATGCTCTTGACTACCTGTGAGCGTTCTTTCTGAAGATAGGAACGATCGCTTAGGGAGGGGAAACCAGTCTGAAACACCAAACTACATGCATAAGAAGCAAAGTAAAATCATCAAAATTCGTCTTGAAAGAGAACTTGACTATATATTAACGCCGCTTAGACGAATTGATGACCCCAAAATTGACCTTGAAATGGGCTTCTTTTCTTTCAAAATAGCCGAAGATTTCATTATAACATCACTTGACTTCTAATTTTTCTTGTTGCGTCATCGAAGAAGTTCCTATTTTATCATGTTGTAAGGCACAAACGGCTGATAATCACAGACATCACTAAAACCACCAACCCCCGTCCCCCTACCATCCTCCCAAATGCTTGCTACGGTCCTGAAATATCAGATCGACCTGGATGGAAAGAATAAACACTTACTTTCAGCAGATTGTGTTGCCAGAACAAGGGGAACTGTTGTAGTTTGAAAAGTAGGAGCAAAAGTGAAAGCCAGTACTTCTCTTTCTCTTTCGTAAACAGGATAAATTTCATTGCGCTTGCAAGGTCGAGTGTCTATGTGCATGTTTGATACGAATAAAATTCCACCATCCTTTCAGGGGAGAATGTTGCGTTACTCGAAATGAAATCAAAGAAAAAGCAAACGAAAAGGGCCAGCGAGCAGTCTGGAGTGCATTTTTTGACAATGTTTGGGATGTCTATGCTCTCAGATTGACAAAAAGTGGTCACTATTAAAACTTGGACGATTTAAAAAACTAGACACATCCAAATATCAGCAAACGCAATCATTGGACATTTACGGGCATGGGACATTTACGTAAATGTACACCTAAAAGCATAAGGAAAGCCACAGCAAAGGATGGAATGAAAATGCTTCACATAAGCCCCTGAATCTAGTTTTTGCGTTTCGAAATTTAGTGCCTGAGAGGAATTCCACAGGGGGGTGGGTGCATCCTTACATTAATCATCTGAAAGGTTAATAGTGCTTTGCATTAGCATTGTTAGTCGGTGATGGTTGCAGAATTGTCGTATGATGTTTGATACTAAATCTAGATCGAAAAAATTTTAAAATAGTTTGCGATTGCTTGGTGTTCGCAGGGTTTATGCGTGCTTGCTACTTGTTAGCAGCGTGTTTGCCATGTGTTCACTAACTGTTAGCAAATTTCCATTTACTAAATGTAACAGGTTGCTGGTCTTCTCATGAAAAGACTGAAGTGAATAGCCTGAGGCTTGGCTCAAAAAGAGGCTGTACTGCTACACAATCGGAAAATGAAGCTGCCTCTGCTGATAATAAAGTCGGCATGCTTATATGCAGATGGTCTGGTATACAACAGCATCGTAACCCGGTGAGTTCAATGGCAAAGATTGCTTAACCATGAATGGTTGTCTTTCATGTTGCCTGCTAAACGCTGGCTCCCGAGAAAACAACTGAAAAGTGGCAAATTAGCCTTGGTAAGGAAAAAAATCTTACCACTCGCATTCCTAGAACCAAGATTGTGTCCGGATTTTCGACGAAAACTGTTGCAAAGGATCATGGGAATGAGGTCGGATGTTGCTGCGAAGGAGCAAAGTTCCGACGTCCACAATACGCAAAATGTTTGGTTCATCTAATTTCATACGATTCTCTGCAATGTTCAATTTCTGATGAAAGTCAAAGCACGCATGTCACGCAACGGAAATTGGATTCGTGTTCGCGTGTGCTGTATTTGCGCAGTCAGCATTGTGCCTAACTGCGGTTTCAAGTGATGCAGAAAGTATCATCTATATCATGACGATACCACAACAGTTAACAGCAACAGCGTGTGGAAAATCATCTGAGGAGTTTAGCATCATGTCATCGTTGCTCGCTAGTGCGTTAAGCTTAGCCACATGATCAGTATAGCATCATGTGATCAGTATAACATCATGTGATCAGTATAATATCATGTGATCAGTATAACATCATGTGATCAGTATAATATCATGTGATCAGTATAACATCATGTGATCAGTAAAACTTCATGTGATCAGTACCACTTCATGTGATCAGTGTAGCCTCCTCCAATTGGACCCAAGCAGGAAAACAACAGAATCTGGGTGGGTACCCCCTAGAAGTATCAAAAGCCAGTTACTCAGCGAGTTATTAACATAAATACCTGATGAATCAATAGTTTGTGAATTTTTCAAAACAGGTCTCGCCACTTGCTCTTCAGAGATCGAGTAAGCGACCAGTGTCTCACTTCCGCATGGGCGACTATCCACCAACAGGTTTGACAGGAACAGCATGCCATTATCCTAATCGCGAGTTAAAGGATAAAGTAAAGGTAACTGTCTTTTTAAATGGTAATGCTAACATTTCTATGAATGTGGTGTGCCTGCGTCACGCATGTCAAGCAACAGAATTTGAAGTCGTGTGTGTGTGCGTGTTTCGTGTGCGTGTGTGCGTGTGTGCGTATAACTGCGCATGTTTGATCATTTAGAATTGTGCATATCTACGATATCCAATGATGCAGAAAGCACCATCTATAACATGACGATCCCAAAACAGTTAACAGCAACAACGTGTGGAAAATCAAAATCATCTGAGGAGTGTAGCATCATGTCATTGCTGCTAGTGTGTTAAGCTTAGCCACATGATCAGGATAACATCATGTGATCAGTATAACATCATGTGATCAGTGCAACTTCATGTGATCAATATAGCATCATGTGATCAGTGCAACTTCATGTGATCAGTGTAGCCTCCTCCAATGGGACTCAAGCAGGAATACAATAGAGTTTGGGCGGTGAACCCCCCTCCTCTAAAAATATCAAATGCAAAGACGTGATTTCCAGATCGAAACTTCCTGATATAACGTCACTGTTTTCCAAATATTCCTAAAATACTTCACAGAGCTCCTTAAAAATTTTCTTCGAAGCCTTCAAATGAATTCACTACTTTCACAGAGTATATTATCGGCAAAATTAGCTGACTATTTCGGAATGACGTGTTTCTGCGGTTAGATTTGCATAAATACCTGATGAAGCAGTAGAGACTGAATCTCCAAAATCAGGCAATGACAAATACTCTGCCGAAAACGAATACACAACCGGTGCTTTTCTTTCGCATGGACGACTATCCACCAATAGGTTTGACAGGAACAGCATGCCATTATCCTATTTGTGAGTTATAGGTAAAAGGTACTGGCTTAAAAAATGGTAGGGCTAAGTGATGCTGACATTGCTATGGATGTGGTGTGTCTGCGTGTCAAGCATGTTAAGCAACAGAAATTGAATTCGTGTGGGTGTACTTGTGAGTGAATGCGAGTGCGTGTGCGTGTGCTCTCTCTGCGTGGATGTGCGCATTCAGAATTATGCGTAGCTACGGTTTCAAGTGATGCAGAAAACATCATCCATATGATGACGACACCACAACAGTTAACAGCAACAGCGTGTGGAAAATCAAAGTCATCTGAGCAGTGTAGCATCATGCCATTGCTGCTCGCTAGTGTGTTAAGCTTGCCACATGATCAGTATAACATCATGTGATCAAGATAACATCATGTGATCAGTACAACTTCGTGTGATCAGTGCAACTTCATGTGATCAGTGTAGCTTCCTCCAATGGGCAGGGCCGTCGAGAGCCAGTGCTCAAGCAGGAAAACAATAGAATCTGGATGGTGTACCCCCCCCTAAAAGGTATCAAAAGCCAGTAACTCAGCAGTCGATAGAACATCATCGAGTTAACATCCTTCACAACCTCACTGTTTTCCAAATGTGCTTAAAATATTTTTACAAAGCCTCCATAAAAATTTTCTGCACGTATTTTGGGTTTTT
Organism: Catostylus mosaicus; assembly: GCA_964019065.1. Classification (NCBI taxonomy): domain Eukaryota; kingdom Metazoa; phylum Cnidaria; class Scyphozoa; order Rhizostomeae; family Catostylidae; genus Catostylus; species Catostylus mosaicus. Next base: position 7,841,150 of record OZ025194.1, on the reverse strand, counting down.
GGTTGCATTCTGATACTTTCATCCAAGCCTTGAATTGATGTCACCATTTTCACAGTGTACATTATCAGCAAAATTAGCTGACCACTTCAGAATAATGTGTTCCAGCGACTAATTAACATAAATACCTGATGGACCAGTAGATCCTCCAATTGCCAAAGAGGGTTGTGGCAATTCGTATGCAACCATCGGCAAGGCAATAGGTCCGCCACTCTCGCATGGGCGACTATCCACCAACAGGTTTGACAGGAACAGCATGCCATTATCCTATTCGCGAGTTTAAGGTGAAGATAAAGGGTATTGTCTTAAAATGGTAAGGGGTGGGTTCCTAAACAGCTAATGTTAGATCGTTAGTCCCCTGAATAAACGTTCTTCAAGATTAGATTGGCAAACTTAGTTTGTAGAGCTGTGTCTCGAGTACGCAGTGCCGGTCATCTCAATATTTTTTGCATCAGTATACTTGATAATAACATGGTTAAATCGAGCACCGTATAGGTGCATTTGCAAGTGCGTGTGTTTGCATATGCGTTGCACGCGGTGCATGTGCATGTGCGTGTGCATGTGCGTGTGCGTGTGCGTGTGCGTGTTTGCGTGTGCGTAGATGGAGATTTAATGGGAGAAAACCAAAAGAGGAACACGCTAAAAATTATTTTTACACAAGACATGAATTGAAGAAAAAGATAACAAACGGGACCATTCTGATGGAGATGGACACCTATTACGAGGATAGAAATTTCATCAAAGAGGGCAGAAGCGGGAATGAAATAATGAGATACATTTATAAATATATAGGAATTTGAGAAGACAAAAAAGAGAAGGAAATTGGGTTGAATATGAGCAATGAACAATTTCTCTCAGAATAATTAAGGAGAGACATATTCTGAATCCCAGAACAGAAGGTGCATGCAACGTGTAGGGAGGGTAAAGGCGCGATTAACCGTTTAACCGTAAATCACCGTTTAGCATGCCAAACTCGAAGAGAGAAAAAAATATCGCCATCTAGCTGTTAAGTTCCGCCATGAGAAGAAATGATATGTTAAACAACTCTTGTTGAAGGACACCCTTGGGTTAAATATACGATGGTTAAAGATTAGATAAGTGTGAAGGGTAAGTGCAGAAGAAGAGTTCGCGAAGAAAAAAGTATATGAAATAAAGTAGAAATAAATGTTTAAATGCAAGGATAAATGGAATGAATTTAATGAAATGAATGTTCAAGAAATTAATCAATTAATCCGCTTATGAAATGGAATGAAATGTGCAAATTAATAAATGAAAAAGTATACAAAAGAGAGAGGTTTGCTAGATCTTCATATAATCTAGCTGTTTCGTGAAATGATAAGTAAATGATGAACGAACAAGAAAAATATTAGTTTGAATGCATTAAATTAATGCGCTTATTAATGAACAACACAATGAAAAATGAAAATGTCAAGGAAAAATGAAAAACAATGATTGAAGAACGTATATGCTTTTGTATGAAAGAATAAATAAATTAATGTACGAATGGATGAATCAACGAGTGAGTGAGCGAATGAATGAATGAATGAATGAATGAATGAATGAATGAATGAATGAATGAATGAATGAATGAATGAATGAATGAGGAAATTCAACAAAGAAAAAAGTTAAAAACAAACATTAAATCAATTAATCTTACAACCAATATCAATAAATTAATCAATCAATCAATGAATCATTTAGTTAAACATTCAAATAGTAAATCAATAAATCAATGAATCAGTAGATCATACAGCCAATCAGCCATTAAAATCGTCAGATTAAGAAAAGAGCGTATGAGCATAGAATGTAAAAGGATGGATAAATGAATGTTCTAAAGAGTGTTTTTTGTTGATGAATAAAAGAAAGAACAGATGGATGAATTGTTGAATGAATAAACTTTCTAATCATTGAATATGTGAATGAAAAATTGGTTAGTGAAAGGATTAGTGAAAATTGTGCAAATAACTGCATGTATCAGTGATGTGAGGGAAATAATAACTTCACCCCCTTGTGGACTCACGAAATAGGCAGTTGCTTCAACAATGTTTTCAAAATTCAGGGGGGCCAAATACTGCACTTTTCGGTGTGTAATCTATCGATTAAGGAAAAATGCAGAAAAAAAGGAAAAAATAAACCTTACATTGAAAGCCTTTTGTGAATCGACATAGTCTGAAGATGAATAGTCCCACCAGTAATAACCATCGCCGCACCTTGATCTATCATTGATATAGCCTGGACCAACGTCCAAATTCTTCAAAATGCTGGTCACCTTGAAAAGGGCAAGAAAGGGAAACAGGTAGTGGTGACACGCAGGTATAAAGTCAATGTAAAAGAAACACCCACTATCATAGGGTGTTGCGATATCATTGGCAACGAATTGATGGACGGGTGGACTTGTGAATCTGAGGACCTCTCTAAAGGGAATACAACGAGGGAGCAATCGATTGTCTTCCGAGTCAAAGGGACAATAGGTTTATTGTATAAATTGACAAAAAATAGAACTAAGAAAGGGGCTGGTGGGTAACCGCCCATCCTGTCAGTATGCCAAAAAAGACCCTGGTTTATCTAACGTAAAGCTTCCTGTGCAGTATGTTTGACAGGGGGTGGCGCTAACGATTTCAACAACAGTTCGATTATATGATAAAAAAACTACAGACAAAACT
>OZ025194.1:7635990-7833490 GCA_964019065.1 Catostylus mosaicus | reverse complement strand
ACCTGAAAAAAGAAAATAATATTATAATTTTCAAACCTATGTAGGCAAATATATGTTATTAACATTTGGCAAAGACTCTCTCCCTCTCCCCCTCTCCAAAAAGTAGAAAAGAGTAGAAGAGAAACGAGAAGAACTTATGGTGCGAAGGTATACCAATATTCAAGCAACTAAACGGATGGAAATATGGTCTTGGTGTGAAGCAAATTACCTTTTTCAAAACCATTTGGCAAACAGTTTCTGCTTTGTTCCATCGTCTCTGCCAATATCCGGGCAAAACAGCACAAATCTTAGCTGTCATAAAACCATTAACATCTTTTCCATAAGAATATCTATGAAAAGGACATAAGATTTTGCAAGTATGGGAACAAATACATCATAATAAGTAATTGCGACGTTTTGAATTGGGAAGCGAAGCCTCAGAAACCCTCGGGAACCTTCAGAGACACTTTGCAACCCTCAGCAAACCTCAGAAGCCCTCAACGACTCGCAGAAGCCCGCAATAACCCTCACTGTTAGCATGAAAACAGGGTTTTTGATGAGAAAAACACTTACTTGGCACAAACTTCACCAGAAGCTTTCGTCTGTCCCAACGCTATGTATGGGGGCGGCTTGATCTTTACTTGGAATTTTGGCAGGACTGCGAATTACAAATTTCAAAATTAGCATCGTAGAATCATAAAAGATTGAAAAAATACTAATAGAGAAATATGCAGCAAAGTAAAGGTAAAGGAACGGCCCTGCATTTGCTAATAATTAACCTTTTAATTAGCCTCTTTCAAGATGCTTCCACAGAAATGGAGGCTGAGACACGTGACATACACACGTGACATACACACGTGAATGTAAGGTAATTGATGGAATAGTAGAAGGCGAATTCGCGAAATTCAAACATACCCCCGTGTTTCCCGATCAACCGTTCTGTCAGCAAGACTGCACTGCCTGGGGCAAATGCTATTTTACCATGAAATACACAGGGGGGAAAACTTCACTACTTGTTCTCGTCTTCAAAACATGTAGCATCTTGGTACAAATTTTACTAATGTAAGCATTTTTGAGTTTCTCTAGAAACTGAATATTTCTCTGTACTCACCATACTTTTCCACTTTTACTTGGACCGTCTTCGAGAGTCCCTGCAAGTACAGAGAGAAAGTTTTTACAAAATGAAAGTAGAGAAAATTTTAAGCGAGGAATAAAAACAAAAACAAGATTTACTCATTTCAGTCAAGTGTTTCCCTTGGTTATGGCCACAGTATTCTACACAAATGCCTTCTATGCAATAACCTTGCTTCATTACCCTTCACTAGCATTTATCTATCCGAAAAGTTTGCCTTTGTCCACTTACACTTCTTCATAAACTTTTTCTTCCATCAGTCCTCGCCAAACTACTTTTTTCCTCATCCATTGGGCATACTCCCTTATTGGTGTCTTCAAACGATAACGACTGATCCAAAAAGGTTTTATATTACAAAGAAAGAACTCCTCCTTGTGGATTTATAATTCTTATTTAAACTCGAGATAAATTATTTGCTGTCTGGAAAGAAAAAGACATTTAAGATTAAAGCAAAGGCCAGATCCTTACACTCATTTGAGCTTGTATTTTCCATGTTCCAAGAACTGGTTTGATGGATAACTTCATCTTCAAATTTGCCACACCTTTAAAAAGAATCAGCACGTGGTTTTACTTAAATAAGAATTGACTCAGTCTTTAGACTTCTGAAAGACCAAACCTGATCCGTTACATTTTGTTCAAGATGTATTCTTACACCTCAAGTCTCTGAATTTTTTGTTAAATTGGCAAGGAAGAGAAAGGATTAAACAATACCATGTTTATCCAAATATAGCATGCACCCTTGTATAACTTGCACCCTTAATTTATTTTAAAACCTGGTATTTAGTGAGTCCCACTCCCAGCCCTTGTATATAAAATGCACCCCAAATATGAGTTCTTTTTTAGGCTTCTCTCCATACAGAAATTTGCATGTTAAAATCAAATGAATAAGGTATATTTTGAAATTTACCATTAATAAGCTTTACATCTTTCCATTGTCTCATAAGGGTTTGACTAGGGTTCTATGGGAAAAAATTTCAATTCAGCTTCATAGAGGCCATACAATAAAGTATACAGGCAAATACATCACATTCAGTGTGTGCATATGACATACATGCAAAGTTGCAGATGAGTATAAAAGCCTTAAACACAAGCAAGGTATACTCAGAAATTCAAAATAGAAACATCAAAATAAAGGAGTGAGAAAAAGGAAAGAAAAAGTGTGTTATAGATGTAAAACATTAATGCACCATTAATAAACCATTAATGCAAAGGCAAAAACTTACAAAAACAGTGACTCGTGAGATCTACAAAGGAAGATAAACCATCATTCTACTAATTTTGTTTACAAAAGAGATATTGAGCTGAGACAACACATAGCAGATACAAGAGTATCTTAGATTTTTAACAACTCAAATGCCTCAGCTATCCGAATCTTGGTTACATCTGTAATACAAAAAAAACAAATCTGATATCTAATTTATGAGTTATAACTCACTTTATCTTACTTCAAGCCTAGGAGGATGCTAATATAAACTAGAGCCTCAATTTTTACATAATTACTTACCTTTCCCTTGACAGCTTTCAAGTTACTGTCAACAACCACAATTCTCATTTGCACTATGAAGAAACATAAATTGAATTGATAGCAAAGAAATCCAGAATAATCAATGAAGGGTGTTAAAGGGATGAGACAAGAAACTGGAAAACCTGTAAGCCTTGTTTGGTTACAGATTGATAGTTTCATTAGTTTATTCGATCACTGTTTACTTCATAAACAATGCAAGAAGGACAAACAGAAATTAAACGTGATCTACAACCTCAAATTGAAAGGCAGTAAAAGTTCCAGTGCAAATTGCTTAAATGGAAGTCATTAACTTACTGTGGTGGCCATAGTAAGCTAGCTTCTGACAAAATAAATGACACCATTTCAAACATAAAAATTGACGGCCCACTTACTTGCTTCACCCGGCTTGTAAATTGGACGATCAGTCTGAATGAACAGAGTTCTACTGGTTTTCTGTATTGTGATGCTTTTGGTGACATTTTCAAATATCCATGTGGCATTATAGCCCAGGCCGCTTACGTCACCAGGTACTTTTGCCTCTCCCTCGATTTTGATAGTGCCAGATGTTGGGGCGTCAATGGGAACCTATTTTTAGAATTGGTAATAATTAGTCTCTATTCTGCCTGCCATCTGCCAAGCATCTTTCTTTAGCATAGTCAAATTGGTAAACATACATTGGGTGACATAAGCATTGCATTTGAGGAGAAGATTGTAACAAAGCAATGGAAATCTTTGATCAGCAATTTCAAGAATAATCTTAAATTAGAAACTTTTGACTCACCTTCAAGACAATTGCAGTCAAAATACCTAAAAGAAAAGAATTAATTTAGCCTTCAATAAAATCTGAAACATCTAAGTAAATATGTAAGTTCACTAAAAGGTGTGGAATACTATGCAGCCATATCAAAATGGCAAAAATTTTGTGCACCAAGTTAACAGATGTCATTGGACCTATCTACATCCAATTCTACATGTGTAGTATGGCAAATCTTCAAGAAAATTTGGCATTATCGTTAATTTTGTCAATCGTCACAGAAATAAGCCCATTTTTTGTTTATGCAGCACCCTTTGAAGTCCATTCTGTTGCCAATAGCTGGGTAGCGTATTCAGATGCATAATAAAACCTACCTGGTTTTACTTGTGCAATGTCTGAGGCAACAATTTTATTGCTTGCTCTTCCATCTCGCAGAGTGGCCTTAACTTGAACATCAAAATCAACATCCTTTGTCATCACCATTACTTTCTCATCCACTCCAGCCCGTAATATGCGTGGAGCATATGCAAGGTAGAACCTAAAAAATTGAAATGAAAGTTCAATGCTGTTGAAATTTAGAAATACGTATGGTACAAATAGATTTACAAAACAGATGATCTTATATCAGATTAGCACATTTTCAAGAACTAAGAAACATCTGAATTAAGCAATGCTTGAATGTGAATGGCGTGTGAAACAAGTTGTGCAGAAATATATTTCTGCTACTCTCTTGCGCAATTCTGAAAATAAATTGAAAAATAATGGGTCATTCATAAGTCAATTACAAATAAGACAACAGGATTCCACATACCATTTACATTGGGGAGCCTCTTTAGCTGACTTTCCCTCACAGTCACTGCTTTTCAAAACAACTGATTGGCCATTTGCAACAACGCTAAAAAATTTTAAATATAATCATAGAGAAACTGATATGATTACATGATTTGGTAGGAAATATTGTCGGTTATTTTCAATGATTCCAAGTCAAAAACCCCTTTTTCGGCGTGTTTATAATAGGCTATCACTGAATAGTGAAGTGGGGAAGTTAAGAGGACTGTAATGTGTCCACTTTTTCTGAGTCAGTTCAAAATTTTTTTAAATTTACAAACATTGGTCTACAAACCTCTAACATAACATCACCAGAGTACATCAGACAAAAAACTTTATTACTTGCTACTTCATTTTGTTAAAACCAGTGGCTCCCAAAAAAAATGTAAAGAAAGTTGGTCTAGCTAGAATGCAAACTCTCCTAACCAAAAAGTTGAACGTGCATCCCTGCTTATACCCTATACAGGGGCCAACATCTCAGATTCTTGATTCACACTGCATCTCAAAAAGTATTAAAAAACCTGAACTGAAAAACCAAGTAAACAATTAATTACTTTTTAGGCACAACAATTGAAATCAAAATCACCACCATTGTTGTCCATGCCATAATCAACACCATTTTTATTATGTTTGATTTCTCCATCATCTTTTTCCAAAGCTGTCACAAATGGAGCAGCAAGAGTCAACTCAACAGAAGTTTTACATTACCCATATTCCTAATGGAAGTGTAGGCATCTATGGGGTTTCAAATCAAAAACTATGGCTGCTCTTATGCAAGAGAGCAAATATGAAGAGACCTAGATCTTTGATTTGAAAAACAGATGACAATATATGAAAAATGACATCCCAATGATTTTGTCTCTGGTGTAGTCTTAGGGGCTGCAAAGAAAAACCACTGATGGAAAAACCGGGAGCCAGCTACAGCTCCCCTGCCCCCTCTGCCCCCTCTGGTGCCACCCCTGCCACATTCCCTGTACTTTTTCTCCTTCAATTTTTAAGGTTTCTGATATTTTGGTTGCAAAAGATCCCGGGGGGGGTACTTAGTATATTTTGCAGATGGGATGTGCACTTCTTTCCGGGTATCGATTTCACCTCTTTTTTCTAACACCGGGTATCGAATTAGGGCACTTTTTCTAAAGCCGGTTGCCGAAAGGGAAATTTTGCAAGAGTGGGGGTGTTTTTTACGTTTTGGAGTATACTTTTCGCCGATTTTTTCTTCTAGAGCCGGGTCAAAAAAAATTATCTAGGAGTGCACACCCCCGTACTATTTTAGGTCAAGTACCTCCCCCCCCCGGGCAAAAGATACCATGCTTAACTTTGTGGTCTCAACCTCTCAAATTGGCTTAACATACCATAATTATTGGATTAACCACACAGTGCCCATATTAAGCTTTTCTAATTTTTAGGGGTGTTTGAAATTTCCAGACTACGCAAGCAGCCCTTTCCAAACCAAAGTGCGGCAACCTCAAAGGTGTCCGCTGCTGAAAAGCTATTTTACAACAAAATCTCATTCCAAATTCGTTTCTTTCGTCTCTCTTTTTGCACCACAAAAATTTATCCTCTACTTATGAATCCGGAACGCAACCTTTGTGATAATAGATTTTTAACACGTCAACAACAATTTAAAGACAGAAGTGATAGTAAACAAGCGAATCAAGGAGGTCTGCATAATACATTTTGTCCACCACCATGACAGCCGCGGTTTTTCAGAAATTCGTTGCCAATAAAATTCATGATTATCTGCCAACCGAAATCGTTGATACGAAAGCTTGATCATGGGTTGACAATCTCATGATAAGTCGGTCGATGAAGCGTTGAAATATCATTGAAATATTTCAAATTTGAGTCATTCTTGTCACGAAGAATTTGGCTTCACTGACGAAAGATTTGTTGACTTGCGCATTTGCACGAAAACGAGGCATCAAAACAATTGTTGTTCCTGTCAGATTGGTGATGGTATTTTAGTTGGAATGAAAATAAGATAAAAATAAAGTTATTGACGTGACCAAAAGGAAAATTTAAAGTTTTCATAGGCTGTTATTTACCCTTGTGATTTAAAAAAACTTTATATTATTTTTGTAATCATCATTATTTCACACATTATTTTACTTATTTGTAAGCTAGCCAATTCCACAAAACGCGTAATAGATTATAGCATAGAAGATTGTTATAGAGAAAAGAATACTCTAATGCTAGGGAATTCACTTCTTTTGATTAAAGAGGCACATATGCCACGCCATTATGTTGACAACGACCTAAAGCCACACGTTTCTGCCGGCAAATCTCAACTTTGTACCCCCCAGCCCCCCCCCCTCTCGCAGGAACAAGGGAGAAAGCTACGACCTTGAATGTGTCACCCCCTGGCAGAAAATCAAGTTCTCAATTCAATATTGGTTACAGTGGTAATTTAGAATAAAAAAAATGTTAAGATAACCATAAATAATAAGCATAATATTTTTGTATAGTAAACAAAACCACGTTTTCGTTTTAAAAAGGAGCATTTCGGTTAAGCAGTTAACCCGTACAACCTTTGTTGGGTATTAGAAACTTGTCCAAAACAAGAAAGTTATCATGAGTTATCTAAGAAGCCAATCTCAAGAATCGTGAGCAACTCAAGAAAACCTTCAAAGTTTATTTTGATTGGCACAGATGTTATGTTGGACATGTTAAACTAGGTAAATAACAGTAAAATTGATCGAAATTCAATATAGGTAAAATCATATCGAATAGCTGTCACAGCGGGAGCTAACGGGTTATCTGGGGCCGAACACCCCCTAAGATGTCATGCTAGAGCCCTGCGACACTAATATTAAACAGGCGCGACTGTTACCCCCTCAGCGGGGACTTGGAGGCCGGTCTGCAGAGCGTGGCAACTGGACGCACAAGAAAATTTGCAGCAGATCGACCTGCACTCCAAAAATTAGGCCTTGCACGCGTGTATTGAATGCGTTTAGGCTCAAAATAAGTACCTAAAGCGGCTTGGTGCACCCGAGAGAATCAGATGTGCACGCCGTTCACCCCCCATTTTATACCTTGCCACGCGAGATCTCGTCAAGTTCTGCCATGCTCTTCAGACTGGCTTGGAGGTAGAGGGGGTTGAAATTCGAGAAGGTTATAAATCATGTTGATATAACATACACATTGCGGTGAATACCTGTTTAAAATTAAAATCTCATGACGTTAAGATAAATCGGCAAGAAGGACCGCAAAATAATCTGGTTATAACAGAATATACAATTTCAATTCTTAAAAGGCTCAAGTGGTACTATGCAAATAGAAATCCAGGGGAATTGTGTAGCATTTAAAACGAGTCTAGAGAAATTGGCAGATTTCAAATGGTACAAATTCTAGTCTATTTTTCGTGACGGAGGGGGCTGTTTATGCAGAGAGTTTCTTATGTAGAAAACGTGAGCGAGAACCAATTTTATCGAAGTTTCTTCTAAGATATGTTTTTATGTTAAATGTGGAAATTTTAACAGAAAACATTAAAGTTTCTCGAGTCTCCAGTTGCTTCTACGTTGTTTTCAAAGTCGAATGCTTGCAAAAAGTTGACCGCAAAGGATTCGGAACATTCTATGTCCTTAAACGTTCAACATAAATATAGCAGTTAATTAAATGTTAACGCTTGCTTGCTCAGAAAATTAGATGAAAAACTGATGACAATTTCATAGTTGGTTGAAAAAAACGAAAAATGAAAAAAAAACCCCGAATCATTTAATTCGAACACGGCATCGGAAAAAATTTATCAAAGTATATCGAACCAGACAAAAAAATTCAAATAATACTCTGCATAGCTTATCAGTTAAATTAAAAGATAACTTCCATTTATTTATTCATGATAAAACTGACTTAGTTCAAAAATCCTTACCAAAAAATTAGAAGCGCTGCAAACTTGAGTACCTCCATCTTTTTATCGACTACCTCTCGCCTATCCCTCCGTCGTAAGACCAGAATTTGGAAAGAGACCGACCGACTTATCTTCCGTTTCTTACGTCCGTGTCTAATTCCAGACAAGCCTCTTCCGGTTGTAAAGACGGGGGTGAAAAACTAGACAAGTTTGGAGCACTACAGGGCGAAAAGGATGGAGGCAAAGCGACAATAACATGAAAGAATTTAAGCTCATTTTCTAAGGGTTTGAAAGACACTGGCCCCCACTGCCCCTCTGCTGTAGGGGTGCTCGTGGATAACATATTTTCAAAACAGTTTGGTTGTCAACGGTCCCACTTCTTGATTTCTTACAAGTTACAAACAACAGACCGACCAAAATATTTCTTGAAACACAATCGTAATCCCTCAACTCCAGAGAATTGACATTTGTTGTTTGGCACAGACTAGCGAAAAATATCAATGTGTGGTCTGGGAATAATAGTAACAATAGCCTTTGTTTGCTTGAAACAAATCTTTGTATGTCGTCATCTCAAGGACATTAGCAGTAATTGTCTGTTTAAAACAAGTTAAATCAGGTTTTGGTTCGCTGATACACTTCTTTTTTATAGACAGCTCCAAATTTTGAATTCGCCCCAAAGGTTGTTTAGCTCAACAATAAAAATCGCCCCAAAAAGTTGTTTAGCAGTTGTTTAATTTTTCAGCCAATTTCAGGACAGTTGTTTATTTTTGGAGTTTGTATAAAAAAAAGTGCACCTTTTAAACAAAATATTTTCCATCGATATAACATTATAGGAACCAAACTTATGTGTTTGAATCTTCCACAAGAGATACATATGAAACTGGATTTGTTATCTGAAAAATATTCTGAGGTTCATTAATCTAACCCCCGTCTACATAATTGTGCAATGCACCATGGCGATGTACTGTGCCAACATGACTCGTTGATTTAATTGTAAATGCGTCAATAATGCTTTCAGTAGGGATTAACAGTTGACGTAAAGGTGATTGCAAAATGACAGCGCTGCATGCCCAATCGCGTAATGGACCCCCGGGGAGCTTCGGAGTTTAAGTGTTTGCAAACAAGATGATTTCATGGGGATATTTACCCTACAGGGGGAAGGCGAAGTTGTGGCTAAGATTGAGGTCGATAGTATTGCGATATTTTTGTACATACGTCAAATAAATAACGTACTCGTGAAGACTCCGAATTGGTTCCCTTGCATGTTGAAGAATTATAAATGACCCCCTCACAGACAACCCAATTTCAATCTCTCCCATCCCATCAATCCCTCAAACTTTATTTCTTTGCAACATTCTTCATTCTTTAATTCTACTTTCGTAATAAAAATTAACAGCGATATATTTTGACTATCTTCGTTTTTATGTACGAAGAATGAGTACATGTTGTGGGCAATCTCGTTGTGTACAGAGTCTTCTGGTGTGTTTAATTTCATGTTTGATTTATCTACTTTTAGATTAAGTTTATTTGCAGTTAGCCAGTTAGAGGCTTTAGTTAATTCATCATTTACAGTATTTTCAAGATTGTTTACATTTTTATCTGACAAAAAGATACCAGTATCATCTGCAAATAGATGAAATTTCAGCAATTTAGAGAAGGAAGGCATATTGTATGTGTACATAAGAAAAAGAAGAGGCCCAAGAACACTGCCCTGTGGTGCTCCGGCTTGAAAGAGAAAAGACAACAATGACGAATTTTAGGATGAACTAGGCATTAATCTTATTCCAGCAAATCTGTACATCTAAACATGATATCATAATATTCCTTTCAAACTATAAATATACACCATATATAAAACTGATATTAAATGAGCAATATACAGCGATAAAAATTTTCACAACATCTAATTATCTACATCAACATTTATAATAAAATACTTCGGGGACCATGTTGCCTTTAGGGTATAGGTTTGAGAGGGGGGCGAGAATCTTTAAAATATTCTCAGAAAAGTCTTTTGATTGGCTATATCCCATAGTTAGGACAACTTTGCGGTTACACGGTCAGTAGCTGGAGGAGGGTCCGCCAAAAAAGGAAAGAAACTGCTTTGACACATCCAAGCAATGCCTATTTTCCATTGTCTTGTGAGGAAGTCTTATAGTCCTCAATTCCAATGCTAACAAAAAAAATATGTGATTAACTCCAATGTTGCTATCAGATTGTCTATCAAACTCATCAACATTATAGTCTTCAATTTCAATGCTGTAATCTCTTTTCGGTATGTTTTGGTCCGGAGTAAGGTTAAATTTATCAAGTTTTAATGATTCAAATTCTTTTGCTTTACTTTTAACATTCCAGTTGCCAGCTTTAAAAAGAAGTTCCGGCAAAAGAATAAAAGGTCCCATTTTTGGTAGACCTGGGAAAACCTAACAGTACCCCAAGGCAGTTATTACAATATTCAAATCATTAAAATAGGGTAACTTGAAACAAGGGGACTAGCACTAGCTTATCTGGTTAACATTGAATCAAGAGACGACTTGAAAGTGCAGCTAAGAGGCTTTGCTGGATAAGAGGGTTCATTTGCTAATGAAAGATAGATTACTTAACCTATTTAAAACATCAAATACGTAATTAAACCAGGAAATTCTCCAGCCCTCTCATAGCTATTCAATTCCATTTACGTATTGCATAAGAGGCTAAATTCTCTCAGAAGTGACCCTCTTTTTCAGGGCCTTTTCTAACTGCAATCTCTCTCGCTGAATTTATCCCACCTCATTCAAACATGCAATTGGTATAACAAGCATTAGAAAGTTCTCCATTATCTTAACCAATTTTGTGGGATTAGAGAATTCAAAAGCAGTGAAATATCAAATCAAATACTTCATAAGTCAGTGTCTCCATACATTGAATTTCTTACCCCGCCACCGACAGTCAAATCAAAACTTCTTGATGCAACGTCTAAACCGTTTTTTCTACTTTTTGTCCTTCTTTCTATGAAGTGTGAGAAACTTTTCGTTGCAGGGAGGTGACCATCATCTCCCCTTGGTGATTTCATCACTGCTAGTAGCAATGGGCTTGGTGGCCTCAGGTCTGCTGCTGGTAATGTATAGCCTCGAGGTATCTCTTGGCTTCGTTTTCGTTTCACCGTAAGGTTGACAGTAGCTGTGAAATTCTTCAACAAATTCAAAGCTTCGATCTGGACAAGTCCTTTCAGTTCTTTACCGTTTACGGTCATTATTTTATCGTCTTTCATCAACCGCCCGTCATCAGCAGCAATGCTCCCGGGAACAAGTTTACGCACCTAATGAGAAACAAAGAATTCATGATAAGGGTCCTTTACAAGCATTTGAATGTGCACGCAACGCAATTTGAATGCAAGGTAAGGAAAGTGGCGCAACGTAAACGCAAAGCAGTGTGAACGCAAGGCAGTTTGAAGCGATTTGAAAACGGTGTAAGGAAAGCGCAGCAAAGCAAACGCAAATATGTGGGTACGCAGAGGTAAGTAAGCGTAACAAAACGCAAGGGAAGAGGACCAACGCAGGAAGAGCCTCTTATGTTTGGCATACTAAGTAGGCAAGTAATTGCTCTCCAATAACCTTTGTTGTTCAATTGTTTATAAAGTCAAACACAAGGCCCAGTCTCTTTTCACAAAGAAAACAATGTATCGCTCAAAACCCAGCTCTGGTTTGCCAAAAAGAGCTTGAAACCCATTGCAAAATAAAAGCAAGAAAAGCGCAATGCAAATGGAAGGAAAGCAAGGTGAAGTAATGCAAAGAAATTTGAAAGTGACACCTACTGTCATTCCATCAGTGATTCGACTTTTCGGCCCCCCTGTTACGCCTATCCCAAGACCTTTTCCACTGCTTTTTTCCAAGGCAATTTCAATTGTATCCCATTCGATAATCTTCTCATCTTCACGCTCCATATTTCTTTTCCTTGCAGCAACTTGCTTCACTTCTCTACTCATTGGCTCTTCTTCAGCATTTTTCTGGAATGTGGAAAATCCTCCAAAACTTTTAGTTCGAATGTTAACCTCGTTTTGCCTACTATTGAAAGTGAAGCTCGCATCCTCGTTTTCAAGAATATTAACATCGAGGCTCTGCGAGGGTTTCAATAGAATCGTATCCTTCTCAGTTTCATTCTCCGACGCTGCGTGGGCGGATACGGATTTTTTTAACAATGGTTTTGCAGCCTTGGCTAATAATGATTTGTTCCCATCGCTCGATCTCAGCAACACGAGTTCAACCAATGGAGGTGTGTTTTTCAAACATTGCAAAGCCTCAGCATGAGTAGCATCTAAGCAAAGAAAAATCAGAACGTGAACTTACGACTGTATCCATTTCAAAACAATCAATTTATTTGATATAAAATCATGTACATCCAAGCACAATCCCCCTCGCCCTAGAGCCGACACATTTCACAAAAATAATTTAAGTTGGATAGCGTAGGGGACATAATATAAGAGGCTTCATTTCACCCAGCTGAAAACAAGGGTTGTCTACAAAAGGGAGTGAACTACTATGCTTCACCAAGTGGTTTCCTATTCTAGACAGCTTGGTCGAATTCGAAAAACAGACCGAATGCAGGTTCGATACGCCTCTGCTTTACAATGAAATTAAAACCATTGAAAATTGGATGAAAAGACCTGAGAGTCTAATCTTATATAGAGAATTATGTTAATAGTGTGGCTAACCTGTTAAATCTTGTTTGTTCACTTGCAACAACTGATCACCAGGGCGAACCTGATTTGATTTTCCAGCGGCTGATTCTTTTTGCAGATCTGAAACCAACAATATACCGATGGGGGTGTCACTTCCACCGACTATTGTTATTCCAAGTGGACAGCCTGCTTCCCTCACAAGCTGCAAATAAATATGAAACAATCATTAATTGTCTCTGGACTTTATAAAGAGGCTAATTTTTCAATTTCATCTAGTAATTTGTTATCACTAAGGACCAGAAATATGTACATGCAGCTAAATGAAGCCATTTAAGCGCAAATTGGAAAACAAGATAAAATGACTATATCATATCTCTGTAAAAATCATTTTAAAATTGAAAGGAATAAGAATTGACATGTTTTTCACCGTCAGTAATAGACAGCATTTGCAGTTCGAGTGGGAAAATTTCAAATTTGGTCCTAAGGACAGGAGAGATTGAGCATAAGGGGAAAAGTCGATTTCTGCCGACCCAAAAAATTCTTTGATGAATGTGTAATGTCAAAAAGGAATGGAAAGATATTGTTATAATCAGGTATCAACTTGGATAAAAAAAAGCATAACTTTTTTAAAACCTATAATATTACCTGTATTTTAAATTTTCCTTCTTCAAGTTTCGAAACATCCCTGCTTATCTTCCTCTCCAATTGCGGCTTTTCAGTTTCCGCCTCGCTTTGATTCTTTTCCTCCGTCTCGCTCCCATTTCGATCTCCATTACCCTCTTCTATCAAATCCTGTCTCATTTGCTTGTCCACAGTTGCGTACAGCTCTTCAAACTCCTTAGCACTCAGTGCATTACCACAAGCATCATCATCAGCTTCATCTTCATCTGGTATTGGCGGAAGAGAGCGCGGCTCTGCGGTCATATCATCATCATCAACATCCATGGCAGATGCAAAAGTATCTAACCGGTCCATGAGATCGATATCAAAATCCGGGGCAGGTTCTGACTTCATTCTTTCTTCGTAAATACCGGATTCGGTGCGATATTCGCCTAAATTCATGTAATCATTCACCGGGGTAATTTGACCGTCTTCAGTGCTTCGCGGTGGTTTAGGGATGGGGTTCTTTATATTCCCATCGATAAAATCGTCCAACGGGCTTGTCTTTCTAACGGGTAATTGAACTTTCTCGTAAGTGGCATCGGAACTGCTTACAACCCGGTTTTCCTGCAACGTTTTCAGTTGTATATCTGAGACTTCTACACCTGAAATCAATATCAAAAAGTCACATCTCTCTCAACCTCACATGAGCATCAGAATAAAAATCGAAATTTCAATTTGTCTTCAACAAATACACGATCAAAGTTTAACAAAATGCTATTAGATTCTTAAGCGGGTTCAAATTTTTAACTTTTAGGGCTTGAATATAACTGATGAAGTGGATAAACTGTAGTCTAGAGGTACAAAGGAAGATAAACAGAGTTATGATGCTACTCACCTTGCCCATTTCCATATTCCTGTGATTTCCTCATTGCCGAGTACTTGTTGCTTGCAGATGCATTGAAAATTTCATCGACTGACTCATAATGATCGTCTGCTTCTGGTATCAAGTCACTGCTCTTCTCTGGTTCGCGAAGAGGAAACCGGGAATCACCACTAGCCTCACCCGGGGCACCAATACTGTGAGGATTATCGCCTCGTTGCGGTGCTGGGTTACGAGACTGAGGCTTTTTGCTATGAAACAAACCAGAAAATTTTGATCCCTTATCTTTTGACTTTTTCTCCAACTTACCATCCTTTTTACCAAAGATATTAAAAAGCGGGGATTTTAGTTTAACAGGGCTATCACTCTTGTCTTTTGAATGCGAAGTCTTTTCTCTGCGTGGTTCCAACTCTAAGCTGCCACTTCTTCTGAACGGTTGCAGCTTTGGATTTGATGCATCATCACTTCGCATATTGCTACCATCCCCGACATCTTTGGTAGTTTTTAGCTCCGAAAAATCAGATCCCCAGCTATCATTATCAGAATCGATGCCACCTGAGCGGCGGTTTTCCGTCAATTCCGCCGTTGGTTTCTGGATTCGCGCAGGAGTTGTCTTGGTCCTCAGTCTAAAGTCGGATGAAACCTGATTTAAGGGGACACTAAACGGCTGAAGTTTAGGGTCTGCCAAATCATTTTTTAATGGAATAGCAGCCCTAACCGATTCAATATCTGAGAAATCCGATCCCCAAACATCACTCCCTACGACACTTGCTGGTCCTGTACTAACCAAGGATGGCGCCCTATTCGATCTTCCCATTACATTTTGGTCTCCTTCTTCCACGACAGTGCTGAATCGATTTGCGTTCTTGTCTCGAGAGTTCAGTCCTTCTTCAATTGCCTTCTTGCTGCTTAAATCTGAAGATGCATCACCGCTTGAATCTTCAGCGGATGGAGGAGGTGGAAAATCAAATTTCATTAGGGACTGTTTTGAGTTCTTTTTACGACGGGCCACTGATTCCAGGGTCGTTCCTGTCATTGATTCTTCAAACTCTGAGAACGTACTTGAGCTGCTAGCAGAACCATACTTGTCTACCATATAAGACTCTTTTCTTGCCTCGAGCTCTTTCTTCGAACTTGCCGGACTTCCAGGTTTGCTAGATCGTCCCAGACTTCTGAGCCGATTAAGCAGCGGGGATGATGGTTTCTTTTTTAGTGATGGCTTCTTTGGAGGATGAGGCATATCTACCGAAGATCCATCCTGGCTACTGTTGCGCCCATCGTGGCTATCTCTGCGTCCACTTTGCTTATTCTTGCGTCCTCCCTCTGAACGCTCCGAATCCGATCTATGAACCCTGCGGGTCAGATCGCCCAAAGAACTTGACAGTCTCGATGTGAATGAAGACTTCCGAGATTGCTTCTCCTCTTTCTCATCAATACTATCCTCCATCGGCGGCGGTGGGGCTGGGCTTTCCGGCGGAGATGATTTTGACATCCTTCTCGCAGTAAAACCTGAGGAACGCCGGCGATTTGCTTTCGACGGTGCTGTTCCCTTTTCTCGCCGATTCTTTTCGTGCTGGGTCTCAGAAATTCTGTCAATGCCAGACTCAAGTGACATGCCCTTACCTCCAGCATTTCGAGTTATTTTATGATCTTCTAACGACCTACTTTCAACTGCTTCTGCACCTTGCCATTCTGATGGAGGAGAGACCAACGACCACCGACTTGCATTGGCATCTGGGGCTTCTACCAGCTTACCATCTGCAGAATCATTTATCATTCGCATCGACTGCTCATCAAGTGATGCTGCTCGTTTCATACCACCTTCAGGGAAAACATCCTTGATGCTTGGGATGCTCGATGCAGTTCGCATGCCTGACCTTCCACTGCTAGATGACTTCACTTTGTCATGCGTAAAATGCACGATTTCGCGCCCTTTCGAGTCCTTCGCGAATGGAGTTTCAGACTTGTTCTTGTTCGAAGAGAGGAACTTCTTTTTAAGTTTAGTTAAAAAGCCTTTCTTTTTGCCAGCAGATCTTTCTAGGTCAATGTGATCTCCCATTATAATTGGAATGTGAGTTGGTGAATCTTTAGTGAGATCGGTATATGATCCGTACGGTTTTGAATTCATAAGCGACATTGAAGATGGACCATCGTCGATATCTTGATCAGCTTCATGCGAATGCTCAGAACTAGCGCTCCACACCGGTGGTGACAACAACTGGGAATTCACGGAGCCACTTGGTGGTACATCTATGCTGTCTGTATGCGTCAAAAGAGTGGAATCCAGGAAATTAAGTGCAGATGAGACACTTCCGTCGTTACTCCTAAAAGAAACTGATCGTGATGGTGCACCTTCAGGAGCCCCTCTCATTCCAATGGGCTGCGAAGCCTCGTTAGTATAATGACCCAACGAAGGAGCACGGGGAGGATCGGGTATGGAGTAGAGAGAGCTTTTATCATCATCAAAATCATCATCATAATCATAATCATTTGAATTTATGTCCCCTACTGATTCATAAAAATTACTTTCACTTTGTACAAATTCACTCTCTTGTTTATTGATTTTCTCTTCAACTACTGGCAAGTCCGGACTCTTAATTCTGCTAGGAGGTGGTACGAGGCTTGATTCACTTCCGGAAGAACCGAATCCGGACTGACTACCTGGGCCTCGAATTGTTACCTCTGAGTCATGATTAGAGCCCCTATCTGAATTTGCAGATTGCGTGTCTCTGTATTGCGATGGATGCTTTGGACTGAAGCGTTTCGTGGGTTCGCTTTGCGGTTTGGGTGGAGGTGGAGGTAAAGCGGTGAAAATACTATCATTGTCAGAATCATCATCGTCCCGGCCAGAAAAAACGGGCGGTGGGCTGACAGTTGCGTATGTTTCATCGACAGGATCTAATCTCCCGTTAAGCGGTAGAAAATTTGAAGGTAGAGTGGGGCGCGGAGGAGCGCTTGGCAAACTTTCCATGTCGCTTATATCATCACGAAATCCGCTTTGTTTAACTTGATGCGAAGCATTTAAATGGTCGTATCTTATGTTCTTCTCATTATAATCATTTCCGTCGAATGCTGAAGGGTCGAAAACGGGTGGTGGTGGAGGTGAGGCCACTTGGAAATCACTCTCTGTAGAAAAAATACTTTCAGGTGGTGGAGGTGGCTGTTTGGGACTTGCCATAACATCACCATTTTGTTTTGAATACAATAAATGTTGCGGAATGTCAACAACTTTGGCACTGCTTTTACGTCTCAAGATTTCCTCGCTAATTTTCGATGATTTTGCAATCAGTTGTACATTGCCCCTTGGAACAGAGTTAATCATTTCTTGGACTTTTGAAATTGGTTTCCCGCTGACTTCGTCTCCATTTACTGACAAGAGAATGTCACCAGTTCTGAAATGGAAATGATTATAAATTAAATTAACCTTTACGAGAAAGGATGGCAGCACATATTGGTCAAGATTCAAGTGGAAATCGTATGGGCAGAAGATCTTTGGATCATATGTACCTGACACTCAGGGTTCAAGAAAATAATTGCTTTAATATCATGTCTAATAGAAGCAGACTCAGTATTTCGAATACAGGGGAAGCGGACCTCCAAAACTCCTTAACTTAAAATTTAATTTAAGTAGCCCTAGATCAATACGAAAGCATTGATTGAGCAATAGAAGGTGTAATTGAGAACATGACATCCAGTTTATAGGGAGTTTGACTTGACTGAAAGAGCTCGAAGAAAAAGGAAGATAGAGTTGGAGATGGGAGAGAAAAAATAATAGAAAACTGATCCAATTGACAATTTTAAGCCAACCGAAAATCGTATTTTACTCTAATGTTTTCATTATCAATACACTAGAAACAATCACCATCATCAGTATAAAAACTACTTATGTAGGGTATACTCTGATATATTAAATCTATACAAAGCAATTGTCATATATATATCGTTACTGCAATTAAAAACCTTACCTAATATTGCCATCTTTCCCTACAAGACCTGTTGCTGAAACTTCGGTGATCATAACCTGTTCCTCCTCGTCAAGCATGACTTTGATTCCCAATCCTTTAAACATTCTTTGATACTCGATCACAAATGGTTGAATTTCCGATCGCTGTCCAAATGTCAATAATGATGTATTATAGGCTGGTGCCTCGTTTTCATCCATATCGCTATCCTCCTCCTCATTACCATCAGCTGATGAGTATCGCCGATTGTCCTTATCAATGGGAGTCTCATTTTCATTATAATCTTTCCACGTCTTTGCATCTCCGCTGATCCTGTTCCGTGCATTGTGCAGCAGTTCCTTCTGCTTTTCAATTTCTAACGATGTCGCTTTTCGAAGTTTGTTACCAGCAGTCTCCTCCGTCACAGAACCAAGAGGGGATGACGCCTTGTGCACTAGATCCAGTTTCCTTACTCTTGGTGCAACATCCTTCCCACTATCTTCTAAATGTGGAATCCCCATCGATGACGCAACTTCACTATTGATCGAATCAATAGTACTATGACGAATGAGAGGCATTTTTTTGTATGAGTTCGGATGCAGTTTTCCGTCGCCTCGAATTGATCCTGGAATGATAGCGTCACGTGAGTCCCGTTTCATTAAACCCGGGGGTCGTGGCAGATACTGCCGTTGATCAAGTGGAACTTCATTTTGCTTTATTTTCTGTTTCTTCGCTTCTTTCTCTTGTTCTAGTTGTAAATCTTTCTCCTTGTCTCTGAATACGACAATCTTGACAGTGGTACCGGAATGTTTAAGCACTTGCAAGGCAGCAGGATGACTTAGGTCTTTCATAACATTACCATTGACTGAGTAAATATAATCTCCAACTTGAACATGTCCGTCAGCATCAGCAACACTACCTGGCATTATGCGCCGGACCTATGATTGTGAGAAGAAAACAGATGAAAAGCCTGTCACTACCGGATGAAAGATAACATAAGGTACATTAAGATGGTCGTGGCATCCTAATAATGACTTGATTAATGTTTAAATAATTAAGTCCAAACTTTATGACAACATCCCTCCTATACACCTGGGCCTGTCATTAATGATTTCTGAAGTCCCTTCTTCATTTGGTATCCGGCCTCTTATGCGAATTTTCCTGCCAATGTTTAAAAATATCTTGAAATCCTTACCTGAAAGAATCCAGCACAGTCATTGTGGCTAGGAACAAGACTGATTCCAAGAGAAGATTGCTCTTTCTTTTCTAATTCGATCAGATGCGCGTTCAATCCAGGTGGGACATCACATGCTAATGGCATCAAATTGCTTCGCGATGGCACTGCATCTGTGCCTTGCATTGCACCAGTGGCATTAGACGCAGATCTGTGAATACTATTACTTTTTGCAACTCTGTTCAATGGAGCACTGACGCCTGAATTCAAAGATGTTTGCAACGGGTCCTTTAGGCCTTCAGAGTCTGCCATGTTCTCAACTGTTTTCATTAACAATTTCATTTCATCGGGATATGATTCGGTCGAATCTCTGAATGATTCGCTCAATTGGGCGAGCTTGGCCCTTTTCGAGCGCGCCTTGGCCGCGTCCTCCTCCACGCCAATACCTGGAATGACACTACGTCTTCTAATATAAGGCATCGCTGGTGATTTTGTTGTTTCGTTTATGATATTGGGTACTTCATACGATGATGTATTCGTTGGGACTTGTGATTTGTCAATCGTTACTTGAATTGTCGGTTGCTCCTTCTTCTCCTGTCTCGGTGATGGTACAATCGAGACTGGTTGAATGGAGATGTGGTTCATGGTCTCAACACTCTTGGCTCTACGTACAACAATCTCGCACTGGGATGGCATCTCCCTGAACAGCTTCACCACTTGCTCTTGTGACAGACCATTCAATTCGTTCCCGTCCACTTCCAAAACTTCATCTCCTTCCTGTATGCCGCCACTTCCACCCGAGGCTAATTCCGCAGCGCCACCAGGTAATATTGTTTTGACGTAAACTCTTCCAGTGACGTCAACATCGGTTCGTTTTTCCACACTGACGCCCATTCCAAGCGAGCCTGCGTAAAATTGCAAAACTAAATGAGAATATATCAAAGGCAGCTGGCGATAGCCTGGATTGCAGTTTTCTCTTCAATAATGCAAATATAAATCACACAGGTTAATTAATTATTAAAATAAATGTAAAAGAATATTTGATGGTGACAACACGGAAATTTGAAAAACACATTAAATGACATGTAAATAAACAATATATCAATTAATATTTACCCCGAGCAAACCTCGAAGCACGATAATTAGCTATATACATTTCTATCTTCTATATTCATTTCTATGTTCTTCTTCTTCATTAATTCTACCAAATTTTACCCTTCTTTTTCCCTGCTGGGTTGCCAAAACATCGATTGTCAAAGAATTAATCAGACCCTTAAAAAAGCTCTGTAAATAATTCATCATAATCATAATCATTACCTGTTATAGAATTCTTTTTATCGATTGTTAGCACTTCGACAATTTTCCCTGAATCTTGGTATTTCTCCATCGATTTGGCCAAACTTGTTGATCCACTGAAACTCTGGACAACATCTTTCAATGTCGAATCGTCATCATCTGAGAGGACGGGCGGAGGAGGGATTGAAGTCCAGCCATCGACATTTGATGATGTAATAGGCTGCTCCCCAGTGGTCGATTTATACGCTTGATCGAGGATTGCCGGGTCATTTGTCGATGCAACGCGAACACGGACAGCTGATGGTAATTTGGATTGACTGATGAACGAAGCAAATGACATGTTGTCCTACAAGTAAAAAGAGAAACAGTGAAAACGGCGTCACTACAGTAAAATCTTTCCTGTTTGCTTCATTAACCCAATCAGTCACGAAGGGACCATTTGATCTAATGGGTCACATACTTCCTACTTTGTTATTGAGATTTTGTTAGTTCTTAGAAAAGGGGGGACTTGTCCACTTATCCCTTCAAAATCTTGATTTGATACATCATCTTTGCTCCAACATTATTAATTTCTGTACCCCCCTGCAACCTGAGAAGATGCCTTTGATGTTACTGTACACCGGGAGTGAAAAGGTTACGCTATTGAAATGATAAACCTTGGTCAAGCTTTCAGTTGAAAGTTTTTTAATAACAACATTTCTGACGGGTACTCCCTCCGTTTGAAGTGACAGGCAGCTATAAATTGATGGTTAGCTATGATGAAATGAATACTAAACGGGCTAGACAACATAGCTAAACATTATACTAACTGGTTCAAACACTACATCATAAAAGTTACAAGAAACTGTCTCAAGCCCTATAAAACTTACGTCATAAGCATTTTCTGATCCTTCAGAAGCGCAAATAGAAATGGCTGACTTTAGACTACTCTTTCGCTCCAAGCCTGTAACAATGGAAAACATTAAATAACAGAATACTTTCGTTACTAAAATTTGCGTAAATGTCTTTGATTGAGCTGTCAACATTCTATCGTTACAAGACAATTTTACATTAGACTTTGTACACAACACACAAAAAATATCCTACAAATTCAAAGTAAGTGGTGAAAGGGTGGTGGGTGAAAGCTTGAAAGGTGTTGGTTTGGAGTCAGTTATAGTATCCAAGAGGCTACTAAAACCACTTTACATTTTCCTAAGTCGCTTTGCGTAATCGAATATAGTCGGGTACAGCTACAGTAATCACTTATAACTACAGACCACGTACCCATTTATGTTCCTGAGAGGAGAGATACTTCACCTTGTGTTAACACTTTATCAAAGGGTTGTTATGCTCATTATTGGCAAGCCCGTCCTAGTAGAGGCGAGGATTCGAGCCAGTGGCGTTTGGTTCGCTTAGATCAATGAGTCCCGAACCTCAATCATTACACTATGGAGACAGCAAGATCCAATATAATCATAAATAATTATCGTGAATACAAAACAGAATCTTACCTGATAAATGCCTTGCTGGTGTCATTAATTCAGCCAGATTATCTTGAACCGGAGGCGTCTGTGACCTTAAATCCAACAAATTTCCCCATTTTGCTAAAGAACCATCACCAGCATCAGAAATGGCCTTCTTCGCTCGATCGTTTGAACTTCTTTTACTCGCATTTGCACTACTCTTCTTCCGCTTTATTTTGAATGAAACACCTCCGGGTTGAAGATTTCCAAGAATATTATAAGCATCATCCAGCGTTGCTTGATGAAGACCTTGCGAATTAACCTCCAGAATGTGATCGCCTTTTCTGAGAAATGAGAGATCATAATAATGTCATAATCTTCTTTTCTGAGAAGTGATTTATCTCCTCTTCTTTATATGGACTGAGGATGTTTCTTAACATCTTTGCAATTACTGGACAGATATTGTCAGAATAGTGTCAGGGTGCTACTGGCATTTATAGTGTTGGATATGAATACATCTATGTATAACTACCATTACCTTAGCCGGCCATCCTTTTGGGCAACAGAACCATCAGCAATATGATGTATAAATATACCATAATTACTTGTGCCTCGTTTTCCCGAGCAACCGACCCCAATACCGAGGCCAGTATTGGCAGCTAAAATGAAAGAGAAAGTCTTTAGTTATTAACGGGTATATTAGAACGAGACGTTGAATCAAAGTTGATAAGATTAAAAATCACTGACAATTACATCGAAACAAATTAAGTGGTTAGAAAAAGGTATTGGAATTGAACAAGCATTTTTTCTTCCAATTGTTATGTATAGCAGCGCGAAAACTTATTAAAGCATTAGCATAATGAGCATCTTTTAGGCTTCCTACATCTAAAACAAGTCTGCCCCCATTCATACTATCCTTTTGCTCGTCAAAGCTCGACATTTCTGGCCTCTTCTGAGGAGCTACGGGCACACTTGCAGTTATCCTGAACATATACCCAAATACCAATTAATAAAACAAGAAATTAATGGGCTGTTTCTGATGACAATGGAACATTGAATGGAAGGTTTAATGTCTCTTGGAAGGCCAACTAAACACGTCAGGACTCAAATAAGATGATCAAAGTTGAAACAGGATTATTACGGCTAATTTACTGATTCCATCTACAGACTTCAAACATTCCGAAATTTAGTGGGAACTGAGAACAAAGAGCTTTGATGAATATCGAAACCTGTAGACATTTTAACAAAAAGAAGTTATGCTAAGTACTTTACGCTCTGGTCATGAATTAAGCCTGACCTGACAAAGAGACAGAAGGTCTTCCTTGCTACAGTTTAAATCCGAAAGAATCTATGGTTACCATGACAATGATTTGACGCTAAACTTTCCTATGCTTAGATTTCGAATTAGTGTCATAGTAGGTCGAACGATTTACCTTAAGTGGGATAGTTTCAAAACAATAAACTGGGTCAAAAATCAAAGTCGGAACGGGATTGGCTGCCCCAAATATTTCAAATAACATTGACATTTAGAAATATGATTTTGCAAACGAGTAACATCGATACAAATCAGAACTCTCAAACCATATCAAAGTAAACAAAACTTATAAAGGCATTACACAAAACTTTCGTGTTTCTACCTTCTATTTCCTTCAAACTAGCTGATTTTTTTGTGGCAGTTGTGCAAATTACAGCTATCTCCCCTTGACTCTCAAAGCAGACAAGATACTTACTATGACCTACCTTTTATCAAATCTACTTCAAACATATGACAATTATCACCAGCAGATAGATTCGCTGGCAAATCTGGTGCACTCATTCTATTCGCCGAGTGTTTACTAGACGTGTTTGAGGATCTTCTTCGCTTCAATCTTTTGACATGCAACTGGACAATGCCATGAGCGGCCTGAAAGAAGCAGAAAGTAATTCTTACGATGAGTTGATCACAATTGCGGTTTCAGGAAAATCCCATCAGCCCGGAAATAAAAAGCAGCAAGGTGAAGATCAGATTCGAGCAGGGAATCTTTATAAGAAACCGGTTATGAGAGACATATCACCAAAAACCCCTTTAGAGCAAGAATCTTTTTTTCCATGGAGTACTTTGTCAAATCATTCTTAAAATACTCTGAATGGACTAAAGCGCAAACACGCCTAGAATCTTAAAATCCTGTAAATTATATAATTAAAAATTTTAATACCAAATTAGTAGACATAGACACTATAGACAAGACATAAACACGACACAGATACGACAAAGTTACGACATAGACACGACATAGGCACGACATAGACACGACATAGACACGACATCGATACGACATGGACAAAAACTACATTTGCTTCATTTCAATAAAACCCAAATAAAAATAATGAAATGAAGAATCATCATATAACGAATGCCACAAACTTTTTCAAACGTGCAGTAATTCTGAGCCCAGTTATTCTTATAAAGTAATATTAATATCCATAACAGTTTACAAGCCAGGTATTTTTTTACAGTAACCCTAAACCCATGCGATAAACGTTTTCCCTTTTGAGTGTAACAAAACTTTCCAAGTGAGAGCCGCAAATCCAAATGAGTGTAACTTCAAATCCAAATAGAGACTACAGTCACCATGGCAATCGTTTGACGCTAAATTTTTCAATGTGTTCACATCCCACAAAGGCCACCAGGTCATACCATGCCTTTGATTCTGAACTTAAAAACATTTGTGTATTGGATAACATACTGATCACGTTACGTAAAGCACCTGCCTTTACGATGCTGAAAAAGGCCTGCATACAGAAAACTCTTTATCGTTTCAAGAGTTTTACCAGAGTTTCTTTGTTTTTGTTTCTCAGTGTTTTCTTAATTTCGTTTCTTGATTTTTTCTTAATTTTTGGTCCTTGACGTTTGCACAAGGGCATAAGTAAACAGAGAAATACCACTTTTGAAATGGCAATTTTTTTCATTTTTGCCGCAGCCAGACGCTGTTTTCGTAGATGGGCTGGGTTTGGTGGACATTGCCTTATCAGGGTCGGTCAGGGGGCCTGATACACCCCAGGAAAATGTGGGGGTCACTATAAACAAATCATTGAAAAGACAACAGTAAATAAAACCATCCATCTTTCGATCTGCTGGTAGGAGAGGCAATGCTGCCAGATGCCCCCGACTATAGGATAGGTTACCGTTTATAAACAGGAGAAAGCTCATGTTACGACAAATATATGAAGGTAAAGTTAAAGTTTAGCAATGAAGTTATGACTCAAATCATAAACAAATAAAATAATACGGCGGTATTTAAAACTTTACCTTGAAAATCTTGATGGCTTCATCGTGTGTGCATCCATGCAGTTTCTGAGAATTAACTCTCAAAATCTCATCACCTACGTCAAAAACCGGAAGGACAATGCAAGCAATGGCAATCTTGGACTGACAAAATGCTTGAATAACTTGACTTCAACGCACTTTTTAAACGATCGTTTCAAAATGATTCAGCTAGGCCTACGTACGTTATTGTTAATATCATAGTGATACATATGAATGCTGAATGAAATTCAATTCAACCGAACTAATAATTCCACACACAGTCAGGTGATACTAGCTCAATAAGCCTTCGATGACAGAAATTGACATGCTAGGAAGTGTATTAAGCCCTGCTATTATATATCAGACAGGACACTAAAATAAAAACCTTTATAATAATCACCAAGTTCGTTGCTTCTGCGATCTTTATTAATTCATTGCCAAGGAATCCACACAACAATCTTAAACACTTCGTCGTTTCTAACAATTTCAACCAAAAATTGAACAAATTTCTGCGTGCTTTTGCATGTTTTACGCGGTACCTCTCTTCTGTTTTTGTCTTAGACAAGCAGGGATTTGTCTCGCGATATCCTCAAATAGCCTCCCTTGTTTAACATGTGCAAAGGAGCAAATGTGTGGCATAACAATAGAATGATAACATAAAGGATCTTTTTTACAAAGCAATACAAACACAATCCCCCGATGTTTTCTCTCTCCCATGTGATTTCGTAAAGACAATAAAAAGTACCACTTAGCAATTTTTTATCGTGAAATTAATGTAAAAGAAATCTTTCAATAAAAAATCACAATTTATGGGCTGACAGATTCGTAATTCTTGAAACTCGACCTGTTGTTTTCGCATCCATCGCCGTTTCCATGGTAGCGATGACCCGAGACGGGATGAGAAAGCATTCATCCAATATTAAGTCAATTTTATTGAAATTGTTTCATTTATTACAAAACAAGAATTCTTGAATATTAATTTAATATTTTTCAGTGGTAAGGGTGGGCGGGATATTAATTATTCGGAAAGGGCTAGGAAAAACCATTGACTCCACCATTAACGTTGTCAGCATCAAATTTCAGCACAGTTTTCGTACTTATCGTCATTATCATCAAGAAACTATGCACACGATAATCATAATCATAATCACTTTCATAATCATAATCATAATCATAGTCATAGTCATAATCATAATCATAATCATAATCATAATCATAATCATAATCATAGTCATAATCATAGTCATAATCATAATCATAATCATAATCATAATCATAATCACATTCAAAATCATGATCATAATCATAATCATAATCATGATCATAATCGTAATCACCATCATCACCATCGCCACCACCCTCATTATAAACACTTACAACTAAGAACTTAGATCCCATTTTATATTCCTGGTTTTAAGCAGTCAAATCATTATGCATGTAGTATTTAAAGTAAATATGATAAAAATCACTTACCAACTCTTAGCCTGCCATCTTCATCCACAGCTCCTCCTGGTAGTATTGTTTTTACAAAAATACCAAGTTGGCCTTTTCCAGCATCGCTGCCTCCAACAATTGAAAAACCTAAGCCTTTCTTGTTTTTATCTTTACGTAATGTTATATCCATTACATTTGATTCTTCGTCTGAATGATCGTGCTCAATTGCACTACCAGGCAGAACATCTCGTCTTTGTATTGGTGATTGTCGAGATGTCCTCGTGTTTTCCCCAATGATTGATTTCGGGCTTGTCTGGCCATTTGTAGCAATTGGATGGTCAAAGACGTGGTTTGCCTAAAAAAGTACACCTTTTTCTAACACATTGAGGACTTGAGAGACTATCCTGGTTATGAAAGGTTTAGGAAAGCAGCGCAAAGCTTGGTTACCTAACAAACGCCAACCAAGGTATGTCGTAAAAAGGAACGCGCATAGGTGGGGGGGGGAGCCTAAATTCCTCGAGAAACTTCCCATGCCTAGGGTTCTTCTTATACATCATGCAATATTATTTTTATTATTGTTTGTGCATACATTCATGCACTTCAACTCAATGCCTACTTGAACCTTGAGAAACTTTCTGACACCGTTTGTTGAAATGTATAAACTTTCAACAGAATGCTACCTCTTCTCCTGCCAGCATTTCCCTTCAATTGCGGTGGACTGTCTTACCTTTTTACGATAAAATCTTCGACCCGACTCATCTGATGTGCTGACTTCAAGGGATGAAGTTGAGAACTTTTTTCTTCTTCTTCTCGAAGCATTAGATGAAGATCCAACAGATACTGAAGCAAGGTCATCTTCCTCCTTTCAAAAACAATGGTAAGAACATCGTTTAGAATATTATAAATGAGACAAAATATAAGCTAGCTGTGAAAGGGCTTTAAAGAAGGGTTAGAGATAACATTTTGACTGATGATATTTAGCTGCAATATCTTGAATTATTATGGTAATTATGATGATTCTGCGCGATCAGATGAAGCCAATTCTATGTATAATACACACATACATCTGAAAAATCAGTGAGTAAAGATTGGAGGCGAAGAGCCAAACGTAGGTTTGAAAGACCTTAGTGTGCCAATATCAGGCGTTTTCTTTCAATTGTCTCAGATTGACTCACCTTATTATATTTGTATCGTCAACACTTCCTATCACAAATATTCATATATATTTACATTGCCTTACATAAACAATTATCCATATTGCGCGTGCGTGGCGCAGTGGAATAGACGTGTAGTTCGAACTGTGGCGGTACGCAGATCGAACCACAATTCACGGCAAAAACTAATTACAATTTGACAGCCCCCTTATGGTTAGTTTTAAACTCCCTTACAGCCAATGTCGAATTGATATGACATCTATTCATCTATATATAAGAATGAAAGCGAGGTTAACTAACCGTGTCTCTTGCTATGACAAGCTGCACAACTGAAGACGATGCATTGAGTAGCTCAACAGCCTCGCTTTGAGTTAGCCCTATCAAATGCCTCCCGTTGATCCATAACAACTCATCACTGACTTTCAAGCGTCCATCCCTAAAACAAAATGGTAGCATGATTTTAACTGCAATAACAACCACTGTATGTAGTAGACCAGTTTGACATTTCAAGCAAACAAACGAGGCTAACAAACGAGGGACAAAAAAGGGCAATAACTTGTGTCTTAAAGATTTATCATATTTAGCATTATTTGCATGTATTTGTCAAGCCATACATGTTATCAGTGCAAATCAAAGGAGTGCGTATCAAACACAGCCATCAATATTTTGATTAAAATCAGTCTTAAATCAAGCTTCTTTTTAAGATCTTGACAAACCTCGCAGCAGCCCCGTCATCCATTAAATGATTTATAAAAATGCCATGATTCCCTTCTTCAATTGAATCCTTTCCACCAGTAACTTGGATACCAAGACCCCATGCTCCTTTATCATTCAACAGATGCATCTTTTTAACACTGCGTTTCTGTTGAAAAGAAAAATGAAAAAAATTTAGCAAGGCAGCAATTTTGTCCTTGCAACAAAAAATTAAATAATCAATGAATCAATCAGTGAATCAATGAATTAATCATTCAATCAACCAATCTCTCAATCAATGAATTAATCAATCAATCAATTAATAAATTAAATAATAAATTTTGGAATGGCAGAAAAGATATTTTTCAATAAACAGCACACAGACTAAATGCTTTGTGAAACAGTATCGTTCAATTACATAATTAAAAATTAAGGTTATAGTACCTTGCTTGCAACTGATGGATTGGACACTTTACTTTCACCTGAAATATCAGACTTCATTCCATCGTCTTCATCATCTGTAATTGACTGCCTAAGTCCACTTGATGTTGATAATGCAGAACAAGAACTTGATATACTTCCATTAAATTTGCTTTTCCTTTTTATAAAAGGAGAACTGCTTTGATAATCACCATCTGAATCTGATGCTGTTTGTGATTTACGGTAAATAGCAATACAGAGTTTGCCTGATCGTAATGCACTGTTGAAATGCCACCTTTGAAAAAATGTTTAAAAATACTTTAGATAATGGGCATAAATGCTCAAGTAGAAATGCAAAGTTACAGAGATTACCACCTTTATCATCTACTCGCGTTTATGCTTGGAAGGCAACCGACAAACCAATAAGAAGTAGCCAAATGGTTGAAATTTTTGTGGCAAAACAACCAAAACCATTGAAGTGATTGAATCAAAAACGAACAGTGGGTGCAAACCTCAACCAACCTACATTAATTGGATTCGCAATTTCTAAACACAAAAGATACTGAGATTCCATTCTCAAGGGAAGTGACTGCGATTTTGTCTTTATATAAAACTAATGCTGCAACCAAAGTGAAAGTTATTCATAATTTATCAGATATGTGATAACTTTTAGATAGCATAGCATCAAACCTTCATCGTTAAACAAACAATTTGTGGGTGGTGGAAGAGTTCAGGAAGCCGTAAACTGGCAGTAAAATTTTTCAATATTATCAATTTGTGATAATGTCAGTCTAATAACTCATGATCAAATAAATGATTTTTTGTGCAACTGGAGCCACCCAGATGAAGCTCCCACATATATGGTTATTGGACAGCCACCCCTTGGACTAAAAAAACCTTCAAGTAAAAGTAGCAGGTTCCTATGCAGGCCTCTGGTTGAAAAGAACGCTGAGTTGCAGGTATCACAGGTGCAATGATTAATATAGGTTTGCTTTAGTTTGAAGTCTTCAGTTTGCACACATCTTCAAAATAAAAATTGGATAAACAAAGAAGTTATTATAAGCTGGTGGTGAAATAAGAGTTTGAGGCCTTGTGTTAAACACAATGCATATGGGTTTAGGATTAATGTAAATTAATGGATTTTAGCACCAATGAGTATTGAGGCTGAATAAAATTTTTGGCAACCATAACAGATGTCCATAAGGTGCCAATAACAAAACTGGCTCCTACAGGGGCCTTGAGGCCATTCCCTGCACCATTTTAAGGAAATTTATTAGAATCTAATATGAACAGGGAAGGAATGTGTTTGTTTACATGCTAGCACAGCATCATATGAGGAAAAAGATATACTGTAATTACATGCTTATCAACGTCTGGGGGGCTATTAGGGAGAGATTACCCCATAGCTGTTGATACTGTGCAAAATGGATCTTGTTGAAAAGTGAGGGTTTCTATACTGGACGCCCCCATCACTGCGTTCACTTTTACCGGTCATGTCATTGCTTCTTGTTGAAAGACCCTACTAAAGCTGTCCCCTTTCTCCACCTCCGCAAATCAACTCATAAAGTTGCAGAATTCCTTACCTAGCTCGTTCTAGAGTTATTTTTTCTGTACTATGTCCATTTATTTCAAGAATATCGTCCCCTTCTTCCAATCTACCATCATAATATGCTCTGCTATCCACAACTATTTTTGAAATGTAAATACCACCGCAAGTCTCTTTACCAAATCTTGTCGTTTTTATGCGGGCCTTTTTCGATTGAGAAATCACAACTCCAAAATCATCAACTTCGCAGTTATAAAAATCAACGGTTTGGAGACCAGTGTTGGATTTTTTGAGGAGGAAATCATCGGTAAATGTTTCATCTTTGTTGTCAACTTCGGCGGTTACAGGACGAATGGTTTTCAAATAAGTTGACAAGGCAAATATCGATCGCTCAAAATCAGCTTTGCCATTGCCAGAAACACGATTTCTGTGCTGTTTGAGGAGCTTCAATGATCTTTCAACATCATCTTCGTTAAGTTTTTGGCTTGGCTGATTCACAGGCATTGTCATTCGTGTTTAAAAGTTCGAGTTTTGGAGTGCATAGTTGTGATTTAGGCCATTCCGTAGTACGAAAGCAGCTGGTTGCGAATGACGCCACCGCTTCTAAGCTTGACAATTACACGATCAATATTGACAGGAAACAGCGTGTCTATGCTTGCGATAAAATAACGTTGCTACTTACTTAGTAATAACTCATAGAAAGTAAAATTATACAAATGTTGAACTGAATTATTCTGATGATGAATCATACTCAAAAATTCGTGAGTAAAAAATGCAATCAAGTATTGACAACAAAGGGGATTATGGGATATGTGTGTGCAAACGAACAATCGCAAACAATGTTTATAAATATTTTTGTCAACAAAAATTAATATCAAACTGGGAAGATTAGATTACTCCACACACCTTACCTAATTCTATGAGCAACCAATTAATTAACTAGCTAATACCCTTTTCAAACCCGAAGATTAACCCAAAAAGGCCAGAGCAAATCCTTCATCCGATTATTTGTATAAACACGCGTCCTTGTTTCATTTACGAACTAGAGCAGGAAGGGTTGTTATGAAACAAGTAAAGTAAAAAACAAATTTACAGGCTGTCTAATGGGTTCTCGAGGAATAATTGGGGTAAGTGAAGATGAAGCAATATAAGCCTGTTTTCAGTTTTCATCAACAGGGCCTATTTTTTATCTAGATTAACAGCTTATAGTAAGATGAAAGATGCAAACCCATTGACAGTTACGTAGCAGGTTTTAACGTTAATATAAGCATCCAACAGAAAGATGCATTTCGCATTGCAGCAGAAAAGAACGACATTGATTCTAAAGATAAATCTTTCTAATAAATTATTTTCGATGTCATCAAAATACATTAATTGATTGTAAACAATTTAACTGCCTTTCTCGTTGCAATTCAGAATTTCGAAGCAAAGAACCTCAATCAAGACAATTGTCAATATCAAGGCATGCCTTGTCGCCAGTTTGGTACAGCTCTGAAATGAAATGAAATGAAATGAAAATAAATTATATCTTCTTGCAGGCGAACAATCTGCAGGTTAAACCTCTGAAAAAGTAAAAAATTGGCCAAGACCAGGCAGAGCAATTGCATTAAATCTAGATTAGTAAAAGTTTCTGATGACCACGAAAATACCAAATGAGATTTACCTTCGTTGAAAATGGAGCTGTGGTTGAGATTGTCCGTTTTTTGTACTTTTATTTCGTTCTTTCCAACCTTCTGTTAATTTATAAAGACGCGATGGATCACGTTCAACTTGAACTTCAACCTGTAAGGGTCGAGAAAAAAATTTCTAGCAAGACAAATAATTAATTAAAGAATGATAAAGTTTATTATTGTCTATATAAAACTGACTCGATACGAAGAATCTCAAAGCATAAAACGGGATGTACCTGACTTCGAAGTTTGTTTAGCCGCTTTTCTTTTTCTTTCTTCTCTTTTTCTTTTTGTTCAAGTCTTCTCCGTTTATTTTCCAGAATTCTTTCATCCTTGAAAGACGAGGTCGTAAATTATTTTGCCATATAAATTAAAAGCACTGCTCTGATACTTTGATACAATATTTAACAACAATACATCAGACAGATATCAATGATTGTTTTAATGCTAAATGATGGAAGGATGCTGCTTAAGAATCCGTTTTTTGCAGCTATAGTCAGGCAACCTACCCTCTCCCTGATTCTTATTTGCTCCTCTTCACTTATCTTCTTTGCTTCTTTCTCTTCTTCTTTTCTTGCTTTCCGTGCAAGTTCTAAAATGGCTTCCTCCTCCTTCTTTTTCGTCTGGTATTCTAATACTCTTGCCCTGGTTTCTTCCTACAGTTTAAATTAAAAAACAACATCATATAACCGAAGCGTTTAATCCTACTGCACAACTCTACAACAGGACGAAGGATTGATGGATAAATTCTTGTTTGCAAGCGTGAAAAGAAACAGCTAATGAGGATTGGACGATCCAAACAAGAAAAGAATAAAACTTAAACTCATTTGTTTGACGTTCCAAGAGCTTAAGCCATATATTTAAATCAACACCTACCCTTCTTCTTTGTTCAGCTTCTTCTTTGTGTTGCTTCTCTTCAGTTACTTTTCTATACTTCATTTCTTCTTCCTTTTGTTTTTGCAATTCCTTATCCAGCTAAAAAGCAGAAGAATACTCCTAAGCAATTTGACGGACGTCAATAAGAAAATTTTTATGCGATGGTTGGGGTTGGATGCAATTGTAGAAATTTCGTGTTTTACTTACCTTATAAAAAGGATATACTCGAAACATCGATTGTATTTAATCAACTATCATTTAAAACTAGGTATTAAATAAATTTAAAATTTAATATTATTTTCATTGCTTGATACCAGACGCCAAGCATAAGATTCATCCTAGAAGATTTCAATGCCCATTGCACAAAACAAAGCTAATGCAAAAAATTGGAATATGCTACATTGAAATGAATAATAACAAAAATATATCCATTGTTCGTTTACCTTCCATTTCTCAAGCTGTGCAAATCTTTCCAACTTTTCTTTTTCAATCATCTCTTTTCTTTTTAATTCACGAAGTCTTTCACTTTCAACATCAGTTTCAATTTTCAGCAATTTCTCTTGTTTTTCAGACTGCAAAAAACAATTCAAAGTCAGGCTTTGTTCAATCCAATTAGCAACGGCTCCAGCCACCCCGAAGTGGGGGCAGGGGGGTAAGATGATGATAAAGGTTCGGCCACACCCTCCAATTTTAGGAAACGCCCTTTTAAACCAAATGATACTGTTATAGAATAGTTAATAAAGGTTAAATCTTTGTTGCGATCAATTTAGAAAACTGTATGTGATTAAGAAACGAAACTTAATATGGGCCTATCGGGCCTATCAACTACCCTGAATATTTGACGAATCTACTTGACCATATTTTCAGAAAAGTGGGGGAGGGGTGATTACCATACAACCCCGTGATTTCACCACTGAATCCAATGCAATTTACTTCAATATAATTCAATTCAATCGGAACTGAATCATCTACCTCTTTCATATCTTTCCATTTTGCAATAGCCACTCGTTTGTTCTCTCTAAGTATAAGATATTCCTTGTACCATTCGTCGTGTTGTATGATGTCATCCCTTGATCTGGTCGGGATTTCAGATTCCGCATTTTCGATGAAGTCATCAAACGCCTGTTAACAATATAAAGTCAGTTTATGACTCTGGTTTGTACCTTCATGCAATAATAATATCTTGTAAAGTTTGAAAGAATCGTACGATGAAAATTATCAAAATACCAGCAAGCTAAAGTGCTTTTATATCGATTCCTTTCAAGGTGTTTGTCGATTGAATTTGACGCGCTGATATCGGAAATGAAAAGAACTTTAATATCAGAAGTATGGTCAAGAATTCATGGCACGTCAAAGTCGTGACGGAAAATGGTGATCTAGTTCAAGACAAGGCTATAAACTCTTCGTGTCTTACACTGAAAACTGATCATCAAGTGGAACAAAAGCTTCTATCAATGTGTCTTTGTTAATTCAGTCTTCTTCTTTAGTCAGGGGTGGCGCCAGAAGGGGCAGGGGGCAAACGCCTTCCTGTCGGGGAGCGTTAGAATCCCCCTATCAGGGAAAAATTTTAATGGCTATCGGGTAATTTTTAACGCAAAATTGTGCTCTTTTCCTCAGAAGGATACCCTCTATTCTGTTATCTAGGCCCCCTTTTTGGAAACCTAGCTCTCCCATCGGGCAAATCCCGGCGCCACCCCTGTCTATAGTGGATACAAAAAACCCTTTTGTTAGGACATAACGCATTGTTAAAAGAGATCAACAACGAGTTATTTTCACAAACTTTACCTTAAATTTCTTTTTTAATTTCAAAAATGCCTGGTGGTCGTATTCATCCCAGCCTCCTTGGTATCCACCGGTTTGCGTTAAAAATTTCTAAAATAAAAAGCAGCAGCATAAGCAAATTAAGGAAAATACAAACGAATTGCTTAAATAGCAAATAAAAAACAAAACAATCGATAAGAAAAGTCGACATAAATATGTTTCCCTGTAGAGCTACATTGTTGAAAGCCTGACGGGGTGGGAAGAAATCCGATGTAAAAGCGACAGTTGACGATACTGTAAATATAGATTTCATGTCGCGCTAAAAGCATGCTAGTTGTGATTTGACACACACTCTGTTGTCTTCTGCTGTGAGATGAGATATTAATATAACTAGCATAAATATAACATGTGAAAAGGCACCTGAAATGCTTTCACTTCTGGTGGTACTGACGTGATCTTCTTCTCGTCTTGTTGCTTGGTTTTAGAATGAGACGAAATCGCAGCTGACGAGGAAGTCCATGACTGCATTTTCTTTTCAAATGATTCCAGGTCAATGTTCAGCTGTTTTTCTTCTTTCATCATTTCATCATATCTAAAGTTTAAAGTATACTTATGCCCATGGATGTCACCAAGGCTTTTCATCAGAATGCTAAGATCACCCTTCCAGAAAGTCTGTCATGACATCGACAGTAATAGGCCTTTAAAGATTACTATTTCAGCTAATTAACAAGATTAAACATGTTACAACTATCAATTCTTTCCTTAAGTGATCCCTCTTGCTAATTATAAGAAATTTATGCCTTAGTAAATCTTTTAGATACACAGTTTCTTATCGCAATTTTCTATCAATAATTCCAGCTGGTTTTCATTGCCAGTTACATAAAGCATTTTTCATCCCAAGAGCCACCACTGCCTTCCATTACAAAAAGGGTATATAAGCCTTTTGCAGTGTATCAAGTCCTTAATGAAAACTTAATCTAATGAAGACACTTTATGAATATAACAATTTTTACGTACAATGCTCCTTGCTGTTGTTTATACTTCAGAATACTGCTTTCAATCTCTTCCATTAACATTTTCAGTTTTTCTAGAACTTAATAACGGATTAAAATACATTAAATATGGTAAATATAATCAAAATCTGATGAAAAATAATATTTGTAAATCACTTTAAAAGAATCACAACAACGTAAAATAAATAAATCCTTGGTTTTGGCAGCCTACTACATTGAAGATAGCTCTGTGACCCATAAAACCTTTGACAAGTAACTCAAATAACAGTTCAGACTTTCATAAGAAATTGAACAAATAAGAAAACTTACAATTGTGTGTTGATTTTGGTCCTTCAATCTCATTCCTAAATTTCTTGACATTTGATGATATCTTTTGTAACTTTGTTTGAATTGATTCTCCTGAATTAAAAATTTAACTCACATGATCATGAAGTACTTAAAAGCCTTACAAAACTGTCATTCTCTGCATAAATTCCTGACTGATGACAGAAAAGGAGTTGCTGATGTCAAGAAATAAGTCTCTAAAAATTTATTTAACAACTTACGTTCTTTTGTCCTCTCAGTTATAAGTTTTATTTCATGCTCCTCAAGATCACAGAAATCCTTCCGAAATTCATTTTTCTTTCCATATAATTGTGATGCTTTTTCTTTCTCTAGTGCAATAATCCTGTTTAAGATAATAATTTCTACTCATACTTCAAATCATGCAATAAAATCACAGACACAGGAATAGAGGGGGGAAATCAATAAAAAGGAGCACTTTTGCAAAAGATTCTATAGGGAACACAACTTAGCATTTTTTGAAGTAAGGAGACACCTGATACTGATTTTCTGCAAGAGAGTGAACATTATAAAAATCTACAGCAACCTTTTTCCACAATCATTTTGAATAATTTAGAGTTCAGATGCATACTTCACTTTAAACTGCTTTATTTTTTCCACAGCTTCTGCCTTCTCTTTTGCATCCTTACGGGTTCTCCACTCCTCAACATTATGTAATATGTGTTCTGCTGGACCATCATCATTATTTGTTGCTGCATCTGACACCTGCATTGAATTGAATGACTCAGATAACGACAATTGCAATTCATCTTCATCGCTATGGTCCATGTCTATTGTGCTGCGTGCTTAGCTAGAAGAGAAACTCAGCCTTAGGAAATTAATAATTAAATAAATAAATGACGAAATAAAAAATAAATAAATAAATTAAGAAATAGAAGTATAGTGTAAAATATATAAGCTGGTGGCCTGTGACATATCTGAAAAAGATCACACAGGTATTTCTCCCAAGCGAACGACTGCACTGAAGAGATCCCTTGCTTAAACGTCAAAATAGAATTTGCTGCTGTGTGCACTATTAAACAAAATATCACAAATGATTTGATAGTTTAAAACTTCTATTTTGAATTAAAACCTACATAGAAAAAAATATGTGTTTATAAAAACAGAACTTACGACTTAACGATTTTCAAAAATGCCACTAATGTTTCCTGCAAAAACATTTAGTGAATTGAATTGAAATACAAACGAGGCTATATATAAACGGCTGCCGCCAAGTGCACATACTCGTAATGGAACCATGGCGAATGAAAGTTGCGTCTATGTGTGAATTTTGATGTTGAAAGCTTGCGATTAGAAACTGTTGCAATGATATAAGTCTGCTTCATAATATGACACAGCAACCAAGGTAAGAATGAGATCATAAAGAAGAACTAAATGACGATTACAACTGACTTTGCAATTGACACTAACAATCCGACTCATTTCACGAGAAATTGTCTGTCATTGACATTGCAAATTACATTTTCGATTAGACTACACTTGTTATAGCAATTGATTATCCGATAATTGATTCATCATTTGATAAAGTTATGAAAATATGGCTTAAAATTAACGAAGGTAATTGAAATTAACAATGGCGAGTTTGCGAAATTGTTAATACCATGCCTGGATATTTATGTTATGTTCTCTTGACTTAATTACTCTAGAAAGAGATCCAGAAAATGGGATGTTCCTGCCGAAAGCGTCGAAAGAGTGGATACTACTAGTTCTCTTGCAGCAGATGCTACTCAAAAGGCAAGGGAAAGAGCTGCCAAGTTAGCTGCAAAGCTTGCAGCAGAAGGAAAGTTGGCATCCAGTGCACCACCTCCACCAATTATTGTAAGTAGAATTGATATTAGTAAATTCGAGATTATGACATTCAAGATTGTGCATGCGGAACTACTTTTATGATTTTGAAATTGCTTTTAAATCTTGTATAATATCACTTTGTCTCTTTTTAGGCACCACAAGCTATTATTAGACCCTCTGCTTCAGTTGGTCCACCATCAGCAGTGTCTCAAGAAGCAAATTCTGGCTTTCCGGATCCTCAAATCTTAAAACTGGAACATGTCGGTTACATGGCAGAATTAGAAATAAATGACCTTCCTGCAAGGTTTATTATTAAACACTTTGCTGTGATAGGCTGTAGCTACAGATATCTAAATCTTAACCATAACACTAGTTACGATCTTACCTCTATCCTAAAACAAACC
Organism: Catostylus mosaicus; assembly: GCA_964019065.1. Taxonomy (NCBI): domain Eukaryota; kingdom Metazoa; phylum Cnidaria; class Scyphozoa; order Rhizostomeae; family Catostylidae; genus Catostylus; species Catostylus mosaicus. The sequence continues at coordinate 7,795,066 of OZ025194.1, read as the reverse complement.
ATTGCTGAATATACCTCAACATTATAACAAATTATCAACCCAAAAACAAGCCCTAACTACAAAATCCTAAATTATTGTGCAGCCCAAAATTTTCTCACATGCATGCGCTTGCATTCTTGGTCAATTCGTAACTATCATCCTTCCCATTCTAGGGTAAACCTAACCAAAAAAGCAATGCAAGACAAGGTAATTTGGCATTTTGCACATCTAAAATTTATCATTTTTCATGGGGAATCTATTTTAATTTCGATCTTAATGCATCAACTGAATCAGACATTTTCATTTGCAGATTGCACTTCAAAGTGGTGCAGCTATTGTCACAAAGGGTAGATTTGTACCACCAGAAGGAAAGGAACTTCTTGCAGGACAAGGGTAAATGTTTCAATATAAAATAAAATTATCTATGCCAGTTTATTTTCAAATGGATTTAAATTTCTTTGTTACTAACTATGCATATCTATTTTCAATGTCTGGTGTCATGGCATCGAATGCTGAGACAGATCATGGTGTTGTGGCTTCATTCCATCTTTTTTCCAATTCTTCTAATATTGCTTTCCTGTTTTTGATTTAAACAGCCAACTTCTTCATCACCCAGTTTAACATCTTCATTCTTTGCAATTTCCATTTCAATCTTCTTGCTTGCTTCCTGGTCACCTATCACTGAGTGCAATTAAAAACAACACTCTATATTAGTTCTACTTAATGTTTAATATTTCTTCTCTATTTATCAGGGAAAAGCCACTATACTTGAATATACAGGCTCCAATCGAAGCCAAAGTTCAAGGTAAGCTCTACAATTATTCAATTAGACACCATTTCCCGATTCCCTTAAAGAGACTCTTTAAAAGTGTTGCAATAACTGATTTTTCTTTTTAAGTTGCTCTTCACCTGATTAAAGATGCAATAAAAAATTTTGGCAAACCAGAACAACCAGGGAATCAAAATGGCAGTCAAAATGTAAGATTAATCATTTAATTTTCCACAATCATAAATAAAATGATAGGATTATTTTGTTGGTAAATAAATAATATGAGGAATGATTGATTGATCAACTGATTTGAAGAAATGTGAAGAATTTTTTTAATGAGTGACTGAGTAATTGTGGGAATGAATAAATTGAATGACTGACTGGTTTTGAAAAATCAGTTGTTTACTGAAATGTTTTACATTGATCAAAGATAGAATTAGAGATTCCATTTCATTATGTTTTACATAAAATAGATATGTTTCTTTTTAGCAAAATTATGTTCAAGATAGAGTCTTTGTAGGATTAGACTTTGCTCCACCTGAATATAATGTGAAGGAGAAACTGGAAGGGCCAAATGTAAGTATTGTTAATGAAAATAATTTACAAATATTTATGCAAGATTAGCATTACCACCAATGATACAAATGAAATGATTTTTATTTGAATAGACAAATTAAAGAGGCTTCTTGTAGTTGCTGTTTGAAAGGAATGTTGGAAGTTCGATTTGGCGAACAGGTTTTGCCAGTTTTTTGTTATGAACCTTTCCCAGGATTGTGCTGTTTTGTTAAGAAATGAAAGTTGGTGAGAGTATAAGGTGAACCCTGATAACAAGGCTAGTAGTTGCTGTTAATGTCTTGTGCACAAATAAGTCCACAAATTTGTGAAGTTTATTGTTGTTGTAAATCACAAATGTGCCCTATCCTTAAAGATTTTCTCTTGATTTCAGGGTTCCTATCTGCAGCATATAATTGCGCAAACTGGTGCAAAGGTGTGCTTGAAATTACATTAATTTCCTTTTTCTCAATTTACAGAGATTATTATTGCTTTCTTAATGATAGTAATCACATCTTACCTGATAAAACTAACTGAAACCAAATCAATCTGCCAAATTAATCTGCCATATTGCTTATTCTCCTTTTTAATTGCCCCAGGTTCATCTCAGAGGAAAAGGGTCAGGATTTATTGAGCAAAATTCAGGCCGTGAATCATTTGAAGCTTTGCATATTTACATCAGTCATCCAAGACAAGATGGCTTACAAGCTGCAAAATCACTTTGTGAAAACCTTCTCCAATCTGTAAGTCAAATATTGGTTTGTTTCAGTGTTTCAAATTGTCATTAGGATGGGAGAGATGGAACAATGCCCCCTATTCTTAAGAGTGTGGAAAACATTTTACCTTACAATGAATTGTCGCTCTTTGGCACAGTTTGTAAATTGTAATTGATTTCTATTTCTCAGGTTCATGGTGACTTTAAGGTTTGGGATCAGACAAAAAGGCAGCAATCAATTTACCAACCCCCAGGTAAATATCCATGAATTTGTTTTGCTCAACATTTTTACTACCACTATCGTCATGGGACCATTGATCTGTCTTTAAACTAGGGCTGTAGATGTCCAATGGAAAAAGACCAATAGTCTTTCCACTTAAATAGGTAAATTCATGAACATCATATCAATCTATTGGTGTTTGTTCCTGATTAAACCTCTGGAGAAGGGTTCGTCTATCAAAACCAGAGGTTGATTGGACAGTTTCTTATATCAAACTTATATTTATCTTATCTCCTAGCTGCAATGTACTAATGGTGATGTGTATTTGCATTTTTCAGCTTACCACCAACTGCCCTATCAACAGCCTCCCACGATATACCCTGGCTACAATGTACCACCACCTCATCAAAGTTCACAGAACATGGCTGTTGTAAGTATGACATTAAATTGTAAAATAAATTTCATTTATATTAGCCTACTTAATTGTATTTAGTCAACGATGAAATATGAGGCTTGCTCAATCCTTTTTTGTCTTTACATGCTCCCTTCGAGCAAGAACCTCCGGATGTTTGCAGCTTTTGCTGTTTTATTATTATTTACATTTTTGCATTTATTTGGTCTCTTTTGATGAAAACGGCTTCATTTTATGCTACCAAATTGTTTCACTTCTAGCCACCTCCTTCAGTATACCCACAAAAACTGCCACATGGAAGCTATCAAGGGCCTAATTGTAAGTTTTTGAGAAATCAAACACTATCTGTTTGCGTTTTTTGACTGCTATGATCTGCATCATATTTAAGATGAAGTGTTAGCTAGATATAAGCATATTCTCAATTGCAGAGTGCACCACCTCAATATTAGATGAATACTAGAACTATTGATATTTTCTTTTCTTTTAGATCCTCCACCACCCAGTTACCAAAATCAGCCACCTCCATCTTATAAACCACCAAACATGCCACCTTATCCGCAACCACCTTCCCAGCATCTCTTGCCTGGGTACCAGCCCCCAAAATCATCTGATCAACCACCATTTAGTGACAATCGTTCTTCTACGGGATATGCTCCTCCACCAGATCCATATCAGGTATGTGTTGTGTCATTCTTCATCTGTGCATTTATCATGTCAAGTTTTTCTTTACTTTATCTGTAACTATTAAGCTTTGTTATTTTAATACATCGTTTTAGAGCTCAACCACATCTGGGATTTTCTTGTTAATATCTTTATTTTTAATAGAGAAACCTTTTTTTAACAGGCATCTTATCAAAGCAACCAAAAGAGGTAAATCCTGGTTAATATTTAGTTTAAGTAACATTTCTTTGACTGCAGCCTAATGTTTGTCATACCCTGCTTCTAGAATTTTCAATGGGGGTTTGTGTCTGAATAAACTTGGCAGTTATTCTTTGGGGGGGGGTTTTATTAGGGATAAAATGATGTTCCATTTTGAGAAAAAAATTGGGGTAATAGTAATTCATCTTCAAGCTAAAGTCGCAGAAGCCAATGATTCTTCAGTTCCAATTAAATGTTTTATTAACATACATTTCTTATAAACTCAAACTATTTTTCTGTTTATTTTAAGTGATACAGGAAAGCCACAACCAACTTCGTATGCAGAATCATCCAAAACTGAACGCAAAAGACGTCGGTTTACTGAGGTAATGTTTTCATTTTGCTACTTTTTTATACAAATATTCATAGAGACGTGTTCTTCATCTTTCCTGCTTGTTTTTAAGTTCAAATGAGAGCTCTTTTTTAGCAAATGCTCCTCACAATTTTCTATTTGTAGACTAGTTGATGCTTTACAAACTAGTTGTATTATCTAATTTTCTCGAATGTTCCTTGCAGTAATAAAGATAAATTTTCAGTTATGTTATACATTTATTTCGATTCATTTTCCGTCGATTATTCCAATTTCTAATTGATTTATTCGTTTGTACTAATGAGTTTTTTTTTCTTTCCCTTTTCGTCTTGACTTTGATTTTATGAGCAGGATCCAGACTTAATTCGGAAAGCAACCGAACCAGCATCGACCAAGGTAATTATTTTGTAAACAAAATTTCCATCGTTTGAATTTTGTAACGTCGTAATGAATGTAGCTAGTTTTTATTTCCATCCTCGTTTGCAATATGCGCTTTGCTGAAATTGAGGCAAACATGTCTTCAACTCATTGGCTTGCGCTTAACGAAGTTGTTTCAGTCAATCACGGAATTGTTGCCTAAATTTGTTCGTAACTGAATACTTTCTTAATTTTCTTTTGGTATGACAATGTGTCTTAACTTTTCGGTTGTCTAATACAGTGTTCTTGCTACTGAGGGAGGGCACAGGTTGATGATTTAGATTCATAGTTACTTAGTTACTAGTTGATCGTTGATTTTTGATAGTTGGTAGTTTAACTTAAGCCTAAATGTGTCTCTTTTGAAGTGTTCGCTGCGAGAAATGTGTTTTCCATTTAATGCAATAACCGAAAGTGTCTCGACAGTTTCTGGGATTTTTCGAATATCACTGTATTAGGTATTAAGTACAATATAGCACTTCAGGGTTTACCTATTGCATCCTTTGAACAACAAATAATAATTTTCGTAATATACTTGTATTATATTGTTACTTTATTTAATTCTCTTCCACATATTGATATTTTTCTTCTCTCTCTACCTTCTAATGAAATAGGAAAGCACTTCTCACAGTTTAGATTCAAATATCAAATTTAGGTCAACTGGGCTGCCTACCAAAGAAACATCACGTGATCAGTCAGATTCGCATTCTGGTGGCAACGAGTCCGCATTTTTGTCTCCACGTAGCATTACCAATTCGAGAGGTGGTTGTTTTTTTCATTTGTTTCCTTCAAACTTTGATTTTAATTTCTCAGAATGTTAGCAAGCCCACTTCGAAGGGCCAATGTTTGCTGCAAACGTTTTGTTTGTTTGAAGAAACTGCTATTCCATATAACAGTCCGTTAATCTATTAATTTCTGTCTCTATACAAAGTTCATTTTTATTATTTTTTTTCGTCAAGGTATTGATGTGTTCAAGCCTCCACCTGTTTTGCCAACTGCAGCTAAAAAGGCTAGCAAGAAGAAGGCAATATCGAAAACAAAGAACGCTCTTTCATCTTTACTAGCTTATGAAGATTCAGACTCTGATGAAGAGAGTTAATTGAAAGTGAAAATTCCAATTTTTGTTAAGCTTTTTAATTGTACGATAGAGTTTTTTCAACCATTTTTGATAGAAAAAAATGTATAATAAACCAGAAGGGCTGTGGAGTACGTAATTAGTGCATTCGCAGTTGAAAAAGAAGCGACTGACCTGGTAAACATTTCTGAAAATGTAGGTTGGGGTATTATCTAAAAATACCTTAGTCATTAGGATAGACTGGGGAAAATTCCTGCCGTCTTTTAGAAAGTGGAGATCTTGCTCCAAAACACCTTTTTAAATGGCCACGTTACTGTTTGGCTTCGGCTGTTTGACGGGATCTCATGCAGTATACGTTGCAGTTTGCCCCAAATTGAAAAGCATTTTGCTCCCCGGGTATCATAGACATCAGATTGTTGTTTTGTGCAGCTCTTATTTTTGCTTATTGTATGCCCATCAGTACTTGAAATTCCCCTGTTTTTAAATTTGAACGTACTGTACATCAATGCTGCCGGGGTTTGATGACTTAATTGGCCTGTCCCAAATCTGGTTTTTGCTGCCCCTTCAATTTGCTTTTGATTTAGATCGAGAGCGAGATGAAGCTGGGTATGCTTATTGGAGAGTCTATTCTTAAGCGTGGACCTTCCTCCAGCTAGTGACCGTGTGCCCGTAATGTTTTCCCAACTCTGTCCTACAGTTCCGGGCTTCACTAGCTGGGCCCTGGAGAAATTTAGATTAAAAACTGTGAAGAAATTTGCTGAAAATAGCACCAACATCACGTGTCATTGCCAGGGTTATTTTAGACATCAGAAGCGTTGAGAACTTGTCTGATAACTAACCTGGTATTAGAATTACCGGTGAATTTGTTAACTTCGTTTATTCGTGACAAAATCTTAGTTTATTAAATGTCATTCCTAGTCTCATTCAACAAAACAATATGTATCTCTTTTTCTTATCTACTTTAAACAGATATTTCGAAGCATATACCAGACGGAAAATAAAATAAGATGCCTGGGTGCGGGAAGAAAGAAACCTTTTCGGCAGCATGCAAAAATGTTTACGATTTTTCGTGCCATGCTTGGAACCGTTTAGAGCTGAGGTTGTTTCTTTTAAGTCGTTGTGTATCAAGATGAGCCAAATAAGCTTTACCTTTGCTTGATGACTAAAGTGGTGATTAATAAAAGATGTATAGGAATATATAAACTGACTCATCTTCGTCACTGCTAGTACACTTCGGCCCCTTAATCTGACCACCTGTTACCTCTATTTACCGATTCATAACTATGTCTAGGTAGAGTGCAGGTTATCGGAGAACTAAACTGGTAGGCAAAGCGTCATCAAACAACATCTTGTAGATGATATGCACTCAGAATCACTTGCAAAACCGACGTTTCAAAAATGCCCAAAAGGTTCTGTCTTCTTGTTCTCATATTGGTAATATGCTGCTGCAGAGATGCCGATTTACAGGTATGTCTGAGGTATTGTTGCACTAGCATTCTTGTGTTCACACATGCTCGGAACACTTTATGTACATAAATAGTTTTCTTTGCTTACAATCGGGTATTTAGTAGGCCAAACATTCGAGAATCAAACCATGCAAAGTTGAATATCGCAAGGACAAGACTATAGCATGTTGGCTCTAGTATTTCTGCTGATCAGCAAATTTCTCAGTTTATCTAGCATTTTGTCCAACAAAATGGTATTTGAATTGCATGCATTTATCGTTAGCTGGCCTTTTCCTTGTTAATCACAAATCAGCAGATTTCGACGATTCTTTTGATTTGCATCCTGAGCACTTGATGCATTCACATCTTAAAAGCTTTAAAAAAATTTCCAAAACCTTGATTATATCTAGCCACAGTTTTTACAAACAGTTAAGGTACATTGCTCTTATAACTCAAAATTGATTAGTTTCGCTCTCTTTCATTTCATTTCTGCGCTACATTCTTAGTACTATTCCATGGAATTTGCTATGTTCCCATATTGTACAATTTTCTACTTCCTACTTATGTTTTCATTTCTTCACAGCAAATACAAGGGTTCAATGCAGCTATAGGTAGCAATATCACAGCCAATGTCACATGCGGTACCCCTGCGGAGCAGTATTTCAATACGAGGCAAGGGTATGTCACCCCACGTGATAGAGTTTTGTCCATATGCAATGCTTCAGATCCTGCCAATGCCCACCCAGCCTCAAACATGATCGATGGACAATTATTAACATTTTGGCAATCATCAAATAGCATCGATAATGCATTCATTACCATCGATTTGAACGAGGTGATTTTAATTCTTTTTTAAAATAACCATTTTCATCCTGTGACGTCATCAACAGCCTTTCTGTGACGTCATGTTTTTTTTATTAAATAAGACCTAAACATACAACCAATACAGCTACTGTGCCACTCATTGCAAGAAAGATTACGTAATCAGCGAGTTCCAACAATGAATATCACTCACAATTAACTAAGGAATTAAACGCAAAGAATCATTACAGTAATAACGTCATCTGCACGGATGCTGAGTCCTAGTGAGGGGAGGGGGAGGGCTGAAAACTTAGATTGCAAGCAGGGGATTTGAAATGAGTAAGAGAAAAACTGGTAAAGAAAGGAAAATACCAAAGAATAAGGGGTATGCTTTAAGAACTCGAGAGAAGGCACTTTTAAATGAAAGGGTGCGTTTTAGACTTGGGGCAGGTACCCCTAACGTCCATGGTTCTCCCGCTTTTAACTATCTTGCAAACAGGAATAAATTAACACAAGGAAAGAAGAAAATTTAATACAACTCTATGAACAGTTTCCAAACAAATTTACAGAGTAAGGCTTTTCCAGCCTTTCGCCTTGCTCCATTCAATCAACCCCTTTAAGTAACTAATTAAGATAAATTTCATTGCAGGCTGTTTATGGCAAGGGCATCAAATTTTCATTTGGTGACTATCGTCGGCCTGGTCAGATTGCAATTTACAAATCAGCTGATTTTGGCAAGACATATTCCCCATGGCATTATCAAGTAACTGCAATTTCTGAATGCACGTCCGTATTCAACATCCCTGCTAATCTTGTTTATCAGTTACCGGACAGAATCAATCGGACAGTTTGCGTTGAATATCAAACATACCCATTGGAGTATGATGAAGCTGTTAGTATCTTTCTTCTATTCATTTTTAATAATGAGAGTGGCTACCTGTCAAGGCCTCTTTGAAGATTAAATCCACCTTATGTGATGTCTTGATGGAGCCTTCACGGAATGAGATAAATTTTCACTGAATTGAAGATATCAGGGTAATCATGGACAATTTGTAACAAAATTTTAAACAGCGTTAGGTCCTATTTCAAATCTATCTTCAAATAACTTTTTGATTTTTGCTCACCTTGAACTTATCTTGATGATAAAAGATCATCGGGCCACGGAGAGTCAATGATACCTTCATTTTCGTTTAGTTTACTTTCAATGTATTTAGATTAACGTAATTAGATTAAATTTCTCTCAACAACTGTTACTACCACTTAGTTTGATTTTGTAACGTTCATTTGTTTAAAAACTTTTTGTTTATCTAAGGATGACCCCTGTAAATCAGTCCTCGTCTGAGGGGCTACCTCTTATGAGTAGAAAAGTTAAAATGAAATGAAATGCAAATGAACTTCTTTTGCTCTCGCTCTTTCCATTTCAATTCAAATTAATTTTATTTACTCACTATTGTCTTTCATCTAGATAACAATTAATTTAAATGGAAACCAAAGAGGCGATGGTTCAGCGAATTTTGATTCTCCGCAGCTCAGGGTGAGTTCTTTTAAATACAGTCTGCAAAATGAAATAAATTGAGTCCCATTAGCTTGTGGTGATTTCCAAGATCCTCACTTCTGCCTGCTAAGGATTGCAATCTTGAGTAATCTAGTTCTTTTTCGTTGTGACAGGAATGGCTGAATGTTACAAATATTCACATTCGATTCACTGGACTGTTTAGAAAGTTTGATTTTATTGACACCAGATGGGTACGTACAGCAACGCCTTTTTCACAAACCTGTTGATGATTCATTTATTTTTAAGGGTGCCCCTTTCAACACCCCCCTTATCCCAGACTAAAGAGTTTATGTGCAGAGTTAGGAAGCCTCTGTGCAGTTGGTGTACTTGTCTAAATGTTTCTTAACGAAATCTTTGATGGAATTTTTCATAATTTTACACAGCATCATTACGTCGTTCGGGAAATCAACATCATAAGCAATTGTGACTGCAGCGGGCATGGTAATGGCAAAATTTGCCCCTTCAATGCAACGACCGGTCAAAGAGAATGCCAATGCGTTGATAATACCTGTGGTGCCAAATGCGATCGATGTTGCCCAGGATTTAATCAATACCTTTGGAAGGCATCGACGGGACCTTCTTGGCTGCCCGATCCAAGCACTGCCTGTGAAAGTAAGTAACAAACATCAAAACGAGGTTAAAGTATATTGTCACATCGTAACTTCATGCTAGTGCAGCTCCTAGAGGGGGGCAGAGCTCCTTCCAGTGAGGAATTTTAAGCGTCATCACATGCAGGGTGTCATTAACTTCAGTTTGCTTGTCAACAAAACTTTTGGAAATATGCACATTTTAGATTGGGTAGACATTTATAAGAACTAAAATGATTTATCGTTTTTAGAATGCAACTGTTTCGATCATAGCGATGTCTGTGTGTACAATGCAACTGTTGCTACTTTGCGTTTGAGTTTAAACATGCGTGGTAATTACTCCGGTGGAGGCGTCTGCAGTGATTGCAAGGTATCCTATGCTATCTATATTTGTTTCAAAATCAGAATATCGATAAATATGTATCTCTTATTTTTAATACATAACCATTTAAATTGAATATTCTTTATATAGTGTCAGTTGTTTTTAAAATTTTCACTTTCGCTCTTTTTTGAATCTCGCATTTTTGTTTTAATAGCATAACACAGAGGGAATCAACTGCCAAAGTTGTAAGAAGTTTTTCTACAGACCAGAAGGAAGAGCCAAAAATCTCACAAATTCTTGTGTTGGTATGTGTGTCTTATTGATTGATTGATTGATTGATTGATTGATTGATTGATTGATTGATTGATTGGTTGATTGATTGATTGATTGATTGATTGATTGGTTGATTGATTGATTGATTGATTGATTGATTGATTGATTGATTGATTGATTGATTGATTCACTGATTTGATAATTTACATATACATCATCCTAGCCTGTGAATGTTTTGCTAATGGAACTGCCAACCAACTTGGTTATGATTTCCTTGAATGCATCAGAGACGAAGTGAGTGCACAGAGGTCTGCTGGAAAGGTATTCATTCCTATTATTTCCCTTTTGATAATTGTGTTATGTAACCACAAAGAAGGCAGCCAGAAAAAACAGACGATTTTGCTAAGATTCTGGATTCATGGTTACTAATTTAACTCAGGGATTGCACTGCCTCACCTCTTCCAGATAAATGCTTCTAAATCGAACCAGATTTTTTACTCTGTTTTTTTTTGTCACATGTTGCTACATCTGTAATTCCTCATTCTAAGTAACTTTGAAGGTTGCTATTCGTATCAACCTCATCACTAAAAAATATAAACGCTTCTTTTCAGAGATCTGGTGATTGTTTTTGCAAATTATACGTCACTGGTAGAACTTGTAATGAATGTCGAAATGGATATTACCGATTGGAAGGAAGGAATAATCAAGGATGCCTACGTGAGTTTTTTGAACCTTGATTTTATTTTAAAATTTCACAAAACTGTATTCCTGCATTACCAAATTGCATTACAAAATAGTTATCTTCTGCTATAACAACAACCAGGTTTATAGAAAAGCGGAGCAAGTATCCTAAAAGCAGAATTCTAAAACCCTTCTAATTTGATTTATAAGGCGTGGCCACTTTGCATTGAGAATTTTTAATGGCGCAGGATATAATTCAAGTGGTAATAATTTCTATCCTTCTTATTTGATTTGTAAATTAATAACCGAGTGTTTTTTCTAACTTTCTTTATTTTTGTATAAATTTTTCAGCATGTAATTGTCATCTCCCTGGAACAGTAGGCCGAAACTCAACCTGCAACAAGGTAAATTATTTCCAAAGTTTTGAAATGTTCTCATCTAATGTCTTGTAGTTTTCTGCTGTTTGGATTAAGAATTTAAAATTTCTATGTTGTTAAATGCTTTTACCTCCTTTTCTCTCTTTCTCTTTATCAATACTGTCTCTCTTCACCCCTTTTCCATTACGTGCCTTCCTTGTCTCAATAAAATTTTGATTTTAATTAATATGAATTTTAATCTCCTCTTTCATGTTCGAGTTATTTTTGCCATTTTAGGATTTCTTTGGACAATGTAATTGCAAGCAGAATGTCGATTTGCGAAACTGCAGTCAATGTAAAAATGGTTTTTATGGCCTATCTGATTTGGAAGCAGCTGGATGTAAAGGTGATTCCATGATCTTAAATTGAATGGCTGATTGACAGATTGGTTTGATTTATTGCTTGGTTTGTTAATTGATTGATTGATTGATTGATTGATTGATTGATTGATTGATTGGTTGATTGATTGATTGACTGATTGATTGTACTTCTTATTGCATCGACTTTTCCGTGTTCAGCCTCTTCTTGTGTCTTTCAATTGATTGTTTATGATTTTGTTGTCGATCAAATGATTTACTTTATTTATTAATTCACTTTTTCAGTATGTAACTGTGATGTTGGTGCCTCATCCTCACCAATTTGCGACAAGAATTTAGGTCAATGCCAATGCAGAAATTTCCTCACGGGGAGAACATGTCTGAGGTAAAAAAACAAATTTTATGCCTAGTAAAATCTGTTGCAAAACCATCTTCTGATGTGATTGATCTTTTTGTATTCTACAACACTAAATGCATCGGAAATAGTATAACTGCTGCAACATAGTGAAGCCAAATGATACTTAGGCTTGTAACGTATCTGAAAGTAATTGTGTTAATCATGAGTATCATACCGGTGACAACGGGAATATGCCAGTAGCCAGAACGTAGAATATTTCCCTAAAATACATCTACCTATTCAGGGAGAATTTTATTCCACATATATCTGTTTATCTGAAAGGAATAACATTTTTCTTTGCAGTATTATCAGTGGCTATTATTTCCCAACTATGCATTTCATATTTGGATCAAGAAGTCTTTTTGTATCTGCATCGGTAAGTTGTGCCTTGCGTCATATCTTTAATCGTTCGACGTGTCATTAAATTCTTCCAAACCAATTAATTTTTAACAGAAAGTAATACAAATAGCATCTTGATGTTTTGATTTGATAGAATTTGTTAGAAATCAAAATTGATTAAGTTGAGTCTGATAAAACTGCTCTTGAAGCATAAGTCCGGGTTAGGCCTACTCTCAATTATTATACCTTTCCTATTTTTTTTGAATATTTTCAAAAGTCTCTTCAAAGTTTAGCATTTATCAAGATATCATTAATTTTATTCTACGGGTGGATTTAATGGCTTTTGAAAGATTCTGGAAGATGTTTGTGACTTGCATTGTAAATGGAATAATACTTCTTATTCTTTTATACTTTTATACTCTTTTGTTTCTTCTTTTTCTTTCATCTATTAATTTTGTATTTCAGTATTCTCTTCAAACAACGATATTTGTACCAAGAACAACCATCTATAAAATCTACGCTGCTTACACCATGACAAGCAGTGTCAGCCTCTTTCTCACATTGAGGCTGCAAAAGGGTGCTATGGTGTTATCACAGGGGGCTCTCCCAACTGCAACTGTCACAAGATGTAACGCGGAATGCTTCGCAGTTTTCTTCGCCAATGGAACAAGTGAATTCAGGTTGGAAGCTGGAACGTGGAATGTGATGATTTCATCTTCACTTTTCGAATCAACATTGAAGATTGTAAGTATTGTAAATCATTTAAAACAGTTTGTAGAATATTAAGAATCATTCAAATCACTGAGTAAATCATGCAGATGTTTGACCAATCACTAATCAATCATTGTGATAACGTATACTTTTGTATAATGAAACCTTCATTAATCAATCAATGATTCAATGATTCAATGATTATTTGTATGTTTAATAACACGAGGAATCAATCAATCAATCAATCAATCAATCAATCAATCAATCAATCAATCAATCAATCAATCATTTAATCAATCAATCAATCAATCAATCAATCAATCAATCATTCAATCAATCTACATTATCTTACTTAGATCAAGACATTAAGTATCAATTGAGCATCAAACTGCAGGAAAACTAAGCACTGGATTCGAGTAAGTTTGGCTTGAGTCAAAGTGCTTAAAGATCAGCTTTCTATTGTCTGTTTTTAATAACTAAAAAAATGTTTTATGTTTTTTCTTTTCCAGGAAAGATTGATTCTTATTCCACAACTATTTTATACAGCCTCGATTCTGAGTGCCGTGAACAGAAATTGGTTTCAGACAAATTGCAATGTTACTCAAAATTATATGAGGTATGGCAAAATTGATTAATTCTATTATGATATGTATTGTGCAAAACAATCCATAACGTGCAAAGAATAAGTATTTATCTCGAGTTCTTTTTTAAAATAAGAACAGCAGCAAATTAGCTTCAATTTTATGAGATATCAACAGTAAAGTTCAAGCAATTCCATATTTGACAAAATATGGAAACTTGCATATGCGTGTTTAGTTTTATGATAAGCTGTCTTCACTATTTTCAGTGGTGTTCATAACTTTTCTATCCTAGGATCGGAACATCAAGCGAGCAGCGTTGTCTTTCGTATGCTTACAGTTTAACAACACATTTCAACAATGGTGCCCTGCGTGAGTTTTTATTTGTTCTTTCTCTCATTTGTATGATGTATGATCACGATGATGATGATGATGATGATGATGATGATGATGATGATGATGATGATGATGATGATGATGATGATGATGATGATGATGATGATGATGATGATGATGATGATGATGATGATGATGATGATGATGATGATGATGATGATGATGATGATGATGATGATGATGATGATGATGATGATGATGATGATGATGATGATGATGATGATGATGATTGTAATGATCATATTTATAGTGATGATTCTAAGGGGAAATTATTGAGTTACAAAGATGATGATTGATCACTAACGATGATGATTGCGATGATAACAATCATCATTCTAACCATGGTAATCAGTAAGATAATACTCCTACTGATCACCATTATCAATATCATGATTAAGCTATGAGTTATTGTAATCTGCATTCAAATATCAAAATATGATTCCTTTTTCAGCCTGCAACTGCAATTCAACTGGTTCCATCAACTCAACGTGTACGCAATATGGCGGACAATGTCATTGTAAAACAGGCGTAGGCGCGAGAGATTGCTCCACGTGTCTTCCTGGTTTTTACGATTTCTCAACAACAGGATGCAAACGTAAGTGATTTTATTGAAAGAGAGCTGACAGCATACTAATTTGACAAAGCAATGAAAGTTCGGTCATACTGCTATGAATTGAATATCTCATTTTGAGTTAGACTCATTCTATAGGTCGTAAATTTTGCTACTTAATTCAATATCTGGAAGCAATAGCAAAATAAAGGCTTATTTAATCGCCAGTACCACAACCACAATGTAAGATGTAGCCACTGTATTATAGACTAAAGTTGGTTTGAGAGGGGTGCGTCTAGGGTTTCGTAAGGCTGTTTAGCGTATTTTTATAGATATAAATGTGGGTGTTTCATGGTTATTTCGTGTCTATTGCAATCATGTAATCCAAAGTCCTTATAACTGTTGCTTGTATTGCAGCTTGTGATTGCAAAGGTCCAAACAAGATATGTGATCGTTTTACTGGTCAATGCCAATGTCCAAACAACACAGTAGGTCGCGTTTGTGATCCGTGTGCGTGCAACAACAACAGCAATGAATGCCTTCGAAGTGGTGATTGTATAAACTGTGCTAACAATTCAACATCGACAAGATGCGAACTGTGCAAAACTGGTTTCTTTGGGAGTGCACTTACTCAAAGTTGTCAACGTAAGTTATCGAAACCTTTTTTGCTCATCAAAACCTCGAAATTTTAAAGCGCGCGACATAGAATGTCTTCATCCAGGCCTAAGAGCCCAGATTAGAGCATTGATCGTTTTCTACGCAAACTCTTAGAAAATTCCCTTAGAGAAGAAGAACTTCGAGTAATATTGAACTCAAACCTTTCCTGGAAGTTTTTATCTGGAGTTTGTCTCACCTAGAGGCAACCCCGCTATGCCCTTGCCTTGGTACAAACTCCACCATTTTATTATTTCTGCAAGCAACATATGCATAAATGTATTGATTTTTTTGTTGATTTTAGCTTGCAACTGTCATATTCATGGTTCATTGAACCAATCGTGCCATTCAGTTTCTGGTCAATGTTTCTGCAAACCTGGTGTTATTGGTTTGAAATGTGATAGGTGTTTGGTATGTACAGTTTTCATACTTAAATACACTTCCCGGGTTCAAATGTCTAATCGAATGAATATTACCTGATCACATGAACAAACCAACCTTACTTAAGCGAGACTGAAAGCACTGGCAATATGATCACATGCTAACTCTATTGATTGGCTGTCTATTTGATACGTCTTGGTTCAGTAAAATAACTGATCACATGGACAAGACAAGCTCACTTTGATGAGATCATTAAAGCTAACAATATGATCACATGTAATCGATGTCAATTGGCTGTCTATTTGATGCACCTTTGTTTTTGAAATAACTGACCACATGCACAAACCAACCTCAATGTAGCGAGGCTGGAAACATGGACAATTTGATCACATGTAAGTTCTAGTGGTTGAGTGTCTAAGTGAAGGATCTCTCAGAAAGAAAGCTTATATTAAACTGTTCTTTAGCTGTTAGAAACTTTTTACGTAATTTGACATCGATACGGTATTTTCTTTTAGGCATATAACCACGACAATCTGATTCGACTTTGACATCTTTAGGACAAGCTTTAAATATTCAACAATCCTTGAATTCATCGAATATTGTTATTTTAGCCAAATTACTACGGCCTTATCTCGACTGGATGCTTTCCATGCAACTGTAATTTACTTGGTTCAACAACTCAACAATGTCTTCCAACTGGCCAATGTAACTGCACAAATAATGCTGGTGGCCTCAAATGTGATCTCTGCAATCCTGGCCACTATGGCCTACCTTCTAATAGTTGTCAACGTATGTAAATATTTGTTATTTCATCATTATCTTTATTTATTCATCCAATCTATTTCTCCGGATTCATTCATTCGTGCGTCGTTTCTACTTGAATATAAATTAAACCTTTTCTGCATTATTTTACCAGCTTGTGCCTGCGATCCAATTGGTACTATTTCTGGGACATTTTGTAGCAGAGATGTGACAGGGCAGTGCCAATGCAAACCAGGTGTCATGGGTAGAACTTGTAACGCGTGCATGAAACAGTTTGTGAATTTTTCATCATCAGGATGTCAACGTAAGTATTCATAATTTCATTTGTGTTTAATTACTTTCACGAGACTCAATGCTTGTGTATTACATGCTTTTGTGCTTAAAATGATACCAAAATTGTTTCTGAGCCCACGTTAACAAAAGTTATCGGCCTTGGATTAAGAGTTTCGTTTTCACATCTTTAATTTGAGGAAGAACTTTCCCACTTCCTATCGCTAGTTTCCCAGCTGTTTTGCAAACATCGATCCCGGATTGTGGATTGTTGCTATTTTTATTCCTATTTCATTAACAAAGATTAATCCTTGCAATCATAGATTTTACTACAGATTACAATCTTGTTATGTTTTTCATCTGGATGACACTGGCTAGAATTGGATTTATAATCTTTTACACATATTCAAGAATGGCTGAAGCAGAGATTTTAGGTGTTTTAGTGAATTCATAATTGAGCACTTAATTTTCAATGATTTTTTAGAATGTTCTTTATGCACAAGACAAATGCAAGCTTTGGTTGATCAACAAAAAGTTCAATTGGCTACTGTGCAACTAAGAATCAATGAAACTAGAAGAATGTCACTGTTACAAGCTGAAATCGTAAGAATGCAAACGACTTCGAGTAACTTACAGGTAAGGCACTTTTGGCACTATGTATATGAACGATACAACGAGGCTAAGCCACACAACGTTTTTTGCAGTGTTACATCTCGTAGAACAGCAATAATTGTGCCACTACGAGAGACAACCATCAGAGGCTCAACGAGCTCAAAAACCGTGCAGTCCAAATAAAAAGCTTAAAGTCGAGCGGGACTGAGCAATGACGAAACTTTGGCACACGATTTTAAGATTAAGAAACCAGTTGAAAGGAGAATTGAAACATTTAGAAAAAAATTAACTCAATCTTTTTGCAAAACTTCAGCTTTTTTTGGTAGAAGTTATAAAATTTAACATTTTTTTTTAGTTTATTTCTTTTTGCACTCTTCCTTAGGTTGCTGGCGTTCTTTATGATCAAATAATTTCCAAGGGACAATCAGACTACCGAATGCTAACCACAAATTACATGTCACCTTTGAACCAGAGGCATGTCAACCTTCTCTCAACAGTAAGTTTATATTGTTTATCATTTCTAAAAGCATGCCCGAGGCCAGAAAGGGGCTAGGGGGACGAAGAGAAGGGAGTATGAAAATTGAATTTCCCAACAAAAATGGTGTGATTTGATTCTTTATTGTAATTCCTTGCTCAGAAATGAAATCAGTTTTCTAACCGTTTTACATCGAGAAAAAGACCCGTTTTTATTTCAATTTTTGATTACTAGGTGTCGAATGTAGCACAAACTGCAACTAGCTTGATTTCTGTTGCAAATGCGAATGTGGCAAGGATGAAAACAATCGAAACATCAGCAATCAGTGCTTCTACTCTCACACGAAGTAAGACAAATTTTTATTTTTCCTATTTTCCATGTTAGACATTGAAACAGTGCTTTATTGAGCTTAAAGCAAGGGTAGCCACTATCTATGCCATCCCACGAGGGGGGGGGGTGTCGAAGCGCCTTACCAGAAAATTCATGTCATTCTCATTTCAAATTCTTTAAACTCAGTTGCCCCATCAGCTCAGAGAAGCTGTTTTCAGGGGGCCATTGCAAAGGAGAAGAAAGTAACCTACAATATCTTTTCTCGTCTTTCATTGCAAACCATTATCATCATATATTTTTATTCTTCTTATTCTTTTTAGCTGCTTCTCAAACATCAACTTCCGTTTTCCTTTCGCTTGCAAGCAAAACAAATTCAAGTGATGCTTTAGTGTCAAAAGCTTTTGCAGAAGTGCAGAGGATCTCTCTAAGCAGTCATCAATCCATGCTGTCGAGAATTAACTCAGACCTCGCCCTTTCAAACTCAGTTAGCAGCAGCGTTGCTGTTACTGGCCAATCGGTACGTTACTATTGTAATAAAGTTCAGAATAAAGTTGTGATTGGAATCTTTACTATTGTGATTCAACATTTATATGGTTAGTTTTGTGAGTAGACTTAGAAGCTTATTTTTGTATCTTTTTAGGTCACCACGCAACAATCAACATCTAGTACCTTGTCATCATCAATTCAAACTGCATCGTCAACATTCGTTCAATGGAATACAACATGGAGACAACAGTTGCCTCAATTTTTGACCGATATTCAATCCGTCTATAGAAGAGGTTCTGATCTCTTAGCAATTCTCAACAGTACAAAGGTAAATTTCAAAGCCTATAATTCGGGAACATTTAGACAGAATCACCTAGAGCAGGGGGGCTGGGAGGGGGTAATTATTTCTCCTGCCATCAGAAAATGAGCCCAATTGTTATATATTCCTATTGTATTGCCCTCGTTTTACACTGTCTTGCCCCCCCTCCCCCATCTGCCTTAGAGTGCAGCAAGTGTCCCTGCGCATAGACTCGAATATTTGCACATAAGATTCTACTGTCTTTTTTAAGATGTCAATAGTTACACGATTTTTTTGATTTTCAGATTCTCATCCAGCAGCAAGAGCAATATATGAGAGACACGCAAGCAACGCAAGCATCGGTGCAAACGATTGTCCAAGAGAGCAGGAGTCTGTACACACAAAGTCGGGCAATTTTTGAGGTAAGTTAACCCATTCAGTCCAGTACAGTAAGCTTAAATTAGATTGTATTATCAGTACTTTTACTAGAACGCAAAGCTAAATCTGAAGGGATGATAGTTCCCTGTATTCCGCCTCAACACCATAAAGCTGTAACCATAGAACTAGGCTTGTTGTTGTCTATTTTGTTTGTGTATAACCATAAGGTCGAAAGACAGAGATCTCCCTGTGTATTCTTTTAAAACTATAGACTCTAAAGATGGAAAAGTTGTTATCATACGTCAAAAATTCTCGATCTTTTCCATAGGAAAGCAAACTTCATACAACAACAGTCTCTGGGACATTAGAAGTCACCATCTTTCAATACGTAGCATCGACAATAACTGTCAAAGTTCTAAACGGAAAGAATCTAGTGGCACGTGATTACCCTTCCCAATTGTCTGATCCTTATTTTCGGATATCAGTAAGACCGGATTGGAACAACGTTGGATTTAAACAATCTCCTGTGATCAACGGTAACATTTTTTCTGTTTGCATCGCTTCCTTTAACGATAAAAATTAGGCCCATTGAGTTCTGGAATTCCTTCCAGATTTCTTTCAAACATCAGTAGATGAACATTTCCACCATTCTAGAAACTGTTGCAAAGGTGAATGGAAACTGTTGCAAAGGTGAAAGTTGTCCGTAAATATTTAAGTGTGACGGCAATAAAACATGAGTGGTCCAAATGAAAAACTTTGCAAAAAGGACACTTATTCAGCGTTTTGGTCTATTCGTCTTCTGTGAATGATGAACTAGATGACTAATGCAAGTTCTAGTAAAAAAATAACGTATGTTCCCTTATCAGGGGATAATTTTCCTTAAGTTCTTTGGAGGTGAAACAAATCCATCTCCCAAGCCATGAATTGATTTCATAGCCAATAAAGCATCTCTTTACACAAGAAATTCCCTAGCCTAGCATATTATGTACTTCTTCTGTGTAAATTTCAACCTATCATCATTCTAGTTAATCAATTGATTGCTATTCTTCCTAATATGCTAGCACTTTCTTCTTTATAGCAACCCTAAATCCAACGTGGCCTACTGGTGCTTCATATTTGTTTTCATTGACGTCTAATCAATTTCAAGGAAGCAGTCTTGTTATCAATCTTTTCGACCGTGATGTTTCCGATGCTGATGAGTTTATGGGTGAAGTAGTCATCAACCTAGCTTCAATTCCTGGAATTTTGACCGGAACTGTCACACAGACGCATCAATTAAGACCAAAGGTATCATAACAGATTTGAATACTTCTCTGATGGAGGTCACAAACCCTATAAATCCACGTTATTGTTGGATGGTTAATGTTTGTACATTCCAACATGTTGATTCTCGCTTCGTTAATTTTCTTATTTTCTCTTAACAGGGATATGATCTGATCTGGACTGGCGCATTCACTGCTGATCCAAACAGCATTGGGGATATTCAAGAAATCCTAAGAACACAAATTTCAACAGTTCAGACTCTGATGACGCAAGCAGAAACAACAGCAACGCAAGCGCAAACGGCTGCTAATGCTCTGCAAACGCAAGCCGCGACTCTTACAGCGTAAGCTATTTTGTTGATCTCCTGGAGACACATGTCTTTCACTTGTGTGATCTAATGCCAAGAATTGGTTCTTCATAATTTAATGCATTTGCCAACAACTCTTATATGTTGTTACATATACTTAAATACATATACTTTATATGCATTTCTTCCTAAATTGAATAACATTTTCTTCTGATCGTTGGATCAAGCTCTTGTTTTTTTTTGTGTTTATGATTTTTGATTCCCTTTGTTTTATAGATCATTCGCATCAGCAAAGGCATATGCATCAGTGGCAGTTAATGCCGTAAACAAATACCGAGAAATATACCGATTGATAAACAGCTCACTGGAGGCAGCAAATGCGGCCAACAGAACATCAACCGAGATTTTAACACTAGTAAGATATTGGACTTCTCTTGCTATGGACAGGACAATTCTTGTCTATATTTCTACGTTCATTCATTGAAGGCCATTACAATATTCACGCCTTTTAATGGCTTTTTATTCTTCTTTTTAGATGCAAAATCTGTCTTTATCACAGTTACAAGTAAAGGCAGATGCTGCATTAGCTGAGTCTCAAGTCTTTTTAGCAGCATCCAAAGCAAGAAATCTCACCTTCCCTTGTAAGTAAAAAGCGATACAATGTTGTTTGCGTCAGAGCTGAAATTTCATCTTCTCCATAACATTTATTCATTATTATTGTATTGTTTACATTTAAAATTGTTACAACGCAAGATGTTACTTACATGATTATTCATGCTAGCAAAAAGTCAATATAACTATATGTCATCCTTTTAAAGCATTACAGTTCTATTTGCGATCGGAAACACTTGGTAGCAGTGGCATTTCAACTCCACCTCGTTCAATCATTGAGATCGATGGCATTGATTATAGCAAGCATCTTGATGGTTTTAACATTGTCATAGCTGACATCACAACGGGAATCGTTGAATCATCGGTAAATTTCAGAGTAGATTCCGATCCATCGGCAGCCCAACCATTTGTCCAGTATTTGCAAAGGATTCCAGGTATGTGTAGCTACCATTATTATCAATTTATTTGTAGCGTATTGGGTACGAAAGAGTTAACACCGAGAGAAGATAACCGCAAAATTAGCAAGGAGAACTTATATGAAAAGCGGCTGGAATTAAAGCAAATACGACAAGATTATAATGTTTAATTTGTTACTAAGTGTATAGTTTATTGCAGCTTTGAGATCTGTGATTTGCGTTATTTTCGTCTTCTTCTCAAAGGTAAGAAAATAGTTGCTATGGTTAAGCAAGGCCAAGCTCAAGTGTCCTCGATTTATCAGGCGTTGGTATTTGGTGAGCTGATGTCGCTTGGTGCTATACCACCGATAACAGGGGGAGAAAGAGGGTCATACGCGTTGCTTGGCTACAAAAGAGGTGTTGGAGAAGATGTGAATTGGATACAGCAAGTTGGGAAGAACGAGGGACAAGGGATAAGTGAAATACGACAAGATGTACCACTTCAAAGTAGGTTTTCTTGAAATAATTAAAATCAAACTTTTGTGAACTGAAATTCATTCTAAAATGTTGCTTGCATTTACCCCTGTAGTGTCCCTTTTTCTAAAACGTGGGGTCTGCAGAGTTTAAAGAGCTGCTTAAATTCCCTACAACGTAGAAGCGCTAAATTAGCAAGCTTTTCTCAATAATTAATGAGATATTTTGATAATTTTGATAACTGATAATTGTTACAGTTCTTATTTATGTTACTTGTAACACATTTTCTTTTCGCACTGTGATAAGAGGTTGTTCTTCTGGCTTTAGTGGCTTGATAAACTGTTTTTCCTATCAGGTACCTTGGCGGATATGATCAACCAAGCAAACGCAACATTTCATAGTGCTTGGCCTACTTGGCAAGAAGTCAACTCTAGATTTGTCATATTACGTACTATTAACGAGCAATTCCTTCTTACTGAATCTGTTGGTAAGTGGCTGACTAATTCGACATTAACCTCAAGTTTTAACTATAATGATAAGCCTTTAATGAATCGCTGCGATTTGATAAACATCTGGGAATCACTCTAAGATATCTCTATTCCATTTATTCTATTGCATATAAAAATGAATATTTTAAAATGGCAAGCAAATATGTACTTTTTCAGAGTCTATAGTTAATTAAATTTTTTTTATTTTAAAGCAACTATCGTCCAATCCTCATTACAAGCTGCCAATATAATTCTGCAGCAAGCTATTGCATCGGCCTCAAGAGTTCTGATCGAAACAATCCAGCATAATCGAACAATTTATGACATTACTTTGAAGTATAACCAGATTGTTTACAACGTTGGAAATGCTTCAGTATTAATTGCCAATGCTTCATCGTCAGGTAAGCTTGATGAGCTTTTATCAAGGGCCTAATTCCAGAGCACATTTCGTTGGGAAAGTCTTTATGGAAATAAGTGTTCTACATCTCTCTTTTCATTTTTAAGGACGGTTCCGAATTATTCCATTTTGCATCTCCGTGTTGCAGTTTTGTTGGGTTTGAGAAATGCACTTTGTTCAACAATAATTTAAAAACTCGCAACTAAATATATATCTTTAGAAACTATTTTGTTTATTCTTTATCTATAAAGATTACCTTCTGTTTCTATTCCAGTTTCGCAAGCTGAAACAAGATTACCCTTTCAATCAAACAACGTGAATTCAATACAAACATTATATGGACAAATGAACGCAACACAAACATTTGTGGAAACAAAACTCACATCAATTGAAACAAAGTTATCAACCCTGAAAAACTTTGTTCAGCAAGTTCCTTTTAGCATCGAGTTTGCAGTTCTTGATTCAACTGTTTATCAGATACAAGGGTACAGACAAAGCGTGACAAGAGTACTTTATAATGACATTGGGTTTGATATGAAAGCAAATTCAAGTAATGGTGTTATATTCTACATGCTTTCAGAACCTGGAAAGTTGGTAGGTTGATAAATTATATTTATAAAAAAATTTTATAATGTATGAAAAAAGTGAATAAAGAAATGAATAAATCAATGAATGAACGAACGAACGAATGAATAGACGAAAAAAATGATTAAATAAATGAACGAGCGAATGAATGAACGAATGAAAGAATGATTGGATGAATGAATGATTGAATGAATGAGTGAATGCATAAAGTAGATTAATTGATAAGCTGCTTGGTCATCATAAATATACCTTTCTCGATCTAAAAAACATACGTTCTGTTGAAATCGACTTTCAACAAATCTTCATTTTTTTCATTACAGAGACACAGTCTAGGATTATATCTTCAAAATGGATACCTTTATCTGATTTATCAACTTGGTTTTGGGCAGACTTTGATCAGAAATGACATGAGAATAACATTAAATCAATGGTATTTTATCAATGTAGCGAGGTAAGTGATAGCTTTTCTTCTATTGGGAGGTTAATCGTGAGAAATGCTTTACAAAATAACATGGCAAGGTCGACAATCTACATTCTACTAACTAGAACTGATTGATAATTGTAAAACTCAAATATTTTTTTAATTCAAAGCGCAAAATTAACATGATTGTTCTTCTTTCACAAGGCAAGGTAAACGTGCTATTCTGTCAGTTCAAGATTCAAGTGGCCTAATCATATCAAACCAAGGTGAATCAATTTACTCTCAAGATTCAACAACAATGGAATTCACATCTGCAAGTCGTGTTTACTTGGCTGGATTTGCACCTGGATTTATGGTATGTTTGCCTTTTGCATCAGATCTGCTGCACTTCATTTTCATTTTACCACCAATCGATATTTTCGAGCTAACTCTCATGGCTATGATATGATCAGAACAAAGGAATGATAAAATCTTAAACATTTACTTTGCAAGATTGCATATTAGATTGAAGGTGAACAAAATGACCAGGTGAAAGCTTTCTTAACCCCGATTCCTTTGGATAGCCCTGTTTTATTCGTTCTCTTTCTAGACACGTTGGAGAATGCCACTTCTGAGAAGTACACTTTAGGCTTTCTTTGGCTAATTAATCAAAAAATTTTACCCTTGTTTTTTAGACAAGCTTGGTGACATTATATGGCCAATACAGCGGCGTTATCGACAACCTCGTTATCAACAATCTCAAATACAACCTTTGGGGCTATGTCTCACTTTCAGGCATTCCCAAATACGCAACCACTCGTTATGGGTTCAGACCAACTGTGACAGGGACATGGGTGAGCATGTTCGGTAATGGCTTTATTCGACATGGTGTTGGGAGTTTCCAAATCAACGCGGCTTATTCTGAGGTGCAATTAGAAATCCGAACACTTAAAAGTAATGCTGTGATTCTTGGAGTTACGAATTTCTCTGGATCTTTTATTTACGCACTTTACATCATTGGTGGGAAGTTATTGTTCCAGTTTGCATCAGGCGTTGGGCAAAATGCTGCTTTGGTGACTCAGAGGTATGTTAAATTGTTAATTTGATGTTAGGATATGATTTAACAAGTAACGCTAGCCAGCTATTTTAGTGATGATTGTGATAATGATGATAATCAATGATTGATGACTGATAATTGATACGATTGATGATTATTGATGATTGGTGATGATAATTGATGATGATTGATGATGATGATGATTGGTGATGATAATTGATGATGATTGTTGTTTGATAAATGATGATTCATGATGATTCTTGATGATGACTAATAATGATCAGTGATCGATGATTGATGATTGATGGTTGATGATTGATGATTGATGATCGATGATTGATGATTCATCATGATGATTCATGTCCAATGATAATGATGGATTTCTTTTCTATTCATAGAAATACATATGCTGATGGTAGATGGTATAAAGTGAAAATGATTCGAACGTCGATTAATGCAACGTTATCAGTTTCCATGGTTGGATCAACTAATCCTGTTCATACTGAGAACATCAATGTTTTTGCACAAACAACTTTGCCTGAAGGATCTCAAATTGTGTTTGGTGCACCACCTTCATCAAAGTATGCATTTTCAACTGCTCTAAATTTCTCCTTTATCTATTTCTTCTTCTTTCCTCCTTTTATTTATTCATCATCTTCCTTTTAGTTTTCTTCAATTTTGTCCTATTTTCTTCGCCATGTCTATCATTATCTTCTTCAATTTTTATCTTATTCTTTCCTATCTTTTTTTCCTTTAACTTCTTCTTTTTCATTCACTCCTTCTTCTTTCTTCATAACAGTTACTACTGTTTTCTTCTTCTCATACTTTCGCTCGTCTTCTTTCCTTCCTCATTTTGTCTTCATTTGCCTTCTTGATTATTCTTTTTATAATTATTGCTGCTGTTCAGAGTCTCTAAATCTCAAAATTATCTTCCATATTTCAGCTCTGCCGGTCTGCCAACGACTGCCATATTTGCTGGTGATCTCCGATCTTTGTCTCTCAGTGCTTTGGGCACAAAACAAATGCTGTCACGGAGCTTTAATTCCGTGGATAGACAAGCTGAATCGGGATTGAGTTATTATGGAATGGTCGATGGACAGGTATTTACATCAGAATCTACATT
This sequence comes from Catostylus mosaicus, assembly GCA_964019065.1. NCBI lineage: Eukaryota > Metazoa > Cnidaria > Scyphozoa > Rhizostomeae > Catostylidae > Catostylus > Catostylus mosaicus. Next base: position 7,768,587 of record OZ025194.1, on the reverse strand, counting down.
TTATCATTAATATCTTCCCCTCTTTATCCTTTTTAATGTTACATATTTCATCTGTTGGTAAGCATTTACACTTTGATGGTTTTTTAGGTCGTAGCTGGTGCTCGATTTTATGGCTTCATGTGGTGGAACAAAATCGGATCATACTCATCATTATTACCGGGAGACATCAGCCTGATTACGTCATTCAACTTAGTGTTCAAAACAACACAGATGACAGGAATGATTATGTATAGCACAGATAATGTATGTGAATTTTATCAGATTTTGAAGTTGCATTTGATGTTGTACACGGATCTGAACTAGGGACCATTCTTTTCGAACATAGTCGTGCAAGGAACGCTTGAATCTTGTTAAAACTCAAACTGAGTGTTTTAAAACTAGATCGTATTACACGCAAGCGTTTATCTGCAGCGTCTGCTTCTAGCAAGAACTTATAAGCTCCGAACGAGGAAAAATGAAAACAATTTTAAATTAATGATGGTTCCAATGCTCAAACAAAATGTTAGCTAAGCGTAGGACATCATCGAGCTGACAGGCTTAAACAACGAAGTATATCTCATTGCAAATACTGTTAGGATTTTTTGGGGTGTCACACAAGGATCATGTTTAGAAACTATTTTATTTATGTCTTTTGTGTGATTTTCTATTTCAGAACCAATATTTACGCGACCAAAGAGTTCTTGTTTATTTCTACATGGCATTATTTGGTGGAAATTTGGTCATTACATTACATGACAATAATTTTGCAACACTTTCACCTTACATGAGCCAGAATTTAACGCTAAGTGATGGAAAATGGCACACGATTTCACTTGTCTATTTAACATCGAGGTAAATGCTTGATCGATAGTTTTATTTGACTGTAACTTCTATCAATTAACTGGGTAGCTCCTAACAAAACACCCTCCTCCTGTTGGGTATAACTGGTCCCCGCGGGGCAGCTTCCCTTGCTCCTCTAAAAGCTAACTAAAGCTGCCTCGTTTGAAAAGCAAACAGTCCAAATGTGATGATAGGCCATATTTTGCGTCTCCGTGATCTTTGATGTAACTTATTTGCTGCATGCATGTATCATTTGCTTAATGTTGTCTTATTTTCACAGTTTTAGTTATCAGCTTTCCGTTGACGGTGTTGCTATCCACACTGGTTGGTTCGGCAATTTCAAAAGGGAAATAGCAGCAAGTAATCCGTTCTATTTTGGTGGAATCCCAACATCGATCAACCTTCCATTTGCGGTGCCAACTCAAGTTTCGTTAACAATGGATGTTCAAAGTTTGGTCATAAATAACAGGTCAGTTTTCAGTCTTTCGATCAAAAACTTTTAGATATAGATGCTGATATAAATAGACATTAGAAACAACTGCACAAGCTTAGTAATATAGGCATCAAATGTGGATGAATTCAGCCAAATATATGAATATCGTTTTATTTCAGGGCACAGAACTTTCATATGAGCACATCAGTTGGTGTTTCCTATGCAGGAGTTTCTCCAAGTGCTTTTGCCCCCCAACCACCTGGTCCACCCCCATCATGTGGAGCTGGGTTCCCCTCATTTTCTGCTTCATCTGATGCTAATCAAGTGCGCTTTGGACAATTACCGTGGGCAAGCAATCAAAGCTACATTGGATACAATCTAAATGCAGAGCAGAAAGGATACTTAATGTCAAGGTAGGATTGATCAGTTTAAGCCTTAATATCAACAATTACAATCATTTTCTAGAGAGAGTTTATTTCCAACATATCCTGTCTTACCATGGTAATCAGAATCTTAACATTCCACCACTGCTCCCTCTTGTACGCTATAATCCCATCCCTTCCTACCCTATTAGCTCTTTCTTCATTGAATTATTTATTTCTTTATCTATCCTTTGTCAGTTTTGTTGTAACGTTGGATTTCAAAGCTACATCAAAGGATGGAGTCATTTATTATATTGCTGATAATGCTTCGAATCCGAACAAGTACATTTCACTGGAATTATTCAATGGCAGACTTCAATTCTCGTTTAAACAAGGAGGCAGCCAAACTAGAATTTCGACGATGAATGATTATGCTGATGGAAAATGGCATCTTGTGAGTTAATACTGTCAATAATTTGATAGAAATTAGTAAAAAGTTGTAGTTAATAATATGTTGCTAGTTTATAATTTATTTGCCGAAAGGATAGCAAAATTTGCCAACGAAATTCTCCTTCATGGCCAAAAACGCCTTGTACTTGAAACACAATATTTTCCCTGAGGGTGTCACACCCCCTCACCCAATTATAACCATGGCCCTGACTGCATGTTTTGAACAAAAAATCGTCGCTGACTAGACAATATAAGACCTTTGAATCTTTTTCTTCTTATTTCCAGATTCACATGCTTCGATTTAACACCTTCCTGGCTATTTTACTGCCAACTTCAAAAGAGTATCAAAACGGTGCCATTTCATTGCAATCAGAATTTCCCCTTAATACTCCATTATACATCGGTGGCATACCTTACTCGGTCAATGCCCCTCATTTCAACAATCGGAGAGTGGCATTCAATGGCTGCATTCGGAGATTTGAAGTGGCATCATCATTTCAGTATTATGCACTGAATCTTGCTGCGCCGGATATTACTGCCACATCCTCTGGTGTTTCGTCTTGTTACATGAACGTCGAACCTGGCATCTTTTACAATGGGTCAGCTTGGGTTCAATATGGTATGCTATTTTGTTAATTATCTTGTAACCTTGCAAGCAATTCAACCATATATTACTGAGGATGCTATGTATAATAATATCTAGATATTATGATTTCTCAAGACAAAGAGTTGCTCTTGCGGCCATGCTTTATCATCATACGACAGAACCTCTCGCCAAGGGACGCTGCGCTGCGCCACTCAGCGTCCGCATCATAGGCGTTGCCTAAGTTTTTATGGTAGCACATAGTCTTATAATATTTTGAATTTCTTAAATACCGTCATAGAGCTGCTCAATTTCTTTTTATCTATCTTCAGACAACAGTTTTCGACTTGGTGCCAATTTCAACATTTCAATGAGTTTTAAGACGAACAGACGGTCGGGATTGCTATTCTACCTTTACACAAATGACACCCAGAATGGTGCTGGTGAGGTTTTTTATCTATACATAAATCTATATCTCTGAACATTGAGTTCTTTGCTGAGCAAAAAATTGCTCAAAATGTTTCGCTGCTTCGAACATTTCACGGTCATTTATTTTGTCAAATTACTTTTAGATTTAGGTCACAGCAATAATAAAATGTGCGAAAATAGCTCTTGAAAGACCAGATGAACTAAAAACTCAGCAATTTTCCTTCTCAATAGTTAAAATAAGTTGATTTACCAAATTTGCTTACGAAGGAGCAATATCTTATGTTTTCACTATCACTTTAAGTTGTAATTTTTTCTTTTAGATAACTTTACCATCAATGCTAGATTTATTGCTGCTGAGCTTAACCATGGAAAAGTAATTACTTTTTTAATTTTGCTTTCTATTTTGATTTAATTAGCCGAAAGAATAGTGTGAATCAACAATGAAATTTTCTTTTGAATTAATTAAACTTTCTGGAAATCATATGCTGAGTGTTACTATCTACAAAGTAATAGATTTTGTTTTTTCTGCTCGCTCGACCAGTTTTCCATGCTTCAGGAAGCTCATGATATGAGTCTAAAAAAAATTCCCAATACGCGAATGAAAATACAAATGAAACAATGTTTTTGCTACTATAGATTGACGTCCATTATAAGCCAGTTCTTAACGAATCATTGGAAACAATCACGTGGGTCGACCCAAAATCGAACTCTTCGTATTTAATATGCGATCAGCAGTGGCACAACCTCGAAATCAAACTGCTAGCAGGCCTCTTTTCCATTACTGTGGATTCATCCACAACGAGCATGCAAGTGAGGAGGAGCAGTACTTTGATTGGTAATTTATACATTGGAGGAGTCCCTAGTAAGTACTGAGATTATTTATTATCATGAGTTTATATTGGCAATCTAACTAGGATTTATTGATCATATGTTTCTCATGTTTGCTCCTTTGAAGCGAATACTGACCGTCAATTGTATCATTTTAAGTTTCTCAGGATGTATCTTGTACGTTTCTCAAGCAAGCAGGGCCGTCGCTACAGAGGGGTGAGGGGAAGTGAAACCCCCTGGGAAAATACTGTGTTTCAAAACCAAATCATTTTTGGCCATGAAGGAATACTTCATCGACAAATTTTGCTACCCTGTCAGCAAATAGAGGTTTGTACGCCCAATTTTGTTGGCAAATTCGTCGTAGGCACCTACCTCCCCTGAGATAGAACATCTAGCTACGGCCCTGTTCTCAAGGTGTACCTTGTTTGACTTTTCCAAAAGTTTATGACCTTTATGCCTCGTCCAGAAGGCATCAACGGCATCCATATACATTGAATTTGAACTGGTACTACTATATTCTAGATCCTTCTGACAGCGTAAAAATAACCCTATTCAAAACATTGTATGTGTCAAAATGATTTTAGGAACTCGAATATTCCCTTTTAAAATTAGTCCTTTTCGTTTTCAGATGGAATTTCAAAACCTGGAAATTCAGTCAGATTTTTTGGAGGTTGTTTGAAGTCGATGTTTTTCAACAGAAATCGTCCTATTTACGAAGCAAAATACGGAGAAAACATACAATTAGGCTGCCCAACATCTTAATCAAAATGGAGTCTAGTTTTATAAAATTTCACGTTTTATATTTCCGATCATAATTTGTTGCTTTGTAATAAAGTTGTCATGTAAAAAAGCTTAAGTAAAGTTTAATGCAAAAATGAAATATAAAACAAAATTTCATATCATTAATCAAAATTAATTATGTATTTGCTAGTGGTGCACATATTTCTAAACATGAATGTTTCAATGTAATTTTTCGATAGAAGAAAATCGTTCCTTTCACCGATTCTTGTGTGACGTACGAGATAAGAATAAAATTTTAAAATGCTTCTTCACAGAGGCGATTTTTCATGTTCACGAGGCCAGCCTCTTTCAGGGGCTACTCATGGATTGATTATTTTTGGCCTAACATCACGCTGTATAGATTGAAGCTGGCGAACCTTTCTCTAAAATGAAATCTAAATTAAATAAAGATGTATCAACAGGAGAAAAATATGAATCGAAAGATATACTGCCAATATTCTGGGACCTGGCATCTACAGATGAAGAAAAAAGGGTCGAAAGTGTGGTTCATTTGGTGTCAATTTTCAAAGGCAAAGCAGAAGAGAAAAATAATATGAATGAAAAGGTTCACATTTAACTGAATAATCATTTGGTATATTTTGCCACCCGAAATAGACAATTACAATTTAAAATTGAAAAGAAAAGCAATTAAATTTACAATTATACACAAATTGTCCAGGTCAGGCATAATCTTGAGTATTTAATCGAAAAATACCCCTGGATAAAAACGAAAGGACTGCACTAAAGAGATTAATTTAACCCTGTTCCCATGGATATCCTCAATAAAAACTTGATGATTAGGCTATGATTAGATGATTAAATAAATACCAATTTTTGCAAAGTTGTAGCTTGTAAGCTGCTGTTGCAAGACCAGCTGCAAGCAATGCTGCTACCAGTTCACATCAATCGTTTTTGATTTTAGAAAATCTCTGAAGATTTAACATACACGTTAAAGCGACTTGTAAAAGGATCAGGTTCATCAAGAAAAGGCGCCAGACAAGGATTTGGGACAGCTTTGACTGAAATATTGAAAAATTTTGCTGAAGTGAAATCAGATATGATTCATGATTTGATGGAAGAACACTTGTCTGTAAAAGGATCATTTGAAGCACAGGTAAATGGTAAATTGATTCTTTTCTGTGTACAATAATTAAAAATTGGTCAAATCTTTGCTTAAGAATGTGTCTGGTTTTTTTATTTTTTTCTAAAGACACCTTATCTTTTTAGGAAGAGAGAGATGCTTTATTTGGTCAGGCATTTTGTCATGCTGCTTTGATCCAAAACTTTTCATCTGATATGGTGAGCTTCAAGTTGCTAAACTTACACACTTTGCGTTTTTAAATGTTGATCATAGTTGGTTTAGATACAGCATGAGGGAAAGGAATTAGATTATGGGACTTTTTCTTTAGATTAGATTATGGGACAATTTAAGTACCTGAATGATTTAGCTACATTAAAAACATTAGACGGGTTTGATACCAAACTGTGTACAGTTGAATTTTGTTACCTTGGATTTCAGGGGGGGGGGGAGGGGCAGCAAATTGTCCCACTTATTGAATTTTCAAGATATCCAAAGTCTTGACCAGGATCATCCAATCCAAAGGGGAAAAGAAATCCAAGAAATCTAGAAAAGAAATATGACTAAGCAAATGTCTGAGATAACTGGATTCTGCTGCAACTTGTTACAGCTTATTTCAAGCACCCTAGTCTTTGATGAATTAAGCTGTAACTTCCAATCATAAACTTGTTGTTTTACCAGGAAAACTATGGAAAACATATTGAAAGGACAGTCCAAGCGCTGTTAATTCTGATGAAGAAGAAAAGCTATCTACTAGAGTTATGCACAAAATTGATAATTGATCTATTGGACAAGGTTAGTTGAACTTTTTCATATTTTTTATATTTATATGAGAGGAAAAACTCACTCCTACTTTTATCAAGATGATTTATCTAGCATTGGAAAGCTGTTGTGAATATTTTCATTTAGTATTTATATTTTTCAGAATCATAATTTGCTCCCTGAAGAGTCATTATTTTTAAGTTATTTGATTTTTTACCAGATTGGTGCCAAGTGCTTCAAAGATATAGTTTTTCCAATTTTGAAAGAGGATTCAAAGAGAGGTTGGAAGGATTGTACTCCTGAAAGATTTTGCATCTTGCTTGCAGCAGAAAGACATTTTAAGGTATGCTTTTCCAAGCACAAACTTTTATGACTCTTATGCAGTTGGTATTTGCGGTTTCATGAGCAGAATAGTTTTGATTATGAAGAAAATATCTGTGGGTTTAATTTGTTTGATAAATTTGACAATAAAAACTATTTAACATTGTAGGATTCAATTGGCACATCCTTCCTTGAAACTAATTGGAGTTGCGCAAAGCTTTTTGGAATAGAGAATATGGAAGAAATTGCAAAGATACTGATGGTATGTCATTAATATTTTCAAGCCATTTAGTTTAAAAATTTGAGCAGGGAAAGCCAAAGGTTTGGATCTTTATGTTTTTAAAACCTTTATTTATGATCTTGAATAACCATTTTATGATGCAGAATATTTTAAGAAATAGCCTTGCTAGTTATTTCTTTCTCACTTTGTTTAGGAATCAACTATCAATGCCCATCCCCGAATGCATTTGGTCTGGAAGGAGGTATTTCCACACATTCTGGCAAGTAACGAGGGTTTAAAAGCATTTTGGACAACTGTTGTTGAAGGTATGATGTTCTTTTTGCAAGTTCATAATTCCCTTTGCCATACATGTTTGGTGCTTTGTTGAAATAATGTTATTCAAATGACAAGTAATTCTTATCCTTTTATGTAGACAATCTTATGCAATCTACACATGAAAGAAAATTCCTAGCATTCAACGTTTTGCAAGAGATGTTTGCAAAAATTTCCAAGTCACAGGTAAGTGATAAGCGTATCTAACATTTCCTGTTATGTATGCACATTATATAAGGGTGCTGGAAACTTTCCAAGAGTACTTCATCAAAAATGTTGTTGATTAATTATTTTCATGGGCCCCTTTGTTGATCTTTCTTTAGTTTTGCATTGTAATAAATGCCCAAACACAAAAATTCAAAATTCTAACGAATCAGGCATTAAAGAAAAAATTGTTTTGATTAGAGAAGGTCTTTTTAATGGTTTTTTAAGGCCTTGCATGGTGACTGATAACTTCTGAATTAAAATGTAAAATCATCATCATCACAATTTGGCAAGAGTGCAGAGTTTTTTTTTGTGTTTAGATTTTGACATAATCTACTTCCAGTTTTCATAACTATATTTTCATTTCATTTTAGGTTGAAATTGTCATCTCTGATCGTCTGTTGAAGTCAATAATAAACAGTTGCAGTTCAGACAAGAATTACCTTTATTCAGCTGGCAAAAACCTGGTACTCTCATTTTCAGAATTCTTTAAAACATGTAAATCGATTTTGAATACAGTTAACCTTCAAGTTGCAAAAATTACTGAGCTCATTGTCTAAGAGAAGTCCATATCCAATGGAATATTTCTTCCTTTAAAATGTCATCTTTTGCATTTACTTTTAGTTGGCTTGCATTGCATCTCAAATAGCCAAAAATGAAAATGACGGAGTAGCACTTGCGACAATAAACCAAATAATTCAAAAGTAAGTTTAACAATGCTTGTTGACTGTGATACCCTGTCTAGAGTTGACCTTATACACACCTGATACAATGATGTTAAGTTATTCATTAAGAGTTTCACAAGTTTTATTTCTGTTGTGTAGGTCTGGGACACTTTCATTTGATGTTTTGACGAAAACGAAAACAGTCGAGAGTCTTATCGGGCAGGTATGAGCATGTTTTAATCCTTAATCGTATCAAAAAACACTTTCGATTTACAGTTTGATTTGTTTGCCTTTAAAAACCAAGCCACAATTTTATTATTCTTGTAGTTAAATCCAAACAATGTGGTACATTTCATTTCTTGGCTGAAAAAGATTTTCTTAGATGGGAAAGTTGAAGAAATTTCTAGCGATGAAGAGAGGTATGTGATGCAAAATTTTTGTGACATGCTTTTGTCACATTATCTTGAATGAAAATACGTTTTTGCTTATTACTTGCAATAAATCTTGCAGGAACTTTAGAAACTAGCTGATTAGGGTTAACTATGACATTATAATAGTGCTAGAAAAGATTGCAATTTAAATACTGCAACATTAATGCTTTGTAAGTTGTTAATCATTGGCTACATTCATTGAATTGTAATTTCCTAATTTACTAATTTTTTCTCCATCCATTGTTTTTTACTTCGATAGTGATGATAAAGAGACTGTTTCACAGAATAGAAAGTGGGCTGCCTCACAGGTAATATAGGATATTCTCTTTTGATAAACATTTTTTCTATTTTCAACATTTAACCGCTATTGTTTCTCATATCTTGCTGGTGGTTTTCATCTCAAACATCCTTTTGTTTAAAGCATGAAATTGTTTGTAAGATCAATTCTATGAGCAGTAAACTCCGTATTTTCAAAGTAACTACGTTTTGGATGTTTAAGTAAAGCAATATATAAATGTAACCACGTGGGAAGTGCGTTACAAATTGAGATGTGACATGTTCACCATAAAACTGTCGCTAAGTTACCTCAGTTAAAAGAGCTTCAATGTTTATTATTTATAGCTTCTACCTTTACATTTCTATCATTATCATATTTTGTTATTATTATCATTTATTTTCTTCCTTACAGATGCTTCTTGTTATGAGAAGTGCCAACCTAAAAAAGGAAGAAACCTGGCTATTGGATGTTGCAAAATTTCTGTTTTTTCATGGCCATTTTCATACCATTAAGAAAAAGAGCAAAGATGAGGTAATTTTGTTTTTTTCGCGCTTGTGTTTTAGAATATTTCTGTTCTTCATTTGTGACATAAAATGGAAAGAATAAGTCTCAATGTGTTTAAAATTTACTTAAAGACATTTTTATTTTGTTCTTCTTTAAAGCTCTACGTTCTTTCTGATCCTGAAATCGAAGAAAATGTCATTGGTCTATGCAGAGAAAGGTTTATTGGAGCTCTTTCGGAACTTTCGAATATCCACTTGTCTTCAGAAGGTATGATGACACAAGCAACAAGCTTGTAATGTGTTTTATTTTGCATTAATTTAAGTTTAACTTGAAAGATTTTTTTATTCATTTCCTTATCAATTGATAGTCTATTGATTGTAACTTTTTTTGTTTCGTTTTTGCAGACAGTTCGAGCGTTAAGGCGGGGAGTAACTATATTCCTGGAACTCTCAAAAATGGAGATTATTATGCTTACGATTTAGTTACATTTGCGCAGGTTTGTGGATTGTAATGGATTTTCTTAATTCAATTTACTTTAATGTATTCTATTGTTATCCTTTCTACCTCTCATAAAACCCCTGACGTTCCGTGGAAGCAAGTTGCTTCAACAATGAAGAAAACATGTTAACTTGGAATTCATCATAAGATGGGGTCGATTAGCATGTCATGGTTCTTCATTTATTTATTAGTTGTTTATTTATTTATTCAATATATATTATTATTTATTTTCAAGGGTTTGCTGCAAGATTCAAAGTACGTAGCCCTCAATAAAGAATGGAAACCCGAGGTATAAACTTTGAAAATATCCCGAATGTTAATTTCACTTTTCAAATGTTGATATCAATTATTAATCGCTATTTTTTGTGAAACTATCTTTTGTCTTGAAAACTGTTGTCTTTTCGCTTAGAATTAGAAAGATATCTGTAGATTTTAATGTGGATATCTGTAGTTATCGATGAGTAGATGTGTGACTGTAAAGTTTTATAAGTTGATTCTTTTGAAATTTATCTTCGCATCTAACTCGATATATAATATTTTTTGTAATCCTGTTCCCAAAAAAGGCAAAGGAGGTGTTTGATGAAGCTCTTGAGATTGTTCAAAAAATCAGAGAAAAGGTATTGCGATAAAAATCATCATTTTGCTCCAATTTCTTTGCAACATTTCCCAAGTTTTGACTCATGGTGAATAAATAACTTTGTAAGAACTAATTCAAGTCTTGATTATCTCCAAAAAGCATCGTTTGTTTTGAAAAGATTTCATATTATCCGTAAACAGTTTGTTGTGTAAGGCTATTACTTTTGTTTGAACTTCATTCTGTTTTAATTGATTCCAACGAAAAATTTGTTATTTGATAGGTGCCAAGGCAATCAGCTATGTCTGAAGAGAGAGCCTTTGAACTTCTGTTTCTGCACAGTTGTTTGCAAATGTTCGATAAAACAGATGAGGCTGCTGACGTCATTCAGGTTAGCTAACCCTATTCATATTTCATTCAATTTTTGAGGTAAACAATTATTTATTTGTTACATCTTTCTCTTTTCCTTAACATGTTTGAGGTGTATGATTAGTGGAATCATTCCCCCATCAGGAATTAGTTCAATGCTACAAAAAATTGAAAGAAAAGAAAAAGAAAAAGAAATCTGATGAAGGTAAAGGAATATAACATAAATGTAAAATTGTTAATGAATGATGGAAAAAACTTAAAATTTTTGTGAGGAGGGAATCCAACCAGTATTATATTTCATATAGTTTTGTTTCCAAATGTCGGTGTTCATAATTTAACTTTCATATTGTTATAAAAGTGTTTTACTGTAATTTCAATGCATTGCTGTTAGCTTGTAACAATGCGTGGTATTTATTCTATAATTAAAGTGGTCTTTTTCAACTCTTTATTCACTCTCAGTGATTTAATTCCAACGACAACTGTAGATTAAGGGACGGTTTATAGTAATTTTTTAAGCTTGACATTCGAAGTTACTTTTCACTGCAATGTAAGCCATTTCTATTTCCAATACATCCATACATTGCCAAGGTTTGTAATGACTTTAATTTTTTTGTCAGAGCCACATTGGTCAGAAGTTTTAACCGAAATCTTGCTGAGTTTCCTCGCTCAGTCATCACATATGATGCGGCAAATCGTCAACATGGTTTTCAGCATCATCCTCCCTCATATTACCCATACTGCATTTCAACTTATCAAAGAGGTTTGTATACCGTTTTATATTGATAGACACTTTTATATATTTTCATTCAAAAGCTCATACCCTCAATGTTTAAATACTATTATAGAACTTCTCAAATGAAAATTATTTCGAAGACTTTTCCCCTTTGCTTCATCATTAATTTATTCATTTATTTTAAGTATTTTAACAATAAGGTGTGAACTTTTGAATAAATTTATATATTAAATTAGATATAATGAAGATTACTGTTAGCCGGTCTGCTAAAAATAATGCTCTATGCCGTAGAAGCAGAGCTATACTAAACTTAATAACAGAACACGGCGGTTTGAGTTGTTACTTTTAGCTTTACGCTTGACGCAATCTCCAGAAAACTTAGCAAATTTAATAGTTAAATTAAATATTAGATATGTAATGTATTTGTGTATTTATCAAAGAGGTTTGTATATAACTTATTGCTGATTTATCGATTCGATTTATCGAATTGTTTGATTTTGTTTTGATTAGATTTGATTCGAATATCTCCAATGTGATTATCTCTGATTTGATTTGATGTGATTCGATTTGTATTTTCAGGCTTTGAGACCAAAGAAGAATATTGGCGAAGATGGACTTGAGATTGTGAATGATTTAGGTAAACACATTCCATGCTGTTGTACTATACTCGTTCTAAACTGATTTTAAAGTAACAAGTTTACGAACTATCCTAGCTATGTGAAAGCCCATGTAAACGATTTTTTTTCACGCAAAATTCGTTATTTAATCATTGAGTTGATAACGTTAAAATTTTGTTTTGTTTTTCCTTGATCCGTTTGATTTACATATACGTTATTCCACACTTTATTTGTTTCCGCAGCTTAAAACAGTGTAATGATTAATGTAGTTAACGAGAAAAATTGTTCGTTTGTCAAATGAATTGATTTAAAGATATCACCGATTTTCATCGATGTTAACTTAGAATACGAAATTGTTCGCAGATGAAGAAGGTGAAATGGTAGGACCTGAAATGGAATCAGATGACGAAGATGATGATGATGATGATGATGACGAGGTAATATTCTATTTATTTCCTTACTCCCGTTATATTTCAATTCGAACCATAAGTGAGGTGGTTTTTATCAATTATTAGAGAAATATATCTTTCGTGAAATGATGCATAGTTGTTGGAAAGAATTTCATATGAAGAAAACTTGTTTTTTCTGTCATGTAGAATAGCAAAGATTCTAGTGATGATGAATCAGAAAATGATGCTGGTGAAATCGACGAAGCTTTTCGAAGTGAAATTAAATTAGCATTAGGAGAAGCCGCAGATGTATCTGATGAGGTACTTTTAAAATTGATCTCTTTTGTGTTTTGTTTGGCCCCTCTAAAATTGCTAGAGTCTCCCTAAGAGTGTAACCTTGTTAACTATACTTCTACCTAGTTAAGTTCCTTATTCCATAACCAACAGATTCAGCTTCTTCTATTAACATGTCTCACAATTTTAATGACAATTGTTTAGAGTAACAGCAAAGATTATAATGAGAAAGACCAAAGTGACATTGATTTAGAAATCGTGTATTCTTACTTCCTATGGCCTTCTAAAAATCTAATCCGTCATCCACTCATTCACAACTATTCCCTGTCCCCCACATTTCCCTTTATTCCTTAGTCCGTGGTCCTGACTTTTCCAACTGAAAATGATAATTTTCTAGAGTGACAGTGATGATGACAATGATGACAGTGACATGGATATGGACACGGTGGATCCAAAGGTTTTGGACTCAATGGACAAGGCTCTGGCTGCCGCATTTAAGACAAGACAGTTGGCAAAGAGTGGCAAAAAGAAAAAACAAGGTACCTTTGGTCATCAGGAAATTAGTTGCTTAATTAATATTTCAGGAACTAAACATTTCTCGTGTCATATTTTGTTTTTTGTTCTCAGTTTTTTATCAGTAGGCATGCCCTAGAATTTACAGTTGAACAATGCAATGTTATGTTTTAAGGTTGTATTTTACATTATAAAATTTACAAAACCATCATAAGCTTTTTCCCGTTTTTAGAGGAGAAGAAAACAATCGTGCATTTCCGATTGAGGTATGTCCGTTATTTGGTTAAGATATTTTACTCTGATATTACGATTTGAGTATTTACCAAAAAGCTCACAAGGCATTAATGCAATAATCTGCTTCTCGTTCTTGTATCGTAATTATCATTTCAACCTTTGTATTTCTTTTACTATTACAATATCACAGTTTTTTTTATGATATTCTTAATCTTCAGAGTTTTAGATATAGCCGAGCTCATAGTTAAAAAGCAACCAAAAAGTCAGTTAATCTTGGTATGTTATTTTTCCAACTTTTTTATAAATGCTTCTTTACATTAAGCAACTAAATTCTTTCTATCCCCTTTGTTATTAGTTATTGTGATTATTTCTTTTGTAATTTTCCCTTTTTTAATGCTTATTCGTCATCTTTATCTTAATTATGAAATTTAATATTTCTTGGAGAGAAGAAAGAAGGTGTGCTATTGATATGAGTAAACAGGACTCAGAACTGTAACCATTGCGGTTTTAGTTGAAAGGGGAACCCCTCAAAGAAGAGCTCCTTTTAGATTATTGCTTTGTAATTAATATTATAATTCCATTCTTTACATTTGGTTTAAGAAAAGAAATGTTTCAATTTGAAATATTCATGATCGCTTATTTACAATAAAATATATTCTAATTGCAATAAAAGCTAGGTAACTAAGATACAATTTGCTTCTGGTGAAGTTCCCACAAACTATTTATCTACATATTTTGGAATGCTCACACTTCCACGATTTGATTCCTCTCTTATAGCTAGCACTTTATGCCTTGAATTAACATTTACCAAAAATCTTTTTCATCCATTTTTGATGCCAGGATCTGATTGAGCCTCTTCTTGAAGTTATCAAAGTTTCAGCAATGTACAAAGAAGAGAAAGAGTTGCATGACAGAGCGCAAGGAATTTTGAAAAATAAAATTTGCCATGCACGTGAGGTAAATCTGAATAAAGTTTTGATTGACACTTATTTCTGGCTCACATTAGCAAAATATTTTACAGTCATTTGTACATGAGATCAGGTGAACTGACACGGGCAGAAGTTCCGTGTTGCTATCACAATGCAGATACTTTGAGATCTCAGAAATTCGAAGGATGATAAACTTTTCTGGTTGATTATTTTGTTAGAATCCCAACGGTGATGACGTTGACAAAGAGAATGTTCATGTCAAAATTGAAGATTTGATCAAATTGGCACAGAATGGTGAGTTATTTGTACCAACTAATTGATCTTGCCATGGCAAACTCTAGGAACCTAATGTTTTTTTATCATCATTTCAAGCAGTCATTTTAGATTATTAGAAAGAAGAGTGTATTATATTTAAAACAATTGAATGATAGATTGAATACTTTCAACAATCTAGTTCGTTTTATTTTATTCAATTATTTCCAATAGCATCGTCTGTTCAAATGGTCAACCTGATAACACAATCGTGCATGTTTTTGGTATGCTTTATATTTATATATTGCGCTTTTTAATCATAATATATTTTGTTAATCTAGAAAAAAATGTTTGCATAAGTGAAATCATAATGTCTGGTCTTTTCATAGGGATATTCATTCACATTTTCAAATGCCATTCCAAGGCTCAGCCGTGTTAGGTGTGTTTGATTCATGTTGAGAAAGCCCAATTTTATGCTTTAAACTTGAACTTTTTTTATTATCCTTAAGGTTCTTATGCTTCTTAAATGCCAGAAATTGTTGGCCTATTTTGGAATTTCTCGTAACATTTGCCTACAATTTCGTACCCACCATTCTTTCCTTTTATTTTCGAATCTCATTAAAGTTTTTCTCATATGTTTAGATTCGAGTTTTGCGAGGCAAAGAAGATTTAAAAGAACCCTCGCCATTAAAAACAAGAAAACAGAGGGAAAAGCAGAAGAAAATTGAAGATAAAGAAACTGCAGTTTTTGTATGTATATCTTGTTAAACTTTATCATCTTTTATGCAAAGGCCAGTTAAGTCTTTGAACCACTAATTTGACTGTTTTTTGATAAAAAGTTTACATTCATGTTTACGATTATTGATTTTTGTTTTCAAGTTTCATAATGTATTCACTATTCTCCTCGTAGGGTTCCATCGACTGCCAAAGAATTGTAACTTGCTATCAAAATGCTCTGGATGATTTTATGACGAGGAGGTATGGTTTACTAACATTGAGTTCCTTTACACTTCTTCATTTCAAGCTTCATCGAAGTCAAATCAGATGTGTGCAAAGCTCACATGAATATTGATTATATTGGCTAATTTTTGCTAGCACCCAAACTAAGGATGTAAATGAAGATGCATTACAAAGCCCAATAAGTCTCTATTTCTATAGTGCTATCGGTGATTAGAACAAAATTCAACACTCTTTAATGAAAGACCACCTTTTTGGGTTTTCATACATCAATCATTCAATATCAGCATTGATTGTTTAATTTCATTTCCAGGAACTCACATTTGCAACCAATAGTTTTCTTGGAATTCATCAAAAGATATCCGGTAAGATTACTATTTTCATAGATAAATACAATCCAACCTTGAAGGTCAGTTTAGCGATGGACCGGATTTATGGTCAGGATAAAGGTCATGCTTCGATATTAGATAATTACCATCTTCTGTAATAACTCATAATTTTTCTGTTTATCTTTTCTCAGGCAATTGCATGGAAACTTGCATCGTCTTTAGCAATTTATATATCAAAAGCTGTAAATAATTTCAGAAAGGTAAGTTGTTAATTTTGCTATCAATAGCTCGCTCCAGTTGCATTAATCAGTTTTTATAGAAAAACCTTTGGCATTAAATGTGATTATTAAAGCTGCCAAAAATGTTATTAGATGATTATGCCAGAGAAAGGCAACTAAGGCTGTAGTTGCTCGCCACAAGAGAAGGTAGAAAAGGGTATTATAGGAGTGCGTAGGAATAACGAATCATTCTTTTATAGGTACAAGCTTGCGAAATGATTATGCAGCTGATATCAAGAAAGGTATGGTGATCTACCACATTGTTTATGTCGTACGATTTACATCGAATTTATTATGTTTGTCAATACATATCTGAAGTGAATTTTGTGGAGTAAATTCTGTATGTTTTTTTGCTGTTTTTAATGTAGTCTGAATGCAGCGATGAAGACTTCAAAGATTTTGGCATCCCATTGCAACAGGAGCTAATAAAGGTATATTAAACATATTAAGTTTCGTATATCTCAGACAAACAGAGAATAATATCTTTTAATCGTGTGAATCCTGAGTAATATTCCTAAAAGTATGACCATTTTTGTTTGCTTGAATCAGCTTTTGTTTGATATTAATAAATGACCATGTTTTAATTTTTTATTGTTCGTTCCACTTTTAGATTTTCAAACATTCGTGTGATGAAAACTTTTCGATGAAAGCTAAACATCTTCACGAAGTTGTGAAACTAACTGATAAATTTATCAAAGAAAACAAATCAAAACTAAACGTAAGTTCCAACTTTTAACTATTGTTATTTGGCATTTCGGTTTTATGACTGGCTGAATTATTGGTTTTCTAATTGATTTATTGATTACTTCATTGATTGATTGATTGATTGATTGATTGATTGATTGATTGATTGATTGATTGATTGATTGATTGACTAAGTGAACAATTGATTGATTGGTTGATTGATTTATTGATTTATTGTTGGATTTATTGATAGATTTAATGTTCGATAGATTGATTCATTAATTGATCGTTTGATTGGTTTATTGATTGATTGATTGCAATGTTTGTAATGTTTGGTTGGATGAATCTTAACTGACACTTCTTATTGTTGATTTTTCTTTCACTTTTCAGCTGCCATTTGACAATCAGTTGGTGATTTCTATTAAGGCCGCAGTTGAAGGACCGATTATGAAAAGATCGCCACAGCTTATGGCTTATTGCAAAAAGATAATCAATTTACTTTCTGAGTATGGATTTTCGCATTATTATCTCCTTGCTATTTCAGGGATTTATTAAAGAGACAGCGGGCATATGCAAATGCTATCTAAAAATTTATTGACACAGTTACTGCTTCCTTTGATAAAATGTAATATCATTTTATCTCCTGCTGCATCTAGATTCGAAGCAATTATATCAGCAAAGGGATAATATCTTAATCCTTTAATTTAATGATATTTTTACCTTTAAATTCCACGCTAATTGATATTCTAAATATATCAGCGCAGTTGAGCCATGAATAACGGTGTGTTCTTGTTAGCCATTGCAAAATTGTAATCTCCTATTTTATCAGTATAATTATTTCTACTTCTCATGAAGTAGAAGCGAAAGCACATAAAACAAAGTAGCTGTGTTTCTCGGGTCCAAGTTTTTAAAATTTGATAGAATAGTTTTCAATTTTGTTTTCTATATTTTATTCTATATTATATCTTAATCCTATATTAAAAGGATGATTTTGAAACTATGGCTTATGATTTTATTTCGTTGTGTTTTCAGGGGAAGCAGTTTGAGTCCTAACCGCAAAAATAGGAAACGAAAAGGTGGTTCAACAGAACCAGGAAATGAAGAGAAAATTAATGGAAGAGTTGGTGAAGAGAAAAAAGAAGAAAAAATAGAAATATCAACTGATGCTGATGATCAGATGAGTAAAAAGAAGAAGAAGAAGAGAAAAGAAAAATAATGAATGATATAACTTTCAAGCTTTGTATTTTAAAGATAATGGACTTGAAAAATATCAGTTTGGCATTTTTAATTTCAATTTCTTTTCTGTTTCTTGCCTGAAGCCTTGGAGTTCTCATGTTGAAAATTGATTGGATATCTCTTCCCCAGCCAAACGGGCACTTTGTAAATAGAATCGGTGATTTTCACGCCTTATTGTGGGACCGTTTGAAGGGTTTAGAAGACAAATTTCATATTAAGTTTCACAATTTAGGGCTTTTGAAGAATTGAAAATTTCAAGTTTATTTTCCTGGTATTTTGAAAAGGTTTTTGAGGCAATATATGAAGCTTATGATTGTTAAAAGTACGGGAGATCGATAAGAAAACTAAAAAAGATTTCAGCAAAAATTTAAGGGGAAAAGATTTCTTGATAAAGCGAAAAATGCATCAGGAGTTGTAGGGAATAGTATGATGAAATGTATGTATCACTATAAGAAAGGAAGTAAAGAGAAGAGAAGAAAAACAAAATGGAAAGTAAAAAAATAATAGACATGACTTTGGATGTAAACATAAGTCTTTGTCCTGTTCTTTGTTGGAATGTGTTGCAATGTTTCAAAATAAAAATGTTTTCATGCAGAATGTAAATATTTTTTACCACAAGCAGAAAAAAACGTTTCATTGATTTGTAAATTGGCAGCGATGCCAGAGGCGTTACATGTCAGGAAGTAACATATGCTAGTCATGTGATGACGCATTATGACAGTGTCCGGAAAATATCAAGTGTCCCGTAATCCGTCCTTTTATCGTAAATTATTCAAGCGTGAAATTCCATTGTTTTTAATTTAATTTCTTTTCGGTTCATTGATGCTGATGTGGTTCCCAGTCCCTTGACCGCGCAACAGGAGGGCGCCGAATTTCATAAAAATGCAAAACTTAACCATTGAATATTTAAAAAATAGAAAAATGCACCGAAATCTCGAGAGAGAGGAACAAATCCCATATCGGTAGTAAGTTAACTCTCTTGGGTGAAATAAACTATTCATAATTGATATTTGCTGCTTGTGATGTACATTAAAAAGAGTTTGAAAATGGAACCACGTAAGGACAGAGAAAGCAACCCGGAGACAGAAGATTTAAGGGTAAATTGAAATTTTAATGTTTCTTCTGTGTTTAATCCATTATTCCCATCTAATTGTAGGCCATGTTTTAATAATGAATATGTTTTGAATTAATGCTGAAAGTTCTTAGCAGTTTTACTTTGACAATGTTGTGTCAATGCAAACCTTGAGATGGCGTTACGCGCCAACGATTCGGCCTAAATTGAAAACAACTGAAGTTCTTTAAACTTTTACCTCAGATTTTCCCATTGGAAGAAATGTTTTTGGTGTAAAAAGTAAATGGAGACAGGGTTTTAACAATGTACAAATTAGGTAACTGAATTGTGAATTTATATTGTAACGGACAGGGATATGTATCGGTCAAGTTGCAAGCAGTTGCATATATCAGGGCAAGTTGTATCTTGAATTTTAACGTCCGCTTACGGATAGGAAGCGTCATAACGTTTGAAATCATTTGAATTTGAAACTAGAAAACGAAAAGCAAATCATTCTATTACTTGACTTTCGATATGAGCCACAAACTAGTCGACTTTTTCCGCGAAAAATATTCAAATTTCCACTCTTGGTTTTTTACACAAGCAAACAAACATGCTTTGGTTTTTCATTTGCTACTGTGATACACAGTATTTATAAGGAAGTAAAACGTGGCATTTTAATTTATTAAAAGGACGTTTAAAAATTTTGGAGATTCATAATCTGACACTTTTAACTTCTGGGAACAAAGTTAAACTTGTTTTTCAGGCACACCTTTGATTTTGACAAAAAATGTAGACTTTTTTTTCTAAGAGAATGGTAAATGTTGCAAGAATAGAATAGCCCTAATCCCCTAATTCAAAGATTTTTCAGAAAGGGCCTCTAATTAAGCATTTTTATCTTCACTTTCGATTTTAGAATATGTTGATGACATTTCGGATTTCGGAATTACAAGAAGTACTTTGTACATGTGGACGACCAAGGTCTGGACGAAAGCATGAACTGTTAGGAAGGGCACTTAGCCTTTTAAGACAATCTGAGGGGACGAGTTTACGAGAGCGAGTAAAAAACAGGATTGTAGAACTATATAGAGCGAGATTTCCAACAAGATCTCTGCGAATGTCTGTTTCAAATTCGCTTTATTCATCTGTTGATGGACATAATAATGGTGTAGAGTCACCTCATACAAATGGACAAAATATCATCACAAGCAGAAGCTCGAGTGCTAACGAACCTGATTCAACGAGTAACCACTCAAGCAGGACTAATTATGATAAGCAACCCTCGTTAGATACTTTGATTCAATCAGATACTCATAAAGATTCATATCGAAACCAGTTTTTATCACATGATAAATTTGATTCATCAAAAAGCCACCAAAATACAAATATAAACACACTAACACGAGCGCAGAATGGAATACCAAGCAGATCTATTTCATCTGACCAAGGATTCTTACTTAATAGTGACACATGTCACGATGGAATGCCCGTTCATCCAGATGTTAGATTTATCAACTTGCCATTTGCTGAACTGCAAGATATACTCATTAAGCCAACGAGTTTGGGTAAATAAATTTATTGTCTCTAAAATTGAGTAATATTTCTACATAAGTGCGATTGTGTTCAAGGTTTGTGTTTTTATAAAGTTAATTATGTTTAATAATATGCTACACATTGTTTTTACTTTTTTACCCATTTTTTAACGTATGTAGAAAATTGAATTACATCACATTGACCATTAGTCATCACTTAACCAAAAGAGGAACCTTTGTAATGAACCTCATCTTCTCAAGATTTGACCTTGCCCTAATCTTTGTCTATGACGTTATTCCTCAGTCAACTTATTCATTTTATCTCACAGTCCCTGGAAACACTATGAATTAAAGCATATTATGTTATCCCATCGCCCAGTTAAAGTCAAGTCATGTTTCTTTTCTTATTCACAGGTCAAAAAAGGCACTCTGGTTTTCAAGATATCAGCCTTGTTTTTCATTTATCGCCTTTGCAAGTTCAGACCATAACACATTCAAGGTCAGTTCCCATTCAGCAAATGTCATCAAACGTTGTAATTTAAATTTGAATGAGACTCACAGATATCCACGGACTTTATCCCCACAAATATAACCCATTTTTCAAGCATGTTTTAGTATTTGAAGAAAGCAAAGGTATTTTGTTTTTTATCAATGAATCTTCTCTTTTGTCATGTTTTCAGTTATCCCGCATTGAAAAGTCCTCCCCCCGTACAAGATGTCTGCCAAAAAATTTATCGTGCCAAACCAAACTTGAAAACTGCAGAAATGTCTCAAAACTGTCAAATCATTATCAAATAAGCTCAGCCATTTTGTATCAGTGCAATTATTTTATGTTTTAGATCATACTCGCTTCAGTCAAGGGTGGAGTACAATGTCCAGGTCCTTCTGAGGTATGTCTAATCATTTACCATCTGGTGCATATTAACAGTTACTATTTTGATGAATTAGTTTGAAGAGCAAAGCATCAATGTATTTTTTCAATGGCTTTGAAGCCAGAACTCAAAATATTTGTTTTAAGGCCCCTAAAATTCACAATTTGAGATGAGAATGATTTTTCTGTTGCAGGTTTTGTTTGGCAGAAACAAGTTGTGTGCAAGAAGACTCTTACCCATCAAGATGTTCAGTTAAAGTTAATCAAAAAATATGTCCTATACCGGTAAGCAATCCACTTTGCAAAACCTGCAACAAATGAAATAAAACTATGAAATAAAACTAAAGAAGTGAACAAAAGATGCAAATGAACTTTCTGTATGTTTTGAAATTAATATAGTTTAGAATCCTAATTCAGAGCTAAATGCCTTTTTAAAATGTGTTTAGGGTCAACCACCACCGAATTCACAAAACATGGAGCCAAAGAAACCCCACAGGCCAGTGAATATAACATCATTTTGTCGATTGTCACCAATGATGGCTAATCAAGTCAGGATATCATGGGTACCATCAGATATGGGCAAGGTAACTTTTCACCATTTTATTATTTTCTGGTATTTGCATTCTAACTGATTATAACTAACAACACATATTATTGTTTTGACAAGCAATATTTTTTGATAGTTAAATTGATTGATTGATTGATTGATTGATTGATTGATTGATTGGTTGATTGATTGATTGATTTATTGATTGATTGATTGATTGATGAGTTTATTTACTGATTTTTTTGGCTTGTGTTTGTCAATTCATGGACAAGTAATTTGGCTTCTACCAACCCCACATCTTAACACTATCAGTACTTAGTAACCACATTCACCCCCCTTGATTTACAATATACCATAAATGGTGATTTCTTTCTTTCATCAGAGGCACTGTGTCACAGTTCAATTAGTCAAATGTGTGACAGCCAGTACATTGATACAAAGACTCAAATCAAAGCCATTACGAAATGCTGACCATGCAAGGGCATTAAGTAAGCACATTTTTGTTGATATTTTAAATTTCATTCAAAACCACTGATCTTTTGATATACAAAAAATTTGAAGAAAAAATTCATTGCAATCCATTTTTGGAGTGAAGTTTAGGGGATGCAGATACCCTATGTCGCATTTTTTGAGATTTCTTTTGCATTTTTAATGTGCTGCTTTTTTCATTTTTTGCAGTCAAGGAACAACTTGCTCACGACCCTGATAACGAAGTCGCAACTACAAGTCTCAAAATCTCTCTTTGTTGTCCGGTAATTAAGAATTCATTTTGTGTGTCTTTTTGTGCAACATCAATTTATGATTTTATTTTAGGCGTTTCTTGTGTTGTTTTTCTCATATTTGACGATATATTTCACGATTTCGTGTTCCCAGAACCTTGATTTGTTTACGATGCAGACGAGACGTCCTTCAAGCTTTTAACTTAAACATTGACTTGATTGGTGATTCTGTGAATGTTTCGTTTTAGATTGGTAAAACTCGGATGACATTGCCGTGTCGAGCCACTACATGCAACCATGTTCAATGTTTCGATGGATCATTGTATATTCAAATGAACGAAAGGTATTTAATGCTTGCAATAAAGAAATACTTTGATTTTTATTGACATCTGAATATATCACTCGATGTTTGACATTGCCAGCTAAAGTTTGTTTTGATTGTACAGTAGAACTCGTTAACTCGAACCCTGGGTAACTCAGGCATTCGCTCAATCGTACAGATATTTTGTCCCCCTTAAGGTTTACGAACCTAATCAAGACTTCAGATATCTCGGATATTCGCTAAGTGGGACGAAGTTGCTGTCACTCCTGAGGGTCTCAGTAAACGGATTATACATTGTGAAAATAAGAGGTGTCATAAACGTGTGATATTTCTTTTAGAAAACCAACTTGGACATGTCCTGTTTGTGATAAAAAAGCATACTACGACCTTCTTGTTGTTGACGGGTAGGTGAAATCTTTATCAACAGTATTATGTAGTATAATGAATTTTTGATAAAGTTATTTGAATCTGAAAAAAGTAGGGAAAATGATAAGTCATTTCCTCCTTGGTTGTTTGCTCTTCCGCTCTTTTTGTAACAAGTAACCGGTTGTGTTGGTTGGTTCAAATTTGTTTTAATTCTTCACAAAGAAATCCAAACGAAACTGTAAACAGTTGCGTTGCGTTTATTTCTTCAACAAGTTTTTCGCGCAATAAACTTCAAATGACTTCGAGAAAATATTGAATGCTGCATTTTAGTAAGCTATGGTTTCTGGTTTTTTCAGGCTATTTACGGAGATTCTTCAGAGTTCACCGGACAGTAATGATATCGTTTTTTTTCAAGATGGATCATGGAAAATGCAGTCGGATCTTGGTAATTATCAATTGATATCTTGTATTTTACAGAGACTGCAAATCTTGTATTTTTGTGCCTGCTATGTGATAGCTTTTTGTTGAAGACTGGCTTTGATCTGAAGGGTTTTTGGGCTTGGGTTATGCTTTGCGAAAAGGTATAAAGTCGGCAGAACAGCCTGACTAACAACAGGTTTGCAACCAGTGAGCTTGCTATCACCCGACCATCTTTAGTAACCTATGCAAAGAATGCTACATAACTAATGACTATAATTTCTTTGTATTCCAGATCAAGAAAATAAGTCAGCAATCACAACTATAATAAGTACGCCATCATCTTCATCATCATCGAACTTCAAAACGGAAGGTAGGTTGTTGCAAAATTTGCTGTTCTATTATACCTGTTTGTAAGGCATTGAGAAAGTGTATTAATTGCATTTAAAAATGTCAAAAAGTTAGCACATTAGCCCCTCAACTGCACATTGACATAGATCTTTTTCCCGACATCCCCCCCCCCCCACTTTGTGCCTATGGAATTATTGGTTTTTTTTATTTCAGCCCCCCCCCATTATTGAATATTTTTATTTCAGGGCCCCCCCCCCCTGATGTCTTCTGCTTGAAAAACAGTTTTTTCTACTTTTATCCAACTTTCACTAAGAAATAAAACGTTTTATTTCAGACAAGTCAAAGGACAGGGAAGTAGACACGATTGATTTGACGGCCGATTCCAGTGATGAAGAAGACACTGCGATAAGTACTGCAAAATCGATCTCCATGAGGTAAATATATTTCTTTTCAATCGCACAAAATAGCAAATCGTATTTTGGAGATTTGATTCAAAATTTTGCAATGTGGTCTTCATGATTTCTGCCAAAACATTTTTCTTGGTTAATTCCATCTAATACGTTTAACAGCTTCATATTCACTCAGAAATGAGTCATTTTTCACTAAAGAACCAAACATAGTTATATATGGAACTGAAACAGTCTCTTAGAGGTGTAGCCAAATCTGGAACAGTATACCGACTGAAACTAGAATTGCAAACAAAAGGCAAATAAAACTAGTAATTAGGATTCCATGCACCTGCAAGTTATGCACCCAGTATGCACCAAATCTAGGATACATCACATAGATTTATAGGTCATATATCTCATGTATACACGCATATATACTGGATCATGTTGTTTTGTTATATTAGTTGATATTGTTATGCCACGTTAGCTAGTATTTGTTATGTTAGTTGGTATTAATTAGTTTATTGTAATTGTTTATAATTAAGCTAGAATTTGTATCCAACTTTAAATAAAGTATCAACAAAAAAAGCTGATTATTCTAACATTTTGAGCTTCACCTTGACCAGGCCAAGCTGATATTTTGGAAGTTTTATCTCTCGCAAAAGTTTGTCGCACTGTTTGAGAACTACTTGTTCGTTTATCCCTGGCGACCCCCAGACCATTAGTTCTGTTTGAAGGACAGATTGATAGTTTTTTTGACACCCCCCCCCCCACTACCAGTCTCTTCAAAACAGTTTACCTTCGTTCAAGCTTTTCGAATTTTTATTTGACAGTTACAACTCATCTGCAAGTAATCATCGAGGACCCCGTGTCAGGCAAGTTCCAGTTGTTCCTTCATCATCTCTGCCATATCACCATTTCCAATTCGAGCCTGAAATGCAAGGTAGGTGTCCTTGATTTCGATGTATTTTGTGTAATATCTCAATTAAGTTTTCCCTTACTATTGCTTCCTTTCTTTCTTTCTTATTCTATTTCTTTCATTTCTTCTGTCCTTTCTTTCATTCTTTTTTCCTTTCTTTCTTTCATTTTTTCTTTCGTTCTTCCTTTCATTCATTATTCATTCATTCCTTCCTTCCATCCTTCTTCCTTCCTCTCTCTTTCGTATATTTTATGAAAATACAATATTTTGTATCTCTTTTTTTGTCTTTCTAGGCCCAGATTTCTACTCCGTTCTTCCTGAAGAGGAGAGGGTAAGAAAGCATTCTTATTGATTTCATCCCCATGCCCTTGTTACCGTGTTGCGCTGCCCCAATATCAAGCTAGGGAAAGCATGTAGTTATGTGCGGCTTATGATGAAGGGGTAAGGCTAAGATGAAGGGTAAACGGTTAAGTATCAAATGTTTAAGTTGGTAAGTGGGTATGTAGCATTTAATATAGGCGAGAGCTAGGGCTGTTGCTAGGGCTATGACGTGAAAGTTTCATTTGCTTTGCTGCTGTGTTATCATTGTTTGGTGTCGGTTTTAGGTAAGCTTTACAATTCTTATATTCTTCTTGCGAAACAATGAATCACCATGATCCAGTCCAACGCGTCTTGAAAGAGTTTTTAATAGCATCATCTGAAGGGACGCACTGTTAAACTGGTTTTTAAACAATTAGGTTGAAATCACAGGTATCATAGGATAGCGATTTTAAACTTCAGATGTTTTAATAGTTTCTACTCTGTACTTTTAAGAGATACAATCTTAGAAAAAGGAAAATGAGAACATAATTGTTTTAATTGAGTTGCAGGTGAGGTAATATTTTAATCAGAAGATGAATTTATTCTGATTGTTTTCTTTCTTATTATTTTGTACGATTTACATTTTTACTCTCTCAGCTGCTTCATGCTACTCTTATTTCTCGAATCTTGTATAAGGATGAGAATGAGGCTCAAGAAGTATCATGTTCAAGTTGTATTTCCTGGTTGATGGTTCTCTATTTCGTTACGTGCCTTGTAAACGATAAAGCATGCGGTCCAAATATTTTTTTAGAGCCAGGCTTAACTATAGAGTGAGTGTGATCGAAGATCTGAAGGCAAAAAAGATTTCGGATAAATGATTGAAATATTGTGATGACGTGCAAGCTTTCTCGTCCCTTAAATGCTGCATTTTTGTGGGATGATTCTCTTGATTAATTTTTGATTATTTTTGTTTGTTGAAAACGCAAGTTTTTAACAAGACACACACCCATTCGATTTTTCCAATGGGGGTTTAATTCCCAGCCAAACAGTATTGCATCATAAAGACTATTAATATTTTCTCATTTCCTCCCGAGTAGGTCCACATCTTTTGTTTATCTATCAAATACTCATGTCACCGTCACAAGGCCCAAAAAAGTTGTTAATCTTCCTTCGGACAAAAACATACCGTAAGGCGAACCTTCCTCACAGGACAATAGAATATAGGCATGACTTTGGTATGGCATAAAAGTTTCTATTGTCTTTCGTGGACCTTCCTCCAGCTAGTGACCGTGTGACTGTAATGTTTTCTTAACTCTGCGACCGTCAATGGTCGGTATATTTTAACATTTTGCAACTTGGTTTCAGATGGCCGCCGAGCTCTACTTGGCACAAACAGGATTGCTGAGTCATTTGCATGAACCACGATACTCACCTTCCGATGTTATATCTTTGGACTAATGAAACACCTGGTTTTGAACTGAGCTGAGCTTGTCGTGTTCTACACCCGGACCGATCTACGCCCTGACTGATCCGCACATGGACTGATGCATCATCGAATGGTATCTTGCATGTAGCATTGTAAACTTGTTATCTATTCATGTTTAGTGCATAGCAACTCTGGCTGCCCTGGCTTTTAAGAGTGCATTGAATGTCGGTCAGACATGATTTACAACGTCGTATGCGCCTTTGTGTTCTTTTAAGATTTTATCTTCGGAAAATTCTGGCTTTTTTATAATTCTATAAAAATAGTTCTATAGTTCTGTAAAAAACCCAGCTTGTTGAGTTTCGAGATATTTCAAACTTTCAGTATTTGATGGTTTAACAATAGAAACACAACCTTTTCCTGTCTTTAAAAAGCACTTATGTTTCTCTTGGTTTTTTCATCAGAATCTGCAATAAGTTTAATATTTTTTGATTTTATTGCAATAAAGTTAGATGTGAATGATCAGTTTTTTTTAGTTTGTTGTTGAACTGTGCTGATTTTCAACTTATGGCCCAATTGAAAGTCAGTGCGGTTGTCTTAAAGCACCGCATTTTCGTATTGTAAAAAGTTTTCATACATTAATTAGAAAGTCCAAAAACTCATAATTAAGGTAGAAAGTATAGAAAATGTTCGTTATGTGAACATGTTTTTGTTTAAATTAATTGTTGATATCAAGCAAAATTTGATGGAGGTATGAGCACGTGTCAAGCGATGTTTGCTTGTTTATGTCATAATGTTGCTAATAAGGACCAATGGCTTGTTGCTACTGTTGCAGCAAAGCTGCTACTAAATCTCGACAACTGGAAATTTTGGGGGCTTCTCCGATAAAATAAGTGAAAACCTTGAAAAAAGCTAGGAAGTCTATTAAGAAAAATTCACGGAATTCTGTCAAGTAAAAAATTGTTGGCGATGTAGCAGCGAGTTGTTAGAGACACAATTTCATTTAAATTTACAGATCCATGGCCTGTACTTTCTAACATCTTCAAAATTTTTTCTTGATGATAGTCGGTAGATTTTTCCAATTTCCAAGGCATATCAGAGGATAGAAAGTTGATTTTCGTTGGCCCCATTGCAGGTTTAAGTTTTCATTCAAAGTTTCTAGAATAAGTCTTAAATACGAGCTTTTTCGGTCAGTCACAAATCAACCTCGACCTCTTCCCAAATTTCTGTAAAATTAGTCTTTTAAGTCCTTCTACGTGCTACAGTTGCCAAATCAATTTCCTTTGAAACGTCTTCGAAATACGAGATGGCCACGAATCATTTCAAAATTCTTCCAGTCACCATAGATTCCCTTGTTGAATTTCAATATATATTTTGTATTAGTTTTAAATCGTTTACACTTATTGAGATGCTGTAAAAAATGATTCTTTGTTTTTCGTTTTTCGTTCGTTTGGCTTTCAGAGGAAGCGTTAAAAATTGTTCAATTTTTGCCCAGAAAGTAAGGCTGTAGCCTTGCCTATTTGAAAATATTTGGCTCATTTCAAAATTGTTCAATTTTTGCCCAAAAGTAAGGCTGTAGCCTTGCCTATTTGAAAATATTTGGCTCATTTCAAAATTGTTCAATTTTTGCCCAAAAGTAAGGCTATAGCCTTGCCTTTTTGAAGAAATTTGGCTCTTTTTAAGATTGTTCAATTTTTGCCCAAAAAGTAAGTCTATAGCCTTGCCTTTTTGAAGAAATTTGGCTCATTTCAAAATTGTCAATTTTTGCCCAAAAAGTAAGGCTATAGCCTTGCCCTTTTGAAGAAATTTGGCTCATTTCAAAATTGTTCAATTTTTGCCCCAAAAGTAAGGCTATAGCCTTGCCTTTTTGAAGAAATTTGGCTCTTTTTAAAATTGTTCAATTTTTGCCCAAAAAGTAAGGCTATAGCCTTGCCTTTTTGAAGAAATTTGGCTCATTTCAAAATTGTTCAATTTTTGCCCAAAAAGTAAGGCTATAGCCTTGCCTTTTTGAAGAAATTTGGCTCATTTCAAAATTGTCAATTTTTGCCCAAAAAGTAAGGCTATAGCCTTGCCTTTTTGAAGAAATTTGGCTCTTTTTAAAATTGTTCAATTTTTGCCCAAAAAGTAAGGCTATAGCCTTGCCTTTTTTAAGAAATTTGGTTCATTTCAAAATTGTCAATATTTGCCCAAAAAGTAAGGCTATAGCCTTGCCTTTTTGAAGAACTTTGGCTCATTTCAAACTTGTTCAATTATTTGCCCAAAAGTAAGGCTATAGCCTTGCCTTTTTGAGGAAATTTTGGCTCATTTCAAAATTGTCAATTTTTGCCCAAAAAGTAAGGCTATAGCCTTGCCTTTTTGAAGAAATTTGGCTCATTTCAAAATTGTCAATTTTTGCCCAAAAAGTAAGGCTATAGCCTTGCCTTTTTGAAGAAATTTGGCTCTTTTTAAAATTGTTCAATTTTTGCCCAAAAAGTAAGGCTATAGCCTTGCCTTTTTTAAGAAATTTGGTTCATTTCAAAATTGTCAATATTTGCCCAAAAAGTAAGGCTATAGCCTTGCCTTTTTGAAGAAATTTGGCTCATTTCAAAATTGTTCAATTTTTTGCCCAAAAGTAAAGCTATAGCCTTGCCTTTTTAAAGAAATTTGGCTCTTTTTAAAATTGTTCAATTTTTCTTCAACAAGTAAGGCTAAAGCCTTGCCTTTTTGAAGAAATTTGGCTCTTTTTAAAATTGTTCAATTTTTGCCCAAAAAGTAAGGCTATAGCCTTGCCTTTTTGAAGAAATTTGGCTCATTTCAAAATTGTTCAATTTTTGCCCAATAAGTAAGGCTATAGCCTTGCCTTTTTGAAGAAATTTGGCTCATTTCAAAATTGTTCAATTTTTGCCCAATAAGTAAGGCTATAGCCTTGCCTTTTTGAGGAAATTTTGGCTCATTTCAAAATTGTCAATTTTTGCCCAAAAAGTAAGGCTATAGCCTTGCCTTTTTGAAGAAATTTGGCTCTTTTTAAAATTGTTCAATTTTTGCCCAAAAAGTAAGGCTATAGCCTTGCCTTTTTTAAGAAATTTGGCTCATTTCAAAATTGTTCAAATTTTTGCCCAAAAGTAAGGCTATAGCCTTGCCTTTTTGAGGAAATTTTGGCTTATTTCAAAATTGTCAATTTTTGCCCAAAAAGTAAGGCTATAGCCTTGCCTTTTTGAAGAAATTTGGCTCTTTTTAACATTGTTCAATTTTTGCCCAATAAGTAAGGCTATAGCCTTGCCCTTTTGAAGAAATTTGGCTCATTTCAAAATTGTTCAATTTTTTGCCCAAAAGTAAGGCTATAGCCTTGCCTTTTTGAAGAAATTTGGCTCATTTCAAAATTGTCAATTTTTGCCCAAAAAGTAAGGCTATAGCCTTGCCTTTTTGAAGAAATTTGGCTCTTTTTAAAATTGTTCAATTTTTGCCCAAAAAGTAAGGCTAGAGCCTTGCCTTTTTGAAGAAATTTGGCTCATTTCAAAATTGTTCAATTTTTGGCCCAAAAGTAAGGCTATAGCCTTGCCTTTTTGAAGAAATTTGGCTCATTTCAAAATTGTTCAATTTTTGCCCAAAAAGTAAGGCTATAGCCTTGCCTTTTTGAAGAAATTTGGCTCTTTTTAAAATTGTTCAATTTTTGCCCAAAAAGTAAGGCTATAGCCTTGCCTTTTTGAAGAAATTTGGCTCTTTTTAAAATTGTTCAATTTTTGCCCAAAAAGTAAGGCTATAGCCTTGCCTTTTTGAAGAAATTTGGCTCATTTCAAAATTGTTCAATTTTTGGCCCAAAAGTAAGGCTATAGCCTTGCCTTTTTGAAGAAATTTGGCTCATTTCAAAATTGTTCAATTTTTGGCCCAAAAAGTAAGGCTATAGCCTTGCCTTTTGAAGAAATTTGGCTCATTTCAAAATTGTTCAATTTTTTGCCCAAAAGTAAAGCTATAGCCTTGCCTTTTTGAGGAAATTTTGGCTCATTTCAAAATTGTCAATTTTTGCCCAAAAAGTAAGGCTATAGCCTTGCCTTTTTGAAGAAATTTGGCTCTTTTTAAAATTGTTCAATTTTTTCCCAAAAAGTAAGGCTATAGCCTTGCCTTTTTGAAGAAATTTGGCTCATTTCAAAATTGTTCAATTTTTGCCCAATAAGTAAGGCTATAGCCTTACCTTTTTGAAGAAATTTGGCTCATTTCAAAATTGTTCAATTTTTGCCCAATAAGTAAGGCTATAGCCTTGCCTTTTTGAAGAAATTTGGCTCATTTCAAAATTGTTCAATTTTTGCCCAAAAAGTAAGGCTAAAGCCTTGCCTTTTTGAAGAAATGTTGGCTCAGTTCAAAATTCTTCAATTTTTGCCCAAAAAGTAAGGCTATAGCCTTGCCTTTTTTAAGAAATTTGGCTCATTTCAAAATTGTTCAAATTTTTGCCCAAAAGTAAGGCTATAGCCTTGCCTTTTTGAGGAAATTTTGGCTTATTTCAAAATTGTCAATTTTTGCCCAAAAAGTAAGGCTATAGCCTTGCCTTTTTGAAGAAATTTGGCTCTTTTTAACATTGTTCAATTTTTGCCCAATAAGTAAGGCTATAGCCTTGCCCTTTTGAAGAAATTTGGCTCATTTCAAAATTGTTCAATTTTTTGCCCAAAAGTAAGGCTATAGCCTTGCCTTTTTGAAGAAATTTGGCTCATTTCAAAATTGTCAATTTTTGCCCAAAAAGTAAGGCTATAGCCTTGCCTTTTTGAAGAAATTTGGCTCTTTTTAAAATTGTTCAATTTTTGCCCAAAAAGTAAGGCTAGAGCCTTGCCTTTTTGAAGAAATTTGGCTCATTTCAAAATTGTTCAATTTTTGGCCCAAAAGTAAGGCTATAGCCTTGCCTTTTTGAAGAAATTTGGCTCATTTCAAAATTGTTCAATTTTTGCCCAAAAAGTAAGGCTATAGCCTTGCCTTTTTGAAGAAATTTGGCTCTTTTTAAAATTGTTCAATTTTTGCCCAAAAAGTAAGGCTATAGCCTTGCCTTTTTGAAGAAATTTGGCTCTTTTTAAAATTGTTCAATTTTTGCCCAAAAAGTAAGGCTATAGCCTTGCCTTTTTGAAGAAATTTGGCTCATTTCAAAATTGTTCAATTTTTGGCCCAAAAGTAAGGCTATAGCCTTGCCTTTTTGAAGAAATTTGGCTCATTTCAAAATTGTTCAATTTTTGGCCCAAAAAGTAAGGCTATAGCCTTGCCTTTTGAAGAAATTTGGCTCATTTCAAAATTGTTCAATTTTTTGCCCAAAAGTAAAGCTATAGCCTTGCCTTTTTGAGGAAATTTTGGCTCATTTCAAAATTGTCAATTTTTGCCCAAAAAGTAAGGCTAAAGCCTTGCCTTTTTGAAGAAATGTTGGCTCAGTTCAAAATTCTTCAATTTTTGCCCAAAAAGTAAGGCTATAGCCTTGCCTTTTTTAAGAAATTTGGCTCATTTCAAAATTGTTCAAATTTTTGCCCAAAAGTAAGGCTATAGCCTTGCCTTTTTGAGGAAATTTTGGCTTATTTCAAAATTGTCAATTTTTGCCCAAAAAGTAAGGCTATAGCCTTGCCTTTTTGAAGAAATTTGGCTCTTTTTAACATTGTTCAATTTTTGCCCAATAAGTAAGGCTATAGCCTTGCCCTTTTGAAGAAATTTGGCTCATTTCAAAATTGTTCAATTTTTTGCCCAAAAGTAAGGCTATAGCCTTGCCTTTTTGAAGAAATTTGGCTCATTTC
Organism: Catostylus mosaicus; assembly: GCA_964019065.1. Classification (NCBI taxonomy): domain Eukaryota; kingdom Metazoa; phylum Cnidaria; class Scyphozoa; order Rhizostomeae; family Catostylidae; genus Catostylus; species Catostylus mosaicus. The sequence goes on along the minus strand of OZ025194.1, from coordinate 7,735,280 downwards.
AAAATTGTCAATTTTTGCCCAAAAAGTAAGGCTATAGCCTTGCCTTTTTGAAGAAATTTGGCTCTTTTTAAAATTGTTCAATTTTTGCCCAAAAAGTAAGGCTAGAGCCTTGCCTTTTTGAAGAAATTTGGCTCATTTCAAAATTGTTCAATTTTTGGCCCAAAAGTAAGGCTATAGCCTTGCCTTTTTGAAGAAATTTGGCTCATTTCAAAATTGTTCAATTTTTGCCCAAAAAGTAAGGCTATAGCCTTGCCTTTTTGAAGAAATTTGGCTCTTTTTAAAATTGTTCAATTTTTGCCCAAAAAGTAAGGCTATAGCCTTGCCTTTTTGAAGAAATTTGGCTCTTTTTAAAATTGTTCAATTTTTGCCCAAAAAGTAAGGCTATAGCCTTGCCTTTTTGAAGAAATTTGGCTCATTTCAAAATTGTTCAATTTTTGGCCCAAAAGTAAGGCTATAGCCTTGCCTTTTTGAAGAAATTTGGCTCATTTCAAAATTGTCAATTTTTGCCCAAAAAGTAAGGCTATAGCCTTGCCTTTTTGAAGAAATTTGGCTCTTTTTAAAATTGTTCAATTTTTGCCCAAAAAGTAAGGCTAGAGCCTTGCCTTTTTGAAGAAATTTGGCTCATTTCAAAATTGTTCAATTTTTGGCCCAAAAGTAAGGCTATAGCCTTGCCTTTTTGAAGAAATTTGGCTCATTTCAAAATTGTTCAATTTTTGCCCAAAAAGTAAGGCTATAGCCTTGCCTTTTTGAAGAAATTTGGCTCTTTTTAAAATTGTTCAATTTTTGCCCAAAAAGTAAGGCTATAGCCTTGCCTTTTTGAAGAAATTTGGCTCTTTTTAAAATTGTTCAATTTTTGCCCAAAAAGTAAGGCTATAGCCTTGCCTTTTTGAAGAAATTTGGCTCATTTCAAAATTGTTCAATTTTTGGCCCAAAAGTAAGGCTATAGCCTTGCCTTTTTGAAGAAATTTGGCTCATTTCAAAATTGTTCAATTTTTGGCCCAAAAAGTAAGGCTATAGCCTTGCCTTTTGAAGAAATTTGGCTCATTTCAAAATTGTTCAATTTTTTGCCCAAAAGTAAAGCTATAGCCTTGCCTTTTTGAGGAAATTTTGGCTCATTTCAAAATTGTCAATTTTTGCCCAAAAAGTAAGGCTAAAGCCTTGCCTTTTTGAAGAAATGTTGGCTCAGTTCAAAATTCTTCAATTTTTGCCCAAAAAGTAAGGCTATAGCCTTGCCTTTTTTAAGAAATTTGGCTCATTTCAAAATTGTTCAAATTTTTGCCCAAAAGTAAGGCTATAGCCTTGCCTTTTTGAGGAAATTTTGGCTTATTTCAAAATTGTCAATTTTTGCCCAAAAAGTAAGGCTATAGCCTTGCCTTTTTGAAGAAATTTGGCTCTTTTTAACATTGTTCAATTTTTGCCCAATAAGTAAGGCTATAGCCTTGCCCTTTTGAAGAAATTTGGCTCATTTCAAAATTGTTCAATTTTTTGCCCAAAAGTAAGGCTATAGCCTTGCCTTTTTGAAGAAATTTGGCTCATTTCAAAATTGTCAATTTTTGCCCAAAAAGTAAGGCTATAGCCTTGCCTTTTTGAAGAAATTTGGCTCTTTTTAAAATTGTTCAATTTTTGCCCAAAAAGTAAGGCTAGAGCCTTGCCTTTTTGAAGAAATTTGGCTCATTTCAAAATTGTTCAATTTTTGGCCCAAAAGTAAGGCTATAGCCTTGCCTTTTTGAAGAAATTTGGCTCATTTCAAAATTGTTCAATTTTTGCCCAAAAAGTAAGGCTATAGCCTTGCCTTTTTGAAGAAATTTGGCTCTTTTTAAAATTGTTCAATTTTTGCCCAAAAAGTAAGGCTATAGCCTTGCCTTTTTGAAGAAATTTGGCTCATTTCAAAATTGTTCAATTTTTGGCCCAAAAGTAAGGCTATAGCCTTGCCTTTTTGAAGAAATTTGGCTCATTTCAAAATTGTTCAATTTTTGGCCCAAAAAGTAAGGCTATAGCCTTGCCTTTTGAAGAAATTTGGCTCATTTCAAAATTGTTCAATTTTTTGCCCAAAAGTAAAGCTATAGCCTTGCCTTTTTGAAGAAATTTGGCTCATTTCAAAATTGTTCAATTTTTGCCCAATAAGTAAGGCTATAGCCTTGCCCTTTTGAAGAAATTTGGCTCATTTCAAAATTGTTCAATTTTTTGCCCAAAAGTAAGGCTATAGCCTTGCCTTTTTGAAGAAATTTGGCTCATTTCAAAATTGTCAATTTTTGCCCAAAAAGTAAGGCTATAGCCTTGCCTTTTTGAAGAAATTTGGCTCTTTTTAAAATTGTTCAATTTTTGCCCAAAAAGTAAGGCTAGAGCCTTGCCTTTTTGAAGAAATTTGGCTCATTTCAAAATTGTTCAATTTTTGGCCCAAAAGTAAGGCTATAGCCTTGCCTTTTTGAAGAAATTTGGCTCATTTCAAAATTGTTCAATTTTTGCCCAAAAAGTAAGGCTATAGCCTTGCCTTTTTGAAGAAATTTGGCTCTTTTTAAAATTGTTCAATTTTTGCCCAAAAAGTAAGGCTATAGCCTTGCCTTTTTGAAGAAATTTGGCTCATTTCAAAATTGTTCAATTTTTGGCCCAAAAGTAAGGCTATAGCCTTGCCTTTTTGAAGAAATTTGGCTCATTTCAAAATTGTTCAATTTTTGGCCCAAAAAGTAAGGCTATAGCCTTGCCTTTTGAAGAAATTTGGCTCATTTCAAAATTGTTCAATTTTTTGCCCAAAAGTAAAGCTATAGCCTTGCCTTTTTGAAGAAATTTGGCTCATTTCAAAATTGTTCAATTTTTGGCCCAAAAAGTAAGGCTATAGCCTTGCCTTTTGAAGAAATTTGGCTCATTTCAAAATTGTTCAATTTTTTGCCCAAAAGTAAAGCTATAGCCTTGCCTTTTTGAGGAAATTTTGGCTCATTTCAAAATTGTCAATTTTTGCCCAAAAAGTAAGGCTATAGCCTTGCCTTTTTGAAGAAATTTGGCTCTTTTTAAAATTGTTCAATTTTTTCCCAAAAAGTAAGGCTATAGCCTTGCCTTTTTGAAGAAATTTGGCTCATTTCAAAATTGTTCAATTTTTGCCCAATAAGTAAGGCTATAGCCTTACCTTTTTGAAGAAATTTGGCTCATTTCAAAATTGTTCAATTTTTGCCCAATAAGTAAGGCTATAGCCTTGCCTTTTTGAAGAAATTTGGCTCATTTCAAAATTGTTCAATTTTTGCCCAAAAAGTAAGGCTAAAGCCTTGCCTTTTTGAAGAAATGTTGGCTCAGTTCAAAATTCTTCAATTTTTGCCCAAAAAGTAAGGCTATCGGCTTGTCTTTTGAAAAAATTTGGGTCAGTATTGTTGAACTGTATGGTCAAGTTCTAAGGCTGGTTAAGAATACGAAAAAGGAACTTGATAAGAAATTTAAATGGGATATTGAATGGTTGTCCAATGTCACATTACACTATAGAGAAAATAGGTTCTTCAAGTCTAAATATCTTGTTTATGAGTGAAATGCTGAATAGAGTATATAACAAATCAATTTATACAATACATCAAAAAATCTTCCCCATTAGTCCATCACAAAATTAACGCTCAAATCAATGTCAAATGACAAGAGGACACAGATTAGCTACAGTTTTCACTAGAGGCCAGGATTGTAACCAATAAACACGTGGGTTCTTCTGGGGGAGGGGGGTTTCAAAGGTTGGGAATGATCGCTAAGGATTGGAGAATAAACCCAACGGAAACTCGCAGAAGCTACAGGTCTCCAATATGAATTAAGAGAACACCACTTTTAGAAAATCCAAAATCAGGTCCGGAAAGGAAAGGTGGACAAAAAATGCATAATGAGGAATAAGAGGGAAGGGGGAGGGGAGAGGGTGAAGAAAAGGGGAGAGAAAGGGAGATGAGGACCAATCTATCATGCACATCTTTAAGCAGATGGTGTCAATTGTAAAAAAACAGTACTAATCTTGCAATCCGCAAGTATTTATAAGAAAAAAACAGGTTAGTATTTGAGTTGCAATAGCTTGATCTCAGAATCGAAATTGTGCAGTTCAAGTCAGCAAAAACGTCTAATTGTGCCTCATTAAACAACACAATAGCCTCTAATAATGCATTGTGAATTGAAATCAGACAATGCATAGTTAATTTGGCAACAAGTTCTTAAATCTACATATTGTTACCATTTTTGATAAAATCTAAAAAATTTCAAATCAAACGAAAATATTCTCATGGTAAAAAAACGTTAGTTATCTACCCTAGCCAGAGTAATGAAAATGTTTTGAATATTAAAATATCCAATATTTAAATACTTTGTAATTAATCCCAAGTTGTGTTAAAACACAAAGTTAAGCGAATAGTCTACAATCTACTTTAATATAAAAAGGCTTGTGGGGGTTATTTTTCAAGAGGCTAGTATATTTTAGCATGCACCTGTAGGACGGGTTTGGGTGCCTTAACCCACCGGTGAGGAGAGAAAACGTGCAAATGTGGGTGAACAAACCTACCATGGAGAGTGAGCAAATGAGGTAAATGTGGTGGGCAGGCGCACTACAGGGTTGTCTTACTTCTGGTGTGAGCAAGTCTGTCATTATGGTTTTACGTTTTACTGCAATCTTACTAGGTTGAGCAGCGTCCGGGCAAGAGAAGTACCTTTTTATAAGTTGGGGATCTTTTTCTGGATAAACAGGCTGCAACAACCATCACCTTGCTTCGTGGCATACAAGAGTGTAGATCACACGCAGCTTACCATATAATAATTAACTATCTAGTAAGGTTATGCATGCCAAATAAGTAACTCTTTAAGCCTACATGTTGGTCCCAATCAAGTAAAGGATCCTCCTTTGTACTTTATAGTTAAAACTCGACAATTATTGTGCAAAACTTTCCCTTCACTTCCACGCAAAATTGATTACGGCCGTTCTCAAGAGCCTTGAACATTACTTTATCCAAAACTCGCAAGGCTGCAATGCATTCTGGTTCTAGAAATCCCGTTATTCGCAGCTTTAACACAACGCTGGATTATTCCAATCACTTAAAATTCAAATATTAGCCTTTTATTATGATGGTCATATCACCAAGCTAAACAAATATTTAAAACATAACTACTTAACTACTAGAAAAAGATGACATCTTGATCATCATTGCCACTCTGATTGTTTGTAGGCCTTCTGTGATTAGAGTTCGGTGACGAGTGATCCTGTCCTTGTATCACGTGATGCTTCTTGTGCAATGAAGACAATGAATTGCTTTTCGATGATTTTCCTTGCTCGCTAATGTACCTCTGTCGTTGTAATTGTTGGTATTTTATTTCAGTAATTTGCTTATTCAATTTTTCGATCGTTCGCTCAAGTTTTGCAGTTATTTCTCTTTGCCTGTTCATTTGTCGTTCATTTTCTTTTTGCTGTTGGATCATCTTAACTTCGATGCTTTCCCGTTCGGATTTCAGTTTATTTATTTCCGTTCTTGAACTGTGGAGTTCGACTCTGATGCTGGAATAACAAAAACGCTTATAGTTAAAACTGTTTCAAATTAGAAGTTTCTTGATAAATAATAAGAACATCTGATTCCAATAGTTGACCGAAAGTACAGTTTTGCATAATCCTGCAGGAAAAACTTAGTTATCCAAGGAAATCTTTGCAGCTGTCAATTCCATTGCAACATCTATTTAAAGAATTTGGAGGGATAAAAATTGACACAGGTATGCAAACGTACCATTGACATAGTATCCAAAAAGACCATTGTAAAAGGATGTAAAATAGCATTGGTCAATAATAAGAAGACATAACCCTTATATGCAAATTTGGTCGATAAAGGTGTATTTGTTGGTGACTAGGGAATCACCATCTTCTAACTCTGGGGTTCAAATCTCAAAATGCTTGCAAAAGTTGTAGTTCTTTCAAATTAAGAGTAGAGAGGGGTATCTCGGAATCTAGGCTTTATGAGCACTGTTTTTGGCCGCAAACAGTGCAGCTACATTCAGTTATAAATCATTTTGCAAGGACAGTTAAGTAGTCCTTGGATGAAGCCAGATTAGAAAGAAACGCAGCTTACCTGGCAAGCTCAATGTCTTGTTTATTTGTGATGTCCTAAAAAGAGAATTTAAGAAATCAAAAAATGATATTTCACAACAACGAATTAGCAAAATTATGAGGATATCCTTTTCAGAAGGAAGTAACAAGATGGTTTGTCATTCACCTGGAAGAATAAGCTCCCTAAAATCTTACAAGTATGATAAAAAAACACGGAACATAACCTACCACAAGAGAGGTAAGGTACTCCTTCAAATTTGTGACTGCCATAAGTTTCTGCAAAAAAAAGTTTTTAAATAAACACTCATAAAACACATGATGACTGCCATAAATGGCCTATTTTTTAATAGTTTCCCTTAAATTTTATCCCACAAACTTTCCCAATTATGTTTTGTAACATTTTGCTTTACAATTGGCACGAATTAAAACAGTTTTTAGTCCCAATAAAATACAGAACCTAAACTAATAACTGCTAAAACAAACACAAATCTATGCTTGAAACTCAACAATTTAATCATATAAAACTTACCTGGGCTGTAGAACCCGAAATTGGCGAAAGATTTGAAGTGGATGATGAGGTCGAGGACAAATCTTCATTGGATTCGTTTGGTTTATTTCGCGCAATAACAGACATAATTCCTTGGCTTGTTTTTCGCAATCTTTCTTTCGGATCTTTAATTCCATGATCATTTTCAAGGATATTTAATGTTTTTCCAGTCAGCGAGATTCGGTTTTCCTGTTTCAACGAACTCGCCCGCGAAACATGAATTGGTGGTGCGAGAGATTTCGAATTTCTGTCGAAACCACCGAAAGTTTCGGCACGTTTTGGCGCAGTTGTTGAAGAACTTGGGTTCTGAGCTTCGGGATGGTGATGGGCGTCCGAATCGTAAATCAATGTCGTTAATGAACTCGCTAAAATAAGAAGAGTAATAGATGAATTTTATGCACGTTTCTAACAGGGAAAATATACTATAAGATCAGTATTGAAGGAAATATAGTTTAGAAAAACCACTTCGCAAAGCATTTACGAATGTGTTAACCGTTTCATCTACTCCTCAAAAAAAACCCAGCTCAAAGAACTTGGCTAAAGGGTTGCAAAGTTAACGCAAATTCAACGAACCTTGATTCGATTAAAATCAAGTCATTAATGAAGGAAATTGAGGCCACTTAAATGCTTAGAAAACTTAAATAAAGTTCTTCGGAAATAATAATACAAAATAATAATAATGCAGTGTAGATAGTACCAACAGGAGCAAACAGTGGCATATACTTGGCCAAATATTGGGAGGGAGCTTTGTATTGTATTGGTAAGATGTTGTCACACTTGACCATTGTTTAAGAACAAAAGTCTATTGTCTTCCATAATATTGATGGGGGGGGGGGCAGCCCCAGGTGTCTGCCATCGAATGAACAACTGAAAAATCTTACCTTCTGTAATCGCTTTTTCCAACGTTTCCCTGAAAAATCAAATAGGAGAGTTAATCAACATGTACAGTTGAATTCTTCGGGAAGAAATGAAGTGCTAAAGCTCCTGTCAATCGTGGAGTGAATCTAGATAAGAATTGAGGACTATGGAAATAATTTAGATGAAAATGAACATAATTCAATGGTGGGTTGGTGAAATGACACGCAGCTGATAAAATAACAGAAACAGAAATAGGAACATAGCTGACTGACCTTCCTTCAAGCACATCAGTGGCAGTTAGATCAAGATTTGATGTTGAATCCTAAAAAAGCGAAATTTATATAAAACAACGAATTCACCATAAAAAAATTCGAATAAAAGCATATTTGCTCTGGAATGAATGAGGGAATGCATGAGTCAACTAATGAATGAATGAATGAATGAATGAATGAATGAATGAGTGAATGAATGAAGGAATGAATGATTGAGTGAGTGAATGAATGAATGAATTAATTAAAAGTATTTACATCTATCGAATGATGAAAAAAAGGATTGAAGGATCAGGAGGGTGAACTCTTTTCCACAATGATATCGAAATAATGATCATATGAATGAGTGAATGAAAGAACGAAAGACAAATGAACAAAATAAAACCATTTAAGATCTTAAATAATTTTACCTTAGAAGTAGATGCAATCTTCTCAATCAATTCCTGAAATGAAACGAAACAACAAACCTCAGACAACATTCAGGATAACTTACTAAGACCTAGTTTTAGACGTTGATTTTCGTTAATAATTTTATTATGGAGCAAGTATTTTTAATCGAAAGACAATTATAAAACAGAGGGAGGGGGGCAGAGCGCCTGACCAAGAAAATGGAGTTAAAATTGATCTGAATTAAAATGCAAAAGAATTTACCTTCATCTCGACGACTAATTTGTTTTTCTCAGCAATGAGATTCACAAATTGATAATCAGCAACTTGAAGAGCATCTTCAAAAAATGACAAAAAATAACAAATTAATTGCAACATAATTGGCATTATTGTAGTTTGAGATAACCAATATTAACCAACTTACCCTGTTAATTGTTGTTTAAATGACAGAACACGACGGTTTGAGTTGTGACTTCAAGTTGTCTGAAGTTCGCATCAAGGGTGAAACTTTAAGTGTCAACTCAAACCGTGGTGTTCTATCATTACGTTTAGTATTGCTCTGCCTCTATGGCATCGATTACTGTTTTTTGCAGACCGGTTAATCTTCATTAAATAAAAAAGTACATGTATATAGTTACTCATAAAAAACTTCAACTTTTAAAGACGTTTCGACTGGCGTTTTCATCAGTAATAATAATAAGTGATAAATACATAAATGAATGCTTTGTATAATCTACAAAAAGCGAAAATAGGACATGGTGAATATATCTAAATGGGAAGAATTTTTGTTAGTATCTTGAAATAAATAAAGCTGACAAATTCTGATGCTAAAGTTAAAGAAATCAGACCATAAAAGATAACATTTCGATTAATTTCTTACCCATGACTTCTTTTAAACGCGTTACTCGTGATTCTTCTTCCTTGCGCATTTCTTCTTCTAGATCGGATTGATTTTCTTCTGCAAAAAGAATGGAGGATAGTTTTAATGAGGCAATGATAAATTGTTAAATAAATGAATGATGAACAAAAGAATGATTGGATAAATGAAGCAATAAATGTGTAAATAAATGAACAAATGAGATAACATATGCATGAATATGCACTTAAGAGTATGAATGAATGATATATATAATGAATAATGAATGAATTAACAACGTGAAAAAGAGAATGAAAGAAAGAAATAAAAGAATAACTTTATTAACTAATGAATTAAAGAATAAATGCAAGAATAAATGCAGATTAAATTTCTATTACCTTCCGAATCTGGGATATTTTCTGAAGCGACAGTTATCGCTTGCATCCACCTGAAACAGAGATTGGAATTATAGTGAAGGTTGAAGTTACTTTTGAGGTAACGGTTATGGTCAAGGTAAGAGTCGAGGCCTATCCGAATCTTTGCCACAAAGTAAAATGAAAAGTAAAAAGTAAAGAGGTAGCAAAGATTTCGTATCCAGCGTGGCATTGAAAAACAATTGTATATGATTCTTTCAATAGCAACCCTTTGGAATATGGAAGAAAAGATTAAGACAAAAGATGGAAAAATGATGGAGATAAAAGATAGGAAAAATTATGGAATGCTATGAGCAGACTTACTGGTCCTTGCTTTTCTGCGATGGACAAACCAATTCGTACATTTCCGGGCCAATTTTATTGACAAGAAACAGGGCACATTTGTCTGCATTAAAAATAAAAAGATCAGTTTAAAAACTAAATTGTTGTTCATAACTTGATCCAAATATTGTCAATCTACTTGAAAATTTCTTAATCCAAAAAGACCTGGTTTAGTGCAAATAATGTTAAAATTAATGTCAATAATGATGAGTTGAAGAGAATCATACCTGTGGCGACTTCTCTTGCTAACAGACTTTTGAGGTAAATCACTGGCGTTTTGTTATCAACTGAGACAAGGTTATACCTCTGGTCTTTTTCATGGCAGAAGAAAATCTTATCCGTTAGAAGGACTGCTCGTACATCTAAAAATAATAGGAATTATTATAGAAAATACTCAAACTAAAATCAGGAATTGTAACTGATAAAATGCTTAATCAATGCAAGTGAAAACTCTGAAATTTATAAACAAAATTTAACGTATGCTTTGCGATAGATCTTCAGACAACGATTAGCCAAACCCTTCTTTATTTATGTTACGTTGGCTGTAATCTTCCAGAAATTGGCACTTTTCCCCAGCTAGCGGCGACTTCGATCCTCTAGACACGACGCTGGGAAATATATTTGAAGTGAAGTGTTCTTGTCCAGAATAATATTACAAGATAGATTAACCCATTCTTGCGCACAATAAGGGGGCTCTAAATGACTTGGACATGGTTGAGAGTTTAACAAAATATCAAAGGGTGATAAATCTATCATAAACCATAACATACCAACATTCTTTGATTTTCCTTTCCAGGTTAAAGTTCCGTCGTGCATTAAGACACTTCTCTTGCTGAAAAGTTTTGAATTCTATAACAAAAATAGAGAAAGAATAAAGGAAAAGTATAATAAAATAAAAATCAAATTTATAAATGAATACTTTCCAGCTTCAAAGCTGAATCAAATAGGAGAAGGAAGAGATGTTAATATGTCTAATTACATTCATGAAGAATTTCTTCCAATTTTGTCTCCATTATAATAAGATATATATATAACTATTTTATACATCATAATAATTTACAATTATGAGTATCATAATGAAATTAGAATTTTTACCTATAAATTTTGGTAGAGTCGAATAAATATTATGATGAAATACTTCGAAACCGAGTTCAAAAAAGGAGACGAAAAATAACAAACCAACCTTAAAAGTTCCAGTTTTGAATTGAGTTTCACCTCGTAGATCAAACTTTTTTTTTATCTCAAAAAGTTGCTGCAATTTAAACAAATTAGTGGTTACTAGATGAACAGAAGCAAATAAAAAAAGGAGTAAATAAAAGGAAAAAGATGTGAGGATTTTGATTAGATATTTCAATATGGTTACTGCTGCAATCCGTACTGGTCGAATATTCCAGCTAATTGGATTTTTATACTTTTAATTTACATATTATAATCATCTTTATTAATCAATTTTTACTTCTAATTGTTATTTTATTAGCTACTTGTTAATTTTGTATATTTAATATTTAGCTTTTTTAATATATCGCTTACTTACAAATAAAGTGAAAGTGATAATAATAATAAAAATAGCTAATAATGAGAACACTGACATAAAGCATTTTTTGCTATAAACATGGACAAACCTGTTCCTTCTCATAATCTCTGACGTATTCATCAACAGCCATAAGCACATCCTATAAAACAATCACATATCTCAATAAAATTAATCAGAACAAACCATTATGTTCGATATCTATCTCCGTTCAACATAAATGCATTGAAAATGTCAGACGTATTTAACTTCTTGCAAGTCGTCAAACTTTCATTTTGCAGTGAAATATTGTAAAATTATGCTCATGCTGAAGGACGAGAAAGCTCGCTTGGCGTGAATGAAGGTGCTCAGTGGAAATAAGAAATCCACAACAACACTTAGCGTCTATATCCGTTAGTTAGTGGTAGCTATGTTATAAACAGATACAGATACAGATTCAGATACAGATACAAATACAGATACAGATAAAAATGCAGATACAGATGCAAGTGTTATAAGGGCTAACCAGTGCATAATTGAGATTTTTAAGAATAATAAGTTGGAATTGTACCTTAACTAAATTGATTGACTTTTTAACATTTTCATAATCACTCTTTGATTCTGTAAAACAAATGATAATTTATGAGATTCAAACATCGAATAAGGAATGATGTTGAAAAGAAAGTTTCAAAACAGCCACATTACCAGTATGAAAACAGTCTTGACTATAAAAACTTAAAAACTTTTATAAATCTTTTCCATACCTTTGGTCCCTTTCAGAATCGCTTCAAATAGTAAAGGGTATTTTGTTAATCGTTGAGTCGCCAGAGTGATGCATTCTGGTATTGACAAACGCCTTACTCTCTCGTTCATCATACATTTCTGAAAAGACACAAAAAAACATCGTTACTACTAGCATTAAGCGTAACAAAAGATTGAAGCATAGTTGTGGTGTAACATGTTTTACGACAGAAGATTCCCTTTGTTGAATAAAGGAAGGTGGCTATTGACGGCATGAACCCATCAATACGAGGACCTTCAAACTTATAGTTTGAATAAGGGTTAGCTAACAATCTATGGGTAAGGGCCTGGGTTGAAATGGTCTTAGGCCTTGGGTTGGAAAGGTGTCCACATACAGTCCTATTTTTTATTCATGGTCTAGCGTTATTTGAAAGCAGCAGCAGGTAACATCAAGTTATGGATTACGAAACACTTACCCTGACAAAAAGTGCGAATTTCTTATCAGTCTTCATTAATTCCTGAAATGCAGGGGAAAATAATGAACATTTGAAAGTAAAATGGGATAAACAACTTAATTGAAAAACATAAGTGTAAAACACGTAAAAACTTGCAAGCACTGAAAGACTTTGTAAATTATTTGTTACAAACAAGAGTATAATACAAAAAATGCAAAAAGCACTCAAATGTTTCTAACGTGGGATTAAATCTATTTCTTTTCCTCACTGTGATGTAGTTGCCACAAATAATTAGTTAATAATGACGACCAATTTTGATGATCAGAACTATTTCATCGAACAATCTGATTTCAATTGAGAATTCTAGCATTGAATTTCAGCCCCAATTCTTAAAACGTATGAAAAATTAGAAAAAAACGTACTTTGTATAAAGCAACAGCTTGTAGATGACGGCTGCAGAAATATCCGTAGACTTCTTTCATTCGCTCACCAGTTTGTCCACCAAACTGTAAGAAAATAACAGATTCATCAAAACCGTATCAAATTCAAATAGAGCATCATAATCATCATCATATCAATCGAATGTAGCGTGTTAGAAACATGTGGTACCTTAGGTACAAAGAGAAAAACATTTGCTTTATAATTTAATTCGCACCTGCTCAACAAGAATGTCTCCAACTTCTTCAATAACATTATTATTGCTTTCCGACTGCCTTTTCTTGAGTCGATCACAAAATGTTCCTAAGAAAAGAAAGAAAAGAATTATTTCACAAAGAAAAGAAAATGTGTGCAAGGCAGGGTTCGAGCCCCGGACCTCTGGCTTCGAACAACATTGCTTTGTGGTAACAGCCGTAAGTTATAAGTTCCAACTCTGATCTAGACATCTCAGGGATTACTTTTAAATCATTTCCAATTTTACAATCCAACAACGTTTTATAATCTCTTCTTGTACTTTTTTGTGTTGTGGAATTCAATGTGGACAAGATTTCTTCATCTAGAGCTACCCAATAGTCAGTAACACCTTCAACATTGCACAGGGTTTAAAACATATGTTGGAGGGCTAGAAACCGAACTCCTAAATAAATATAAAAAAATCATCATCAATGTTTTCAAAAAAATACCATTAATTTCAAGGAGATCATCAAGTCTCGGAAATAACGCTGCAATTGTGTCATCATCCATTCCAAGTTCCCTTCGCAAACCAACCGAATAAATCTGAAAAATCAAGAGGGAATCTTAATGTTTATTTTCATTCTATTCTATTTGATATTTAATTTTTTTTAGGCAAGGTAGTTTCACCTGTCTTAGAGAGTCATTCTTTATAGCCATTAAAAATAAAACAACAAATATTTTCACAAATACTGAACAAAACTGGGTTGATATTCCGAGGAAGAAAAGGCTATGGTCACCCTGATGCCTTTTGGACATAGAGATTCAAATGTTTCAAATTACATGCTATGAGTTTGTGATTCAAACAAATTTAAATGACAACTTTGAGGGACTGTGGAAATTAGTTACAAGTACAAAAACATCCATGTTTGAATTAAAGTGGCAAAGGAAGATGTCTGTAAACACCATTTTGAAAATATGTCCATAATTAATTTCGTAGAAAGTTTAATCTCTTCTGGTTGTATTTCGTGATAGAATGAAAGAGCACTGGTTAAGACATACCCTGGATACGATTTTCAGTGTTCGTACGTAGTTGCTTTCAGTGTAAATGAGTTCTACAAAAAAAATATGAGATAAAAATAACAAAAATAAACTCAGATTCAATTACCATACATCATCCAAGGGACATAGAGATCCTGCTCAAATTTGACAAAAGACCAAAGCGTGGAAATAAGTGTATGGAGACGTTGACATATTTTGACAGAAAGTTTAAATATCTCAAGATTGGAAAACCTTACCATAGATGACATCTTGTCTTTTGATGTCTTTTGCATGAAGTCTTCTTTGTACTTTTCTCTCCACCAAATCACTCCATGTCTCAGGTTCATTTTTAATATCCAGGTCGGAATCGTACTGTAAAATTGTTAACATTTGTTTCAAAATTCCAATTCAAAGTGTAAATTTCAAGGGTGACTGTTCTTTATAAAATAAATTTAAACTATTTACTACCAAAAATGCACGGAATTTACTTTTCTTAACGATTAGTATCTGTCATTACTCTGAAGAAGTCCCATATGCCTGTGTGAAATATTAGAATCTGGTTGTTTGTTAATCATTTGCACTATCACTGCCAACATCGTGTTTTCATCATTAACTTTTCTTTCCAGCGCATTCTTCTACTTAATTTAAAAATGAAATGAAACTGAAAATCCATTAATAATATATATCTATATTTATATGTCTTACCTGTGAAAGATCATCAACGTTGAACGCTGCAAAATAACAATCAGAAATTAATATACCATTATAAAATAATACGTACGAAAATTAGATTTGATAACTGGAGAGAATAAAGGGTTGAGAAGGAGACCTTAGAGTGTTGCGCTGACGGTCAAAACGAGGTAGATTCCTACGCGGCGTAATCATACATAACCAGAAAACTGAATGGGTGGCAAAAAACAACTAAGAGATAAACAATGTTGGAATTGCAAAAGAATTATGATAGGAAACATTCAATTGACGCAAATTTGATGAAGAATTGTCAGAAAAACCGATGCATATCATGGAGATATTAAGCAACATGATCCACATGTTGTTACCGGTTCTATTGAGGTTTTCCTTTTTCAATAAAAACTGATAAAAGATACTTTTTATACAAATGTGGGATTGATAAAATTGATCACACTAGCAAACTTTCAACGGGCTTTTGAGGAGATAAGGTGGTTCAATTTCGATGGGATATCTTCAAATCAGCTTTATTAAAAGTTTCGCAAGATTAATGTTGTTGAGTTTTGCACAGTCATCTTACCAAGACTGGCGTTAAAACAAATAGCTCTATCTGAGCTAATATAAGACGTGTTCAAATTGCAAAAATTAGAAACAACGGACAGAGATTGAGAAGCTACATAAGGAAATGAAATATGGATATCAAATCCCGGGCTGCAATGTAAAAATGGAACTAAGAAATGAAGAAATTCAGTTGGTGATCTGAATAGGTTTTAAAACAAGAATGAAGATGTTAGTATGCAGGTCTGTGTGGTTTTCCTATTGAAAAGGGGACGATTTTTAACGAAAATAGTCGCAAATATCAGGATTAATCCAGACATAAATTCGCCAGGCTACTTTGAAATTCTTTCGAAAGGTAATCGGGAGCTCAGTGATTACAAATTGAGATTAAAATGAAATGAAAACTAAATCAACAAAAACAGATGTTCAAGGATTTTGATAAAGGAAAATAAAGTCTTACGTGCATCAGCAACTTCCTCCAGATTCAACGAACCAACTGATGAACTCAGGGTACTGTCAGAAAACATGAATTGGTAAAATTTCGAAGGATTCATGGAAGACGTTTATCAAATATTCAAAAAGGTGGTCGGTGAAATCATTAAAAATTAAACAGTTGACAAAAACTGAAGCTTGGATATCAATAATTGAAAATAGGTTAAAAAAAGTGATACAAAATTGATGAAAAGCAGACGGGATGGTGATACCAATTTATAATTATTATCATTATCAATTTCTTTGAAGTAGGCGTTTATATTTGTAGCTAGGTAACAGTTAATTAATGCATACTAACAGTTAATTTATGCATAAAAACAGTTAATTTATGCATACTAACAGTTCATTTATGCCTACGAAAAAACAGTTGCACGGGGGACGTGTTAACATCTTGATCAAGCATTACTGAATATCAACGAAACAGACAGTCTAAGACACAAGTAAAAATACATAAATTAGAATAAAAATTCGCTTACCTTGTTAGATTTGTTGGAGGTTCAAGTCCATCAACTGCATCAAACTCATGCATGGTCCTAAAAAGAAAAAAGAAACAGATGTGAAGAGAAGATGAAAATAGGAAAAACTGACATATTGTGAAGCGCTTTCCTCGAAATGAAGTGAGTAGAAATGGCACGCAAGGGAGTCTAGAGTTGAATTTATAATGTGCAAACACCATATGCTTCAAGATGGGCATGTGCCATTGAAAAGTGTAGAGCTAAGAAGGATATAAACAAAAGATTGCGGAACATCAACATCACCTGGTCCATTATTGTATGACGAATTAGTATATAGAGAAGCAATCCTAGTTTTTATTTTCAAACAATATTGCCTGGAATGCAGCAGTCGACTTCATTCTTGTCTACGATCATTCATACAATCATACGCTCAATCCAGCATGGAAAGCCAGGCTAAAGCTACAACCCGGGCTACATATTCCACCCGGACTAACCACCCTTATGCAATCAGCCCCTATTTATGACGTAACAAATTCGTTACCTTCTGCTCCCAGTTGGTGAAGGTCTACCACGCCCAGGTCCTTTCAAATTATCCATCGATGCAGAGTGAACGGGGGCAGCCCCCGGTTTACCCATTGATGATGCACGGGCAAACATCCTGCTATCAGATCCACTAGTTGTTACCTGATGAAAAAAATTTACAAAAATAAGTTAATTTCAAATTGAAAGTAGCAAATTAATGAAACTGTTGGAAAGGAGACAAAAGTCGCCTTATAGGATGAGGTTGGTTGAAAACCCAGAGGCGGATGAGAGCTGGCGGAAAAATCTGGCGGATAACGTCTGGCGGATAAGGTCTGGCGGATAAGGTCTGGCGTAAAACAACTGGCGTAAAACAACTGGCGTAGAGCAACTGGCGGAGAACAACTGGCGTAGAACAATTAGCGGAAAATTGGAGATTAAGAGCTGGCACTAAATGTTTTAACAGAAAGGCATTAGCGTATGCCATCTCCAACGAACCGTCCAAAAACCCACGGAAGAAACTGGCGGGCGAAAAACTACTACCACTTCACAAGACGGAAGACATATGACCAAAGAGTTTCCTTTGCTGAGGTCAGTGTATCCAGACAAAAAAAAACTGAAAAGCTGAGATCAATATGGTTTTTCGCAGTGAACAGCGCATGCAAATAAATAAAGAACAAAAAAGGAAAGAATTTCACGGAGGTGGTCCGCACAGTGTAATAAAGTTTGAATTAATTAATTTATTGTTGCCAAAACAGCTAATGCTCAAACTCAGCGTGAGAAAATCTTTCATAATAAAATAACTGAAATAGTTGAAACAGAGGCGGTTGGATTGGTTAATTACCTCCATGAAACAAACTATGAAAATGATTTCAGAACATAGATTAGTCGTAGTCATAAAGGGAATGTCCCATAAAAGACAAAGGGCTCCTTGTCAACACCGATACTTCAACTGAAGATACATTTCAATTCCAACATTTCATTTTCATTTTCTAATAAACATTTTTCGTTTCGTTTCTTGCTTTTCAAATATCGTTTCTTTTCAGAGGGAGGGGGGTCAATAAGATTGACAAAAACCTTTGAATGAACTGACTGATTGAATGAACAAATGAATGAACAAATGAATGAATAAATGAATGAATGAATGAATTAATCAATGATTTATTAAAAATGACTGATTGATTAATTGAGTAACTGATTGAATGAGCAATTCATCCATGATAGTTTACAAGGGAGAGAGGAGAAAGATTAAGTGCACACATATTTGAAAAAGTTGTGATTCGCACGAAAAGCAACAAAATCGATATAAATTGCAAGGAAAGGGGCGTGCCTCTTCATACCCGGCTTGGGGTAGGTAAGTGAGAAAGGTCTGTAAGGTCAAACCTTTTACTCAAGTCTGGGGTTGAAGTCTATGCCACTTCAAGCAAGTTTTCAATACTAGGGGCCAGATATCGTCACAGGCTATTTGATATGAAGTGTTTTAATCTAAGCAGCCACAATGTTGCAAAGCTTCTAAGGACTAAACGCGAATGCAAATAAATCTGTCGATCTACAAAACAGGACTTCTGGATTAGCGGTGGTCCTATCATGGATTAAAACTGTAGGCGCTTCTGTGTTCCTTAAACCACGTTAATTATACGTTTCAAAAACCAATTTATTACCGATATGAACTTTAAAAGGTTTACTTCGTCAGGAAATTGCTTGCCTCCAGAAATAACCCTTTTTACGTCGATAAAAGTAATCACTTCTAATCGCTGTTCATTTTGGTTAAGATGCATTTTGCAGGACCAATTAAGCAAATTATGTTTTTCTCTCCGTTCAGTTTCGTTTCACTCATCATTTCATCTCTGCTACATACGACAATCTCTGCTTCCACTGCCTTTGTTTAATCTATTATTTTCTCGAGTAATCGTGCCCACTTCACGGCCATAAGTAAGGACGAAACTTAAGCGTACAGAATGGTTCCAGGTAGAGAGGGGGAGGGGATTGCAACCCTCTAAACACTGGTCAATAAGAAACTTTCGCAATAAGGAAGCTCAATAATCATTCAATGAAGGCAGTGAGGAAGCTCAATGAAACGCAATAAAACGAAGCAAGGAATGAATGAGGACGAGGTTAATGGATAATGAAAATGTAAAGTTGACTGAGATGGAGAATGAATTAACCTATTCTATAATACGTTGTTTCCTTGAGTTAACCATTGAACTCGCTGCTTTGTTGTATTTTCCTGTTATCAATACAGGTATATCCTAATCATGAGAAACAGAATTAAGAGACGAAAGGTAATTCAAGGAAGCAACGTTGATATCCGGAAGATAGTTTCAGACAAACTTTATCAAAAACATTTGGGGGTAGAGATAAAATTAAAAAAAAAACAGTCAAACATCCTGCTTTACTTTGAAAAGGAAGGCGTCTATGTTTGTAGTTGAAAGGGCCAGCAGGGGGGTCGGCAGCACTTCAAAGTTTGGGGTTTTTAAGGAAAGGACTAAGATAAAAAGCGGCAAAGATTGGAAAATGCAAAGGTACTATGTGATGGGCACTGTGTTCTAGAAAAAGAGGTACTTTTCCAGCAGTTCTAAAGAGGGCAGATCTAAAGAAAAATTTTCATGGTCCTGACATCCCACTGAACCAGCTTAATCTTTCAAAAAAGCCACTTCTTTGGTTGTTGTGGGAGGGAGGGGGTACTGATCAGATGCATTCCTTCCACATAACTCACTGACAAAACCCCACATCAAAAGCGGTTTTCAATTACAACATTCTCCTGATGATATATTTGATAACTAACTCTACATAATCAAAATGAACAACAGCTAACCAGCATTGACTGAGCAGTTAATATATCGGATATGGTTGATTGAATGGCATGGCTACATGATCAAAAATGCTTCATGTAATTGCCACATCCGATCTGAGAAGAGTCTGGTTTGAAAGAACATTTTAGATTTAATATTGAAACGGCAGTTGAAGAGACAGCACCGGATAAATATTGAAATTACAGAATAAGGCCTTATAGCACCACGGACATAACGAAGATAAGGAAAGATCAATTTAAAAATCACAGCGCTGTAAAA
The DNA here is from genome assembly GCA_964019065.1 of Catostylus mosaicus. Taxonomy (NCBI): domain Eukaryota; kingdom Metazoa; phylum Cnidaria; class Scyphozoa; order Rhizostomeae; family Catostylidae; genus Catostylus; species Catostylus mosaicus. Next base: position 7,715,436 of record OZ025194.1, on the reverse strand, counting down.
CCAATCATGTCTATACCGTAGGGCTATCAAATGTTATATTTCAAATGAGGGAGCGAAATCTTGCTTTGGGGTTGCAGCAGCTCTCAAAGGTTCTTTGGGGGCCCATAAGAAACTCCTAATTAAGGAATAGGTTAGTCTTAGGGAACGGCTAGGAACATTCTGAGAAAAGAAATGCGTGTATCAGCCTCTAGATTAATGGCTAATTTGGGAAAATCTTTCACGGTAATGAGGATTATAAACGACATAATTCGAAGTATAGAGTCGCAAAATTACATGTGTAGGACATCTGTTCAAAGTTCATTAGGATTTTTAAATGGTAATGGGTATATTACTTTTGCATGGCATCCTTCAGCGGTTACGTTAATGCCATGTATTTTATGGCTGCATTATTGTAAGGACAGTAAATAGGGTGTGTCCACAGGCAATTAACATCAATATAGGCACAGATCTAAGCAAAAGAGAAGACATATTCCCAGAGCTTTAAAAGCCCACGAATGACAGAAATTCTATTGAATTTCTTCTGATCTGGATGATAAACATTTATAACACCCCAATTCAATTCGACGCTTTTACTTTTCTTTTTACTTTAGCACAAACTTTGTGATTTCACGTTCCCCGATTCCGCGTTCCTAGATTCCGCGTTCCCCGGTTACTTTCCCCCATTCCTTGTCCCTTCTTTTAGTACAAATTGTGTTTACGTAGCCTTGATTTAAGAAATGACCCCAATAATGGATAAGTACGCGAATTGAATACGGGAGAATTGGAAGGGTTGAAATCCAATTAGACCAGATAAGAAAGGACAATTTTGAATTGAAAACTCGACAATGTACGGCAAACTTTGCAAATGCAAATTATAAAAAAAAGTTGGCAATGAATCACAGCTTCTTTCGAGGTTTGAAAGACAAACATGCAAATAAAATGGTGAAAAATCACAGGAACAAAAAGAATTAATGAAGGGAGTGTTTTTACGAAGAACGTAAACAAATATAAGGATGGCATAATAGAGATTTCGGCAGGCAAAAGAAACCTCGTGATGTTCATTTACGTAGATTTACTTTGTAAGCATGGCAGTCGTGGATAAAATATTTAATAAAATCAAGTGCAAGGTAATTGGGAACGTAACGTCGTATTCTGAAATCAGACAGGTTACGACAGATACTGTTTTATAACAAGACCGAAAAATAATGCAAAGATTTGTGGGGTAAGGAAATTGAACGTTGGCAAAACATTCACTAACTCCAATATTTGTTCCTTTTTTAAAAATTTTGATAGCATTTAAGAGAAGATTTGCGAGCGAAACGAAAATGAAAGAAAAACAAATAACAAACCAACCCTGCTTAACATGTGTCTTAGGCTGCCAAGAGACGATAATTATTTCTAATCGATCAAATGAGGAAAGAGTGTTGAGGATTGATTGACTGAAAAACAACGCTCAAAAAAATATATATGAGGGAGACTCTAAAAAGTACAGGGAGAGATAAGACTAACCTGAACATTATAGGAATGACTCCTAACTTTTCCATCAAAATTCTTGCAAACGGCTCTTCCAGTAAAAGTATGTCGTCTTCCGATTAAGCCCGTTCGTGACCTGGCTTTATTCTCAAAAAATCGAATATCTTCGTACGAAACTGGAATGGGCCCTGACCTATCCGACATTTTGATCAACTGCGGAACAGCGAATCTGTTCTTCTCCAAATCATTCTCGTTAACACATTCATGGAGTGTAGGCAGCGAATACTTCTTCCCGTCTTCCCTCATGGCTCCCTGGCTGTCTGTACCCCGACCACGACTGATCTCACCAAGCCGAGATTGTGTTTATGGTCTGTTAAGCTAATGCACTATTTTGATATGGACCCAACCCGCATAGAAACACAGACCCATGTGCACAGGAAGAGCGCTTAATTCCTTGTTATTCAAATCTCGCTCATTGTAAATGCCCGGTGAACTTTGGTAACAGTTACAAAAGTGAAAAATAAAACGAGCAGAGATGCGGTGCAGAATCGGATTATAGAAGCAACCAGATCATAAAAAGGGGATAGATGTGGCTTACACTCCATTACATTGGACTCTTATCCCAGAAAAGACCAGTCTATTTTCCCATTGGTTCGGTAAACGGCACGTGATTTATTTACGTCATCATCAGGTTCTATGCAAAGCAAGCGAGACCAAGTAACAATTGCGGGCAAGATTAGATTATGAGATTGATTTCAACGTTGATTAATGTTCCATAATTCAAAATCAAACATAATAATGCCATAAAATTGGAGATGCTAAGTGATGTAACTTTATAATGTTACGCAACATTCTGCATGCCACTTGATGCCTGGCGTTCACGGTTCTCAAATTCAGCAAAGCGATACCTCAATGCAGGCAAGCACCTGCGGCATGAAGAGCAAAGAAAAGAAAAGGAAAGGAAAGAAATGGAAAGGAAAAGAAAGGAAAGGAAAAGAAAGGAAGAGGCACTTAGAAAATCCATGTAACAGGAACAGGTAGGTATAGCCTCCCTTTATTGGGCACAGTTTCCATCACCAGCAGAAATGGCACTAGGATTTGTCCGATGGGAGAGCCCCAACAGGGGGACTATATAACAGAATAGACGGTATCTTTTTGCGCAATATGACAATATTTTGCGTTAAGAATTCCTAATCAGGCATTAAAATTTTTCCCAACGGGGGGGCTACAGCCTCCCCTCTGACACCACCCCTGACCTCCAGATAGGCAAAGATTATGCCACCAATCTTTAAATCTTTCAGAAATTAGTCAATATCATCTAAAGACAGGCTTTCTGTCAAACGCCCTGGAATTCCGCTCGAGCTTATACTTGTACAAGTCCATTTCTTTTACCGAAAGAAAGGCAGATATACAAGCAGGGACTTGGAACAGAACCAATTTGAGATTTGCTTGCATGGCTGGAATGAATTTTGACTTGATCTTTAAACTGATAAAATAAAACTTTAAAAGACTTACTGAGTGTCTTGGTCCTTGACGAAATGAAGGCCTCTTTCCAAGAAATGATGTCTTACTTTCTGCAAAGATAAAAATTCAATAATTTTGTTAAATCTCTTTGCCAACATAAATTGCAGGTGTGCAGGGGAAGGGGGGGGGGAGGGTAAACATTGTCATTTCCCCTCTAAAACTTCTGCTAAGGCTATGTTAGTAAATTAAGTTAGTCATAGAAAAAAAGGCTTCTGTAAATGAAATTAAGGGGTATGACATCATCTGAAAGCTTCAATCCAAAAAAATAGGAGTTTTTGACTCTCTAGGGGTATTTTTAAGTACATTTTCCAACTTTTCAGCATCTGATGGAAGGCATGCCTACTTTGTTACTAATTCTGCATGGCCAAATTAGAGAACATAGGCGGGGATAGCTGTGCCTTGAAGTGATAGAGAAGTAGTTACATTCCTAGCATTTTTTCATGTTCAGATGGAAGCCAACGATTGGAAGGTATACTGATTTGAAACAGTGCAGGCTCAGACAGACTTCTGCATGAAAACAACCGGATTAAGAGCACACGTGTTATCAATATGAAACTGTTGCAAAGTTGTTGCAAAGTTGCGTAACCTCAACAAAACCACACACATTCCTTTCCTTTGTACAACACTACATTCCATCTCTGGATTGCAGCATTGGTAATAAAATCTTGCCCACAACAGCTATCAGATTAAACATTATTATTGAAGTATGGAATTGTTTTAACAGAATTGCTACATTGGGGCAGCCAGAAAAACGTAAGGAATTCCTAGTGGTAATAACTGAGAAGGCTTTATCCTCGAAATCTCCATGTATTACGATGCCTCCATAAATCTAGCATTGTCCTTCAGTTTGATGCATTGAAGAGACCTGTGGTCTTTATCTACCCCTAGGCAAAATGAGATTTTACCCCCCTTGGCAAAATGAGCACTCTTCGGCCCTTGAAGGGTCAATACATTTGCCTGCCTATCATTTGGAACAAATCTGAGTGAAAATGTGTCTAAAAATTCTTCATGCAGCAAAATAAACTTTAATATGCATAATATTTTTAAAATGAAATATTGAAATTTGTTAATTGAAAATTTTGTGTCTGTTACTAGCAGTCTGTGCATCTCTGGCACTGCAGATCTCTGCACCATCTTTCTTCATTAGACAGTTTATATTAACATGTAGTGGTGGGAGCATTAAAATACATAATCCTGTCAGGTTTGCATAAATCAAATTTTCTTTTTCATCTTCCTTTGATTTAATTTTAAAAAATTTCTGTTCATTTCCTGCTGGCTTGTGGAGTTTCTACTGATCTTGTTCCAAAATATGGAAAATCTCATATTTCATTTTCTCACTTCTGCTTTTATGGGACCACTTATTGCAGAAGGAAACTGTGATGCTAAAAGTCTATGGACATGGTCTAAGTAATAGTTGATTAAAGCTCCATTCCATTATGTTTTTAAAATCTTTGCACTAATATTAAAAACAGCCTTCTCATTACCAATTAAATATTTTGTGTATTTTCAGGCAGGCCTGATTTGTAAAACATGCTTGTGCACATCTACCAACAGTTAGCTGTTTTAAGTTTAGAAAGAAATAGTCCAAAACACTACCAGCCATGGTGTGGCAACCAAAATTGTTCATTGATTCTTCTGAATAGACAGGTGACCATTTGTCAAAACAAAAGAAACATGATGATTGAAAGCATGACAATGGCAGCATAGAAATATTAACAATACAATCCTTATGTAAAAGTTTCAAAACATATTTCTATATTTTGACTTCTAAGGGCCAACAAAGGCTAGAGAAGGAATGTCAAGGGCACCTGCAGGACAAAGGGAGAAATATTTCGTCTGCCCATTTTTAGCTGATTCTCTACTCTTTGCTACAAAGTTGATAGATTGCAATCTCTGCCCTTTTGAGTCCTTGAAAATTCCTGACACTTTCTTTATCCCATGCAGTCCTGTCACAACTGGGGGTGATGGGGGTAGGAAAAGAGGGGCTGAGAAAAGGGGGGCTAAGAAAAGGGGCTAGAAAAAGGGATCAATGCCATCAAAAATAATTTGCTGAGACATGTGAAAAATTAAGAAGATTCATTTGTATCAAAAAGCAAAATAAAAATCCGTGAAGATCCCTTATTGAATGTTTCTTTTAAAAGCTTTAACATTATTATTAGAGATTCCAAAAGATTTTGGACGCTTGGGAACCTCAAAAATGTGAAATCAGAAATAGGAACTTTTAAGAAAATTAATTTGGGGAAAGATGGAATCAAATGACTTTGTTTTGAGACCTACCAACCCATACATATATAATTATTTAAGGGGGTTACCACGCCTCCCCTCAGAAAAGATAAAAATCAATTTCATTTTACCACTGTTTTACATACTGTTTTGGTCCTTCTGATTCTGTCCTGCAAAACAATCATTGCTAATTGCAACTATACCCCTTTAGGTACTGAAGATAACAGAATTCTGACCTGTACGCCAACTTCTTGTGCATTGATACTTAAAAGGAATATCTCCAAGTTCAAATTCATTCTCGATTCAAACGGAAAGGGTTTTAGGAAGATTTGGCAAATCTTACAAGGCCGGAAGGAATACAGATTTCCACAGTTCCAAGTTTAATGGTCGACAACGGAATAACAATAGTGTTCGTTTATGGTTTTTGCGGTTGCCACAATGTTTTATCCAACAATGGTATCTATGACTGAGAATTCTCGAACGTGCGATGAGATTTTGCAAAGTTAGACCGAAAACTCATAAAATTTCCGTCGCCAAACACAACCGATAAGATCAGCTTCTATTTCCACCATTTAGTTGTGGGGCTAGGTATCTCAAGAATGTCAATATTTGAAATATTCATAAGTTTTTCGAGTGAGAAAATATCGGATTACAGTCAAACAAACCACATCTACACAGAAATGGCCTAACTAACTTACAACAAGGCCTAGCCACTCTCACCGCATGCCAAATCATAATTCTTCAACTTCTACCAAAACGCAGCCGATAAAAAGTGGAACATATTATTTACCTTAGCGCAGATTATCCCCTTGTAACTTCCAGCCAGAGATTAGAAATCTAGGCTTGAATTATTTTGAAAAGAAAACTCGCTCTCGCCCAAACAATCTTGAAGCAATCTTGCCAAAATCCCAGCGTTAAATTCACATCAGTTTTACCCTCTAAATGTCAAGCTATTGAATCAAATCCTGGAATCCATTGACTCAATGGCAATCGCAGATCAAATCAGTAAATAAAGTCTCCATCATAATAACCTACAGATCGAAAATTAGCATAACAAGTGAACAGATTTGCAAGTGTCAATGGCGAACTGAGCTTAGATCGATAGAGCTCCGTACATCCTGCTGCTTATCAAACCATTCCCTATCGATACGCAGGAAAATGAAACTCATTTCGGACATTAACTTGTCAAACTATTAATTGAAACCGTAAAGTTAAGATAATTATGTACGCTTACCCAAAGAGAGAGTTGTTTCTATCACTTATGACTTTCCGCAGTCTTCACGCCGCCATTTTTATGTACGAAATAATTGATGTTCAATGACGCGTTGAATATTGAGTACAATGTACATAATAATAATCATAACTGAAAAATGACTCGAAATATGTCTATTTTCCTCAGTTTAACTCCCCAATTGTTTTTAAAAATTTTACTATGTTTTGAAAAAGTCAAATTATAAAAATATGTGAATATGGCCTGATTAGCGGCCTGCCAGGTAAAAATACTCATAAACTTCACGGGGATGAGAAAGCGCGGGTATGAAAACTGATGTCTTTGTGAAAATCTCTCTTTGGTTTGACTAATTTTAATTCCAATTTTATCCCTTTATCTGTGCGTTGGCTAATTGAAATACGAGAAATAACAGTTCTATGAACAAAAAATTTTCCTCTTCTGTCCGTACACATTAACACACTTGGTTAAAGTGGATATCAAAAGCAGAGCAAAAAGAAAACAGGAAATTTCTTAGGAGTACAAACTTCTTTCCGATGCTCTCACCCTTTAAATGAGAAATTTATGACTCGCTTTTTTAAAACACGGAAAACAATCCTACCTGATTTGGTAAGAAACTTAATTTTCTTGCAATCTAAGATTGCTTTTGTAGGGATGGATCACCCACTCCCCCACCTCATACAGGGAAGGACTTGTCATTGCAAGGCAAGTATAAATATACCATAGTTATTGTTAAAACCATGAAAAATGCAGCATGGGCAAAGATTGCATGACAGAAACCGCTACAAGCTGCAGTGACGTAAATGGGTGGACGCCTACACAAAAAATGCAACGAAAACTGACCATCCCCCGCCTTTGTAAAAATGTCCAATTCCTTGAATTTTGCTACTGTCGTGTTGACAAGCAAAGAAAACATTAAGATAACTTGTCATGAAATGAAATAGAAAGCTAAACCCAAACATTCTAACTATACCCTATTGGTTAATAGGGGATTTTGAAATGGGTCGCAGTTTTTTTAGGCCAGATGATGACTGCGCACTTTTTTAACTCTGCTTTCCACTTCTTGTTAACTTAAGCGATTCGCCAACGCAAGTCGCAAAACTTCAAGGGAACAACGCCAAAACACGTTTATAGATCTTCAAAACAGCGCATTTTGAATCCAATGTTTAATAGTGTTGTCATGGATGTACCCCTTTGAATTTTGCATGTTTAAGCATTCCTTGCGATCTTAAGGAAATTAAGACAAAATATTCATGAGGATAAAACAAACAATGAGACCAACCTTTTTGACTTTTCTTTAGGGCCTAAGAAAACAGAAAATGTGAAAATTAATCCAAGTGACAAAGAGAATAATACAGTAAAGTAAACGTAGTAAATAATAAGTTGATGGGAAAAGCAAAATGGTGGGTAAAGTTTGAACTGATTGTCAATAGAAACATGGCATACTATACTTGTACTTTACTTGTTTAAAATACGCAGTGTTTAAAATAAAAATGTAAGGAAAAAGATATGAAGGAAAGAGCTGCCACCTAGCAACGATGTCCACAAGTTCAGGGGGTAGGAACGTTTTGAAAAGTGTAATATAGAGGCCTCCGAATTGGGGCACTTTCATGATAAAAAGGGACATTTGATAAAACAGGGGCAAATTTCAGAATAACGAGGGGCAAGTTTCAGTTGAAAGGGGCACTTTTCAGAGAAAAAGGGGCACACCGGTGGGGGGCGAGTCCCCACCTTGCCCAACAGTTCCTACGCCACAGCCACGTTTTAGTTTAGGCTTTTAAGGATCATGTCCAAATCCTTTGGATACCAAAAGAAATCCAATATTAAAGAAACAATCCAGTCTTGTTGGTGAATGGATTGAAATAAATCTGAAGCGAAAGTGAACACTATTCCTTGAAATAATTCCAAGAAATCTAATAGTCACATGAACAAAACAGAGCCTTATCCGTAAATACCCAGCTATTAAAACTGCATCCAAGTTTATATCATATTCCTTGAAATTTTACCAAAGGATTAGGGGGTTAATTTGTGTAAATATTACCTTCTCAGCAGCTTCTTTCTCTTTATCTTTACCATGTTTCTTATCCTTGAATAAAACAGTAAAATTAAACTGAAAACGCCTACTTATCATGCCATGTTATAATCGTTTACATTTTCAAGCCCCAATCAAAACTCGTTTCTACCGAAGCATGGCAAACTTTCAACAACCGATGGCTGGCTAACTGTCTGCAGATTACGCGAAATCGTCTGGAATTTCTAATGTAATTTGACAACAGGTTGGAAATGACCACAGAAATATTGTTAGAACTGATCATTTGAGAAGATGGTGCCAAATCATGACGAAACAGACCTCAGTAGAAAATAATAAGAGAGCAGTGAATATTCAGCGATATTTACGGATGGAAAATAATGATTGAATCAGTAATAAATAAGTGGTAAATGAGTGTGGCAACAATGTGTACAGAAATTCGTAGCCCCAATAAACAAGAAAAAGAGATAAATTTGCAAAGAAACATGGGGCTAAGTAAAAGCAATCCAGAGAATAACAGAACAAAATATACTATGAAGGAGGAAAACAAAATAGGATATAATAAAAGAGAACAGTATATAATAGAATGTAATAGAATATAATAGAATAGAAAAGGATAGAATAAAATAGGAATAGAAAAAAATAGAGTAGAAAGGAAAGGAAAAGAAAACCATTTAATCATGGATCATAAAAATTGAAAATCGAGTTAAAGGTATCCGATAAGCGAAGCAATAAACTGCCTTTGACACTGATAATATAACGAAACTAAAGAATGCACACCTTTTTCCCCTTTCTAAGTAAACCAAATTTCTTCTCTTTTTTCTTTTCTTCTGTGCAAACAGAACTCCTTCTGACCTGAGTACAACAGTAAATATGTAACGAACGGCCTTTGTTGACATTCTGAACTGTTAATTGTTGGGTAGCCGCCATGATTTGATTTAACGAAAATAAAAAGGCATTGCTTATTTCGAGATGTTAAATCTTTCACGAATCTTCAAATCTTATCACAAATGGCTGTTTTGAAAAACATCAGAAGCTAATAGGGCGACAATGAACCCAACTGACGTAAAACGAAACGCTGACAATATTCAAAAACGTAAAACTGATGGAAAATAAAGATTACATGTGGTAAACTGTGAGGGAATTCAATCATTTGACGAGATTGTTACTTAATCAGTCAATTAATCAATCGATCAATCAATGATACTTTGATCAAGTAAATCAATTCATCATGTTTTCTGTTACTGTCAGTCAATCAATCGCTGAATGAATCACTGATTTAATCAGTTGAACAATCATTCCGATTCATTCCGATAAACAACAACTCAATCAACCATCAATCAATCAATCAATCAATCAATCAATCAATCAATCAAACAATCAATCAATCAATCAATCAATCAATCAATCAATCGACCAATCAATCACTAATTCAATCGATCAATCAATTAATTAATCATCAATCAATCAATCAATCAATCAATCAATCAATCAATCAATCAATCACTCAAACATTTATCCTTACATCCTTCATCTGTTCAACCAATCGAATGAACAAATAAACGGAAAAATTAAAAATTCACCCCGGCCTCTGCATATGAAACCGAATAGAAATAACTTCTTTGAAGTAAATTTAAATTTAGCGTGACTTGATATTGGAACAAGCAACCAATTGCCATTTCAAGGAACGTTTCTTTTCCGGCCAGCGTTGAACTGATTCGTTAAAACAAATTAATTCAATTGAGAAACCTCAAGATACGATACTGATATGAGTTAACAAGTGGTCATACTTAAGAACCGAAACGAAATAGCAACTCAGCTGGAAACCAGAATGGAGGAAAAGAACGTCAATGAAATGCTTCAGGCATCAACATAGGATGAAAAACGTCAGCCTTAGAAAACAATGTTTCCTTGACGGGATTAAGAAACTTGTAGAATCCACAAATGTGTTATGCACTTTAATAAGAGTAGAAGGCTCAATGCTTACATTTTGAAATAAATCAAAGTTGCAGGTCGGGTATCAAAAGTGTAGTATGGATCTGTTTATTTGAATATTTCTCGCAGCTTTAAAGCTTCAACACTCCTAAATTCAAAATGGTGTAACTTTTGCGATGCAATTTATCTTTTTTCATTTCCTTACGGGGTTGATAAATAAGTTGTTTGGCTCAAAATTACCGTCATTATCGTTAGCTATGGAAGATTCACCATAATTCCTCGAGAATTGATAAATATGCACCTTTAAACAGGAACAGAGAGAGCGAATAAATTCGAACAAAATATACCAACCCTTTCTGCGATTTCTGAGCTTGTTCCTTCATCAGTGTCCACTTCAAGTTCATCATCTTCCGTGTCCCTAAAAGCAAAAATGCTTGCATGTTACTGGAATATGCTGTAATAGGCGATTGCAAACAAATTCATTTCATTCCTGTATTTCCTTTCATATGTAAACAAAACACCAAGTTGCATTGAGGAAGGGTGAAAAGCTACAAACAGCAAGAACATTCGGCCAACATAAATTACTTTAAAAGCAGAAAAATTCAATTAAATATTTCAATAGCAGATCTGATGAGAAAAGCATCGACAAATAAATGGCCTAAATCGGTAATAGAATCAGTTTGGCCTAAATGAAATAAAAAAATGAGTATTAAAATAATCATTTTAACAGTTTATACCTTTCAGCGCTCAATTCACTCGAAGATCGGTTTCTGTTTTTCCCTGAAGCGTTCCTGGTAAAAAATCAAAATTCTTTTTACTTATTAAACATTGAAGATTGAAGTAGATGTGGTAAAAGAAGGGGCACAAAATTCATACTACTCCCAAAGCAACGAGTTAAAGACTTCGTAATCGTGTTTAGATTTGCTTATCGTAATTCCATTCGTAAAAATCCTTCTTGCAAAACTTCCAATGCGTTTCTTGTAGATTCTCTACATGAAGTATCTTCTCTTTCATCATAAAGTATCTTCCAAGAAAATATCGACGATGATGTCATCATTCATAAACCCTTATCCAGTCAAAACAGTCCGGTATAAAGACAAGTACCAGATATCGAAGCCTTGGCTGCTTTGCAACATGGACGGTTCTTTCAGGTCCATTTTGTCATGTTCAATTGGTGACATTCTCAAGCATTTTTATTCTAACTTCAAAACTTTGCTTCAAAAGTTGATCAACTAATTTTAATTCAGGAAAAAGCAATTCCTCGCCAATGTTAGTCATTTATCCCCGCTTTAGGAAGCAGCCGTGCTCAAAACCTTATCGGCCTAGCAAATTTATCAATCTACAAAACAAAAACTCAAATGTTTGCTTAGCTGTCTTTGAAAGCAAACAGACAACTTCTGTGGGTTCCATTCAGAAGCAGTACCTAACGACCCTCTGTCTACAGTGCCTCTAAGTGCTTTAAAAATGTCAATACAAATTATGTAAAACCGTAAATCAAGTATCAAGTGTAAACAATTACAAAAGAGAGGAATTGCAGGGGAACGCGTTTTGTTTCTTCTTCATCTTAGCAGTTGTTTTTCAATTAATTATTATCATTAATCATTTGATTTAAAGTTAGCTAAAAATTACAGCTTAAAGATGCTTATTGAAGCCAACAGAACATATAATTAGTAAAATGGAAAATTCAAAATAGAAAACAAATATAAATATTCATGTTTTTTTTAGATACTAACTAGGAGGATGATGATTTTTCATTTTAATTTCTTTTTAATGATTTGAAAGCACTGCTTACGAAAAAATATCGAGTAATCATGTCAGCATCAAGAAATTTTCATAAAATGTTCTCCTGCTTAAGCATTAGTGTCAGTATTTCGAATATTGTCTTTGTAACTTTGCTGATAATGTTTCCATGGACTTCAGTTTTGCTAGTTGCTTATAGATAGTGTACAGTAATGTACATTCATCATTCATTCTAGGGAACATGAAAGCGAAATTAAAATCTGTAAGAAAATTGCTAAACTCACGAATATTGCCCTATGTTTTCTGATGTGCTTCTTGCGTATAAACCATCTTTGACATTTGTAGATGTCCTAGACGAAATTCAAAGAAATTAAGGCACATTGAACATTTGTGGATAAAACAACATCATTAGAAAATAAGGATACGGAATAATATGCTAGAAATAATTGAAGTTGGAAAATACATAGGGTTAATAGCTTTTCGTTTATCAAAACTGTCTCTAAAAAGCTTGAAAGTACAAAAGTGGGCCTAAATTGCGGGTCAAAAGAACGAAAAAGGTAGTAATTCTGCTCATGGATTAAAGAATTGCGTTTAATTTACAATGAAGGATAACTGAATGCGAAAGCAAGAAACTAATAAGAATCAAAATAACAACAATTGTCAAAAATGAAATAAGAAATAGTAACTTGTTCAAATAATATTTATTTGTGTAAATAATATTATCATATATTATCATATATCATCATATATTATCGTAATATTTTCGACGCTGCAATAATTTATATAAATACATAATTATTATTTAGTCATAATTAATATTATTTATGAATATATTATCATTATCATTTGGTCATATTTGCGATGTAATCCTGCCACTTTGCAATGTTTCTTATCTCCAATAATTTTTATATTTTTTTAGGCTCCGATCCTGTGTCCAAATACTGTTAAATCATACTATACATTTTATACTTTAAATGTAACTTCCTTTATTACGTATTACTTACTAATGAAAAAGTTAAACGATTAGTAAAAATTACTAGTAAAACTCACATCATTACATCATCCATATGCAATTCGCAAGTGGAATCTATCCCTGAGTCACGATTACTAACTCTGATACGGTCACCACCAATTTGTTTCTTATCCCTAAAATCATAAAACCAGATTCTGGTCATTTACTAATAAAATCTACTGTAAAAATTCCGAACATTTATTAGCAGATTTAAAACTTTATTAAAAGATTTAAAATTTAATAACATATACGCTTTTTGCTGACAGTTTCGGTTTTATGAGCCAGGTGGTTTAATTTTTATTCATACTGTTGGAATGCTGATTCTAGACCAATATTTTACAATTTAAAATACATTAAACATTGCAATAGTGTGATTGTCTCTATATTAGAGAGTCTTCTGAAGTTAAAAGTTAAATAAAAATTGCCTTAAATGCAAGCATGATTGCCATCTTATTAAAAATTTATCTTGAGATAAGTCGAGAACAAAATTTAAAAGCAGTTATATGAGTTTTAACAAGTTAATCGATTGATGTTCCTTCTGGAATCAGGTTTATCAGACGAGAAGAGGAATTTTTCATAGACATTCAATAAAATCAAAATACATTTAACAGATAAACTAAACAAAAGATAAATTGTACTATACATAGCGGGAATGAATTATCGAGTTCCCGGCATGAATATCACTTAAAATAAATACTCGATAACTAAAAAGTTTAACAACGAAACATTACCTTCAAACACTACATAACGAACTACGATACTGCTTTCAAAGATAGCAAAATAACTGCTTTTTTACCTTTCATAATCTTCAGATCTCCGCGGGGCAAACAATCTCTCTGTGCTGATCCCCCCCATGATTGTTTTCCTTCGATCTGTTTAAGGAGGAATGAAAAACACCATTGTAACAATTAAAGATGGATACAGCTGTATGCTATTTGCTAAAAAAGGGGTGACAAGGGGGCACTTTTTTCCAGAATGACCAGTACCAACAATCTTGTGTAACGATCATTACCAACAATTAATTCAAAACATACTCACCATCATCCTTAAGTTCAACACCTTTCTTATCCAATGCAGTTGTTGATTTTGATTTTCTCTTAAAACTGAACCTTGACTTAATTTTCTTGAACATTTGTTGAGGCTCATCGATGTCATCTCGAACCGAGAATGTGATGTCAGTAAGTGAGGCCCTGTAACCGAAAGATCCGGACCCAGCGCTTTTCGTTCTATACAATTGATTATTCGACGTTTCCAGTTGGTCCATCGATTCCACACTTCCATGAATATCAGATAAGCTTAGCTGACTCGATGTTAAAGAGGGTGATTTTCGATTCTCATCATCAACAACGAGCATATCAAGACTTTTACTTTTTCGTTTGTCCAAACTCGTCGCGCTATCATCACTATCTGATGTCTTGCCCAATCGGTTTATCTGACTCTCTCTTGCAATCATTTTTATATTCTCATAATTATCAGATAACGGCCTGTCTTTTTTCAATATTCCTTTTCGCAACACAACATCTTTCGGTGTGTAAACCTGTTCCGCAGAATGGTGCATGCGCTCCTCACTCCATTTAAATGCTTTCAGTTCTTCCAAAGAATGGCTTTTATTTGCATACAAATCAACCGGGCTCTTTTTGTCCAATTCCAAAAGCTCCTCCTCAGTTTCTTCGGTTACAGCAGTCAGCATGCGAGTTTCCGATACGAGGCTATTACTTCTAAACTCCTGCTGCTCAAAATTGTTTGACGATTCTTGCAGGGATGCCACGGAGCCAGCATCATTTTCTTCACTGTCAATATCAATGCTTTCTTTGCTTTCGTGTCTCTTGCCTTCCTCATGATCTTCCATCTCTGTGTTGCTGCTTTCCACATTGCAAGCATCCACAACAGACTCTTCTACCTTTTCTATGGTAACTGTTCCATTCTCTGTTCCATCTACCACATCTGCGCCATCATCCAAGCCCTCTTTGTTACCATCATTACCCTCTATGGTACTTTCATCCAATGTCCCACTCAAACAACTGTCATCTGCATCATAATGCCTTGTTGCATCTGTGGCACTATTTTCTTTGTCTGACATCACATAAGTGTCATCTGTCCCACCTATTTTTTCTGCCTCATTTTCAGTATCGCCTACCTCATTTACAATGTCACCGTCTGGTTTCTCATCAACCTCGTTTTCAATAACAACAAAGTTGTTTTCTTCTTCATCATCACGTGCCGCAGCCTCGCTCTCCTGTACCGAGAGTGTGTCATCAATGTTAATTGCAGCCTCCGTTTCATCAATATCCCCAGCATCCGAGTCTGCATGTTTGATTTCACCATTTTCTTCATTACAAGATGACAACGAGGCACTGTACCTTCGCAATCCATGAACTGAAAGAAAAGTAAGAATGACGCTATTTGTTTAGGCCAATGCAGTTGCTATTATTTTGGTCAACCCTACGACATAAACACCCCCACTCCCTTCATCCGTGGTGAAACAGCCATGATCGACATTAATAACGTTAAATATGTAATATTTCTACTGTCCCATAGCCATGGACTCAATAAATGTGCGCCCCACTTATCTACCCCCACCCCCTTCATCTTAAATCTTGTTCAGAAACACTAGACACATGAATGATAATATGAACACACCCTGGTTTTATTTCCAGAAATCAATCCTTGATAAAAAAGACAAATTCTGACAAAAAAACTTTGAGCCACTTTTTGAAAACTTTGGGGAATGGCAATGTTAGTCCTTATTACCTTGAAATACCTGCCAATCCCACTAAGAGTGGGTAATGACGTAATACTGCCATAATCAAGAATTCTTTAATAAGAAACCATAAAAATATAACTTAAGAGAAGGGTCAAAATTGGCACCTGCACGGTCACTTTTTTCTGCATCAAAAGAATCGGGACAGGAGTAACTACGAATTCTTCTTTCTTCAAACATTTCTGGATCCTGCATTTTGAGAAAAGAAAATATGATGAATAATTAAATAGGAACATCATTAATTTTTGTGTAATGGTAGATAAAAATCGATGCAAGCTGTTTAATGAAAACTTACATGATATTGAAATAATGAAACGAAATATGAAAATAAAAATGAAAACGTACTTGGTTCTCATTAACTTGTGTTAAACATCTCAGTCTTTGAATTTCAAGATTGATTTCTCGTAGTTTCTGCAAACTGTTGGCTGAATGCAAAAGAAAATCTAAATTATAAACCATCTCTAGCATACCCCAAGTAACAAAACCAAACACACCTAATGCCGAATCAAAAATAAGAATAATTTGCAACAGAATGCTTTTTTCTTTTTACTTTCTATTTCAAATATCTTTCTTTTGTGCGGCTTTTTCCAATGCCAAGGTTTGCCATTAAAACCACACTATTTTCCAAAAGAATTTGACAGAAATTCAAGACTGTTTCGTAATCATACTCTTAATCATGTAAAAACCACGTGCATTGGAGAGGGGATTCCATGACGAACGGGAATGCAAGCGAGCAAGCAGGCAAGCAAGCAAGGACGCAGGCAAGCAGGCAAGCAAGCAAACAAGAAAGCAAGTATGCAACCAAACATCCAAGAACGCAAACTATCAAGCAAATGAGCAATCAAGCAAGCAGAAAGCAAGCAAGCAGAAAGCAAGCAAGCAGAAAGCAAGTAAGCAAGCAAATTTGCAAGCAACAAGCAAACAAGCAAACATCCAAGAAAGCAAGCAATCAAGCAGATGAGCAAGGAAGCAAGCAAGCATGCATTTCCATTCATTTACCTAAGGTGAAGCTCTGGGAGTGACCTACATAATGTAGGCCGCTAATGCCTTTACCCTTTGGGTTTCTCAAAAATACCTATCCAGCGGCATCGGAAGGGTGAGATGCTGGGCTGTTCGTAGACCACATGCTTCAGCATCGTGTGGACATGCGGTAGGCATTCAGTTAACCATAACCACAAATATAAAAGAAAGGTTATCATGGCAGAGGCATGAGGGTGTCCATTTAAAAATAAAAGTTTCTCACTCACAGATCTCTGCAATGTTTCTAAGTAACAATTTGTAGTAGGAATTAAACAAATTTGATTGCTAGGCCCACGCACAAGATGCGTATCAAAAAATTAGTTTGCACTTCTGAAATTCAGGCCAATAGATTTATCGATTCCGGAACAGTAATATTGAAATGAAAGTGACTGTTTGTCATTTATGCCAAGGTTCAAAGGACTGTTGCAATCAGCATGAGGCAGGAGAATACAAGTCCTAATCTATTTTATCAAAAAAATAAGGCAATCACGGGCCATGGCAGCAAAGCAGTTCTCTACAAATGTTAATCAATTGACATAGGTGGCTTTTATGTCATGGTGCTGCGGTAGCGTGGGAAGCAGATCCACAAAGTCAGATAACATTCTGAGGTTCCCTAAGTTAATTTCATTTTCTTAAAAAACGCCCTTGCAAATATGGAAATAAAAAGGATTGCTTTGTAAATAGTGCAGTATTGAGATAAGAAAGGAATTTCTAGTGCTAGATAAGTGATTGTTAAGAAATTTCAAAAACTGAAACTCTGCACAAAGAATTCGTTACTTCACATCAGAAACAGAATTGAATTCTTTGCTTTGGTAAGGATGACTCTGGCTCATGTCTTTATAATTTCTTTTATCTTAACTTCGACATAAGACATTTTCCTTCTCTATCGAGATATCAAAGGTAGTATTTTTCTTGTTATTAAACTTCTATCGCGCTCTACGTCCAAAAGTGTTTAAACTGTACAATGGACCCAACCCGACACCAACAGTAATAAATTATCATACATATTAAACGGATAAACCTTACCAAGTGGATGAGAAAAAGTTCCATCCATTGATTTACTCTGCTTCAAAGTTACATCTGAATAATAAAAAGGAAGGAATTGGTTTAAAAAGAAATAGACGATCCTTGACCCTCCTTTGAACGGGAAACTCGTGAAAATTAAAACATTTTTACATGCCTATTCTGGAAGCAACGGAAAATATAGAATTGAGCTTTGATACCCTTTTCAATAAAAAATTCTTCCCTTGATGAGAGAAAGCCCCCCATCCCCCAATCCTACCCTGCTCCGGGGCGTTTTCCAGCAATCTAAAGGGGGTGGCCTTGAAGAATCTTCACATAACCCCCATTTCACCTCGCTTCGCTTGCAGCCCCCAATATCAATTTCGTTCTGACGGGCCTGGCTAATAACTAGTGTTTATTAGTAGCTTAACTGGTTAGTACCCACAAAATTCTCCAATAATCTTACAATCCAAAATGGTTTGGATGGAGACCAATTTGGGCCATGTGCCCGGTTTGGAAAAGTGCCCGATTCGGACAAGTGCCCGTGAGAAATCACGCTCGTCGATGTAACAAATCTCTAGCCCCAAGGCAATCCGCAACAGAAAGAACAAGGTTTCACAGGGGAGTTTCCTGAGGATATGCAAGTTAAAATGAGCTTTAGATAAGGGTTTTCCGGAAGAATATGATGCAAAACCATTAACATCAATTGACAAGATAAGACGGATCATATTTTGTGTGAGAAAGTATTTAATGTTATTAACAACGGTCTCAAAGAGATGACCTTTGCAAAATGAAAGATTGGAAAATAAAGCCAATCTTCAAAGAACACTGCAGAACGGATAAAATTGTTACCAGAACCATAAACTACATTTAATATCCGCGGAAATGGCCTCAAAATCATAGTCAATATCAAAATCAAGGTGTTAATGATAGCAGTCTCTAGAAACCATGACAAGTCTTAGCTATAGAACTGAATTTTATTCAAATACAAATGTTTTTATATAAGAATGTTCAGAAAGAACCTTATGCTCGAACTATCTAAGCAATGCTAGGATTACAGTAATGTAACTCTACTTGAACCTTTTTAATTAAAATTAATTATTTTCATCCTCATTACATTAAACAACTCGGGGTACTGCAAAGTTCTTTAAAAAAAATCGATAGAATTTAGCTTCTTTCTTACGAAACCACTTAGTTTTTAGGAGAGTAGCATTAAACTTTGCATGTTTGAGAAACGTGGGTATCCGATGAAAATAAGGTTTGAGAGAGAACTTACTTCTCTTGGATTCTAAAGCCAAACTGTGAAGATCTTCCATCAACTTTGCATCTTGCTCTGCAAAAAGACACAAAAGTCATTTGTGGAATTTCCTTGTCTTCAAATAAACTTAATAGAACCTTAGAAACTCATATTTATACTTTCGACTCAAGGTAAGTCTTGAATATGTTACTTCCTAAAAGGATAATAATTTATGTGTACATATAACAAAGACAAGCCAAAAAATAAAAATAAAAATTCATACCATCACAA
Organism: Catostylus mosaicus; assembly: GCA_964019065.1. Taxonomy (NCBI): domain Eukaryota; kingdom Metazoa; phylum Cnidaria; class Scyphozoa; order Rhizostomeae; family Catostylidae; genus Catostylus; species Catostylus mosaicus. Next base: position 7,695,982 of record OZ025194.1, on the reverse strand, counting down.
ACGAGCTTAGATGTTTTTGCAGCAAAACACAATATCATTTTTGCAACATTGTTGAAAAACAACAAAAGAAAAACAAATCACATTGCTTAGGTCTCATGGTATCAATGTGGTTGCCCAAGGACGCCTGTTACATGGCTCATTATACGGACCAAGAAAAGGTGGGTTATCAAAAGGTGGCTGGAAATTGGGATCAAAGGTACACTGTCATGTTAGACGGTCTGTTGTTTAGCTGTTTGGGTATCAGCATGCCTATTTTCATCTCATTAGTCTTTCATGCAGCGCACAGACAAAATGAATGGTGTAAGGCACGGAGTGGCCACTTTTAGCCTCATCTATCAGCTAAGTCCGTCGACTTTAGATCCTCCGGTCCCTTAGTCAGGTTTATAGACCGTACACCTAGATGCATGCATGCATGTAGCAAAATAACGAAAATGGTATGAATGGAGGTTGGATTGGTGGGCATGACAGATGAGATAAAGGTGAGATGTCTGTTGGATCTGTTCATTTGTCAACAAATGCATCCATGTGATGCACCATGACCTATTTTTTGAGAAAACATTTTAAAATAGTGGATAGGTACAGCCTAATGATTGATTGAAGAATTAAAATGTCATTTGTGGATTATTTTTAAACTTTGAAGAGGAAACTGCGAATTAATGTTTGACTTAAGAGCATAGAAAGCGATTTACGCCTTTTACAAGATTTAATTTCTACATGTTCAATGTGTGAACTATCAATTCCCTCATTTTTCTCTCCCGTCTGCATTTTAAATCCAGCCATTTCTTGCAATCTCAAACCGAGATGTGACACCAGAGTCCCACTTTCTGCGCTGGCTTCGATCTTCTTCTTACAGAGGATGAATCATTTGCAACCTAAGCGATGCACCGGTTGCAGAAAAATGCAAGGCAAATGCCCTTTCCCTGGCCTGGATACTCTCAAAGGCCTAGCATAACAAAAAGCACCAAAAAAGGCCATATTTAACAGTCATCACGAGGGCTTAACTCTCCTCTAAACCTAGTAATGTAGTTTGCAAAGGTGCTTTTTAAGACTAAACATCAAATGCATGGTAATGGAGAGTTTTATTATAAACTTTGAAGCTAGGAAACATACCGTAATTCGTCTGCCCATCGATAACACTATTTGTTATTGTTGTTGTTCCTAGATTATGCCTCTTTATAACAGGTTTCCGTACCTCACCAGCCTCATTTTCAATGGGCTTTACATCAATTGGAGACCTGAAACGGAATAAATTTGCACATAAAATTTGTCGAACGTAACAATGAAGACCAAAACACCTTTCCTCAAAATCTGCCTCTGCAGAAAATAGTTCAATAGGAAAACAGAAAATGGGGCCCCTAGCAGCTCGCAGGGAGGAGGGGAGGGGGCCTTAAATGAAACGCTTCTGCTGCAGACCGGTAGCAAAACAAAATCAAAATGGTCGTGGCAAGGAATAAACACCGAACCGCGTGCTGCTGAATGGCGATTTCCGCAAATACCGAGCCCTGGTTAAGCAAACCAGGATAGAAATTTAATGATAACTTTGAGGCAAATATCTCTACAATATTAAGTTACAGAACATGTTGTTATTTGACCAATTCAAGAGATGGTTGAATTGAAATGAAAATAGAGGATTCAACAAATGAGGGAGTAGGCGTGAATGAAATACTGAACGCTGTCAGGTTTGAAGTGAATAATTGTGCATTGAATGAACGATTAAAGGTAAATGACAGGATGGGATTTTCATATGAAAAACATCTTGTATTGATAGGCAGATCAAAAGAAGTAGGATGAACAAATATAAAGCAACAAATTATTTCCCTGTAACCAAAAATCAATCATCGTAAATTGATAAATGATGAGTCATTATTGTACTAGATGTTTCTTATTGCTGTTTTTGTACTATTGACGTCATTTGAAAGATTGCATGCAGCCTAGGTTTGCACACACGGCAGTGGCGTAACGCACGGTGTGCACCTTTAAGCGCAAAACTAAGGGCCCCCAAACAATTCGGCTCCTAAGGGGGCCCCCACGAAATTTTGTGAAATTTTTTTCTGGATACGAGCGTTTCTTAATAATTGCTATATTGATGTTCGTTAATGTTGTTCAAAAATTGCATAAAATTTATGCAGTTAAGGGTAAGTTTGGGCTCAGCAGGTAAACTTGATTTAAAAAAGAAATAGGGGCCCCAACCACTACTTTGACTAAGGGCCCCACACTGCTCCGTTACGCCACTGACACATGGGATAAATTATAAGGAGTTTCAGGGGTTTCTGCGCCCCCAATAACCTCCAGAACCACACTGGCAGTTTGCGTAACGTTATTCATTGGGAATTAACAAATGCATTCCAGAAATTAAATAACTTCTGCTTCCATTAATGGGTTTGGGGATAGGATCATAAACTTTCTAAATTACAGTTGGTTTCGCATAAAACGCAATGCAAAGAAATGTTGACTTACCAAACCTAAAACCTCTCTTTTTTCTAGAAATCGTGAAAAAATCCATGGCCAAAGATTAAAATTGTTTTTGCAGGTTTTATTTATTAATTAATGGGTCCATTTTGGGTGAAACTTTCAAAAACCCGTTTTATTTGTATTTCAGACAGAAAATGATCAAATTTGTTTACATTTGGAGCAGGTGTGTCCTGTTAACAACATTTTTAAGGGCGGTAATATGGGAGGTATTTACCATCATATAAATGTAATGGATATTACCATTAACTAGCACTAAATGACCCTATTAAGCGCAAGTATTTCTAAGCGAGCGAAATTTTTGATGCATCCATAAGGTAACACTCAAAACAATAATTAATCGCTAACTCACAAAACCATTTTATAAGAAAATCAATGATGGGGCTTGGGAAATATTTTTTATAAGAAACTCAATCATTGGGCTGGTTAAAAGAATTTCATGAAAAAAACTGGTGGAAAGCATTTTAAATGAAACTCGATACTAGGGCAGTTGGGCAATTAAGAAACTATCGTATAGAATAAAAAATCTTTAGAAACTTCTTAGTTTCAGCTGTTTTTGACAAGGAATGCTTAATGGTTGCATTATAACATCATAACCAAGATGTAGCTGAGAACGATGGCAACAAATTTGTGTCCAAATAAATAGCTGACAAATTCTATTGATGACCATGCACGTCAAAGCCACTATAATACAGCTTATCTTAAGTTTAATTATCTTCTTCTACTGCATCCCAATTGTACGTGATTTGCTTGCTGTTTTGACCCATTGCCTTCCCCCAACTCCCCCCTCCCCTGCTCGATAAATCCAACAGGGAAAACTTCCCCAAATCGTAATAAATTGGGATTTTCAAATCTACCAATCTAAGATCTTGTGAAGATATCCTTTTTGCCAAATAAACCAAAAAATTGATTTTAGTTTCGCAACTAGTAATATTTTTCTTTACATTTTAGCGATTGTTTTTTGAAAAAATTCTTTTTCACGATTTGTGGCACGCACATTTTTAAAAGGTCAAACCTGCTTCATTCCTGATTGATTCAAATACGAAATAAAAACTTACCAAAACTCATTCCTACAGATCACGGAGATCCATTTTGATCCCATCATAAAACGTGAAAATGTTGCAAATTACTTTCTCTTTCATGCATCAAGTGTAAAGCATGACCCAAGCAGAGCGTAAATAACTTGCTTGCAAGTGTTTGTTTTTGGATATGAGACTGAGACACCCTATGTTTGAAGGTGACGCATAACCAGCCCAGACGAGGCTGAAAAGAAAGCGGACTCACGCGCAATAAAGCTTCAATTAAAATACATTATCTTTGAATGTTAGGGCGGTTTCGACGGTTTCCTGTTAGACAATGGCAATCGTCTTCGCTTCAAATGGCAGTACACTGTTTACGGACACAACTCAAGGCATAATGACGTCATAGTTGACGGTGAACCATAACGGTCAAATAACAATAATCCCTAATCACAGGGTCTTTGAATGAAGAGTCTGAATTTCTCTTATAATGATCTCAGGCACGCTGGAGTTTGGGGGGGGGGGGCTTTGTCCCCCACACTTTCTAGCAGTTATTTTGTGCTGCCGGCAAACGTTGCTAATCGGAGTACACAAGGGGCCATTTGACCTATACCTATTGCACTTGTGTTGTACTGGTCATTATCCCCATCACAAAGCTTGAGCATGTCTTGACCTTTTTATCGACTGCTAGGGAGCACCAAGAACCAACCCAAATATGGCCACGCCAAATTTTTAATAGCCCCCTCATTCGATCTTCAATATGCTTAAGCGGCCCCGAGGCTATGAGCATAAACCCCTTGAACCCATCAGGGGCAAAAGGTAAAGCTAATGAGAAATAAGGTAAAGCAATATCGGAGTATTAGGTTTTTTGTAAGTTCAGGGGGAAATTGCCTCTTCTGCCTGGTTTTGATCTCGTTGGTATCCATTCTAATAAATTTAATCTTTTAACTTCCTTAATTCATGAAAACTGGCCATTCAATTTCCACATTTCAGTATGTATTCTCTTCTTACAAATTTCCCCTCAAAACAGTTTCATTTAGAAAACGGGGCGCATGCAGGGGGTAAAATAATAAGGATGCTATCCCGAATTCTCAACCAATTAGTCGGGAACTGGCAGAAATTGGACTGATAGCTAAAAATCGCAAAACCAAGTCTGACATTTTTTGATAAGTTGCTTAGGAATAACCTGTCTGACGTGTCATAACAACACAAAATTGATTTTGTTTGGGTGTGTCGCAAAATCTTCTATTGCTGTTTGCGTAACTTACTCCGGCCATTGACCGTGCTGTCGTACGGTTCTCTTGCGGTCGGTACGGCTATAATGATTCTTGATGTACTATGATTCTTTTCAGACAGACAGAGAAACAATGGTCATTTCGTGAATATCCAATATCCAGGACAGAATTCCGAACCTTCCTAACTTGATCTAAATACTTTACTTACTTTGCAGCCTCCACGATCACCCAGTCGGTGGATAATGAGAACTGGGAGCCAAAGTTTCCCATGTTTATACCAAATCAGATGGAAATACAAGTTTACCAAACACGACAGCACAAAAATGTGAAGCATGACTTGAATTAGGCCCTCGCTACGAATGGCGTTGGAAACGAGATTCCAGAATATCAAATTAAGTGTGAGGTCTTGTTCGATGACCCTTGAAAATCTCAAAAACATTCCCATGGAAAAAATTAAAATCTGTTTTAGCCTAAAAACTTATCTAATTCATAAGTTTGACGTTGCATATTACTGATAAAAAAGTTATAATTTACAGCGAAATAATTCGCGTAGCGTAGATGCTTTTGAAAGCCCCAGTTCTAAAATATAATTCTATCTACGACCGTATTCTTTTTGAATTCTAAGGATTTTATGAATGTTTTTTACAACAAACAAAAAACAAATCATTAATCTTGCTAGTCGCACTTTTAGAGAAATCATTGCCAAACAAAGTAGCGTTTCATTGGCTTAGTTCTAATACTTAGCCAATGATTCCAATGATTTTTCAGACTTATTTCACGTGACGAACAAGCAAACAGTTCTAAAAAGAGGCCAATCTAGCTTTGCATACAGCACTGCAACGCCGATAAGAGGTTATAATCATGTGAGCAGCTTATGCTCAAAAGAGAACATTTCTAGCAAGAAATAATGGCCCTGCGTCATCAATTTTAGCATATCCTTTCAACGTTGCTTATTGCCTTGAAGATGAATATTAGAATTTAGTACAAACCTGGAAAATAACTCCATTAGCTCAATATTTTCATTTGTGGTGGCAATATCCATTGGGGTAAGGTTGTGTTGGTCTTTGAGTAGCAATGTTTCCATGGCTCCAGGTTTTGTGCATAAAAATTCAGCTAGTTTCAACAAATTGTGCTTTGCACAGAAATGAAGTAGAGTCCAGTTTGCTGTAAAAGAAAATCAATCATGAATAAAAAAAAAATAGAATCTGATTTGAAAAATTTCTTAAAATCTAACAGTAAATGGGATGGATTCCAGTTAATAGTCTGCCATAGCTAGGTCTATGAAAGGCAAGGTCTATCAAAGATGAGTTCGTCTTATGATACTTGGTATTATGTGACTAACTGGCCACCATTATGAATCTTGGCTACAAGGGGGGCAGGAAGGAACTTGTCATTAAAAAGGGGGGCTTGTGCATATCACAAATTGCACAAATTGCCTTACAGAAGAGCATCGTCAAATGAAGGTCAGACCGATTGGCCTTTGGCTCAAATTGGCCTGAAAATGCTTTGTAGCAAGGCACGAAGTATTACATTTATAACTTTTTATTTAAATCTGGCGGAAAAGGTAGAGGAAGAGGAAAGGGACGCGGTCTTGGTAGAGGTGGAGTTGCACAAAACAATAATGTTTTAGAACCTGAGAGACCCGGCAAATCTGCTGTGTCTGAGGAAGATACGCCAAAAGCACAACAGCCAAAAATCAATTTATCAATTTAACATTTTCTATGCTATTTGGAGAAAAGGCAGAACAAACTATTATCATACCTTGTTTATCATACAAACTCCACGATTCCAAAAATTGCAGTTGCTTAAAAGCTGAGAGAAGTCTTTGATCCAAGCCTTTTCGCTCATCATTTGTGACAGATAAAAGTGCATTGTACATCATCTCAATTTGTTTTAAAGCTGCAGAATTTGTTGCATTCATTACCAATGACTGTGCAAGCAATACAGACATATCCAAGGTGAAAGTGAATTTTGTTTCAGTTTTTCTTACAAATTCCTCTTTCATTTTGTAATTGATTGAAAGTGCTACAGTTTCAGCAATATCGTGATCTAGAAGATGAATATCAATCATGAGAATCATTGACAGCCAAGTGCAAGGACTTGTTTCGAATCCTGGGAGTCCTAAACACAAATGATTATTTTGTCATCATTCAAGTTTCAAGTGAAAGAAATACATTCTACTGGCCAAACTCTAAGGGCCAACTCTCCTGCATGATAAAAGCATGACTTCAAAACTGATACTGAAGGGATAAACGGTGTGGACAATGAGAGAGATTATCAAATCAATAACTTAGAAATATTACCTGGTATTATGGCCTGTAATGTGAAAGGATTGACATATTTTGTTGATGTCAAGTGTCTCAGATTTGAACCTTCGAATAGAAGAAAGTAGGCAGTGTCCTTTTTCAAAGGTGATAAATGACCACCACAGGAAATAAATATACTCTGTCCACCCTGCGTAGGATGATTAAAAGAATTGATTAAATGAAAAAAAGCATATAATACAATTAGTGCCAAAAGACTGCTGCAGTCAGTGGCAGAGCCAAAGGGGGATTTGAGGGGTAATAACCACCCCAACTCGATTATTCTGAAAATCTGGTAATGTAGATTCTTATAACAGTTATGGCAGGCGTTGGCCCTTATTAAGTTTCATTTCTTGGTCACAAAGAGAACTGTTTTACAAATTGATCGCAAAAAGGATTGGACCTTTTTTAACATTCATAAAACACTAGCATTGTGTTCAAAAGGTTGATTTCCAAAATCAGAAGGGCTGGCCAGAACCCCACCATCATCTTACCCCCTCCCCCCCACTTTGTGGAGGCTAGGACTGCCATTGGTTGGAGCCTGGCATCTGCTTGAGAATTATGTCAAATTCCCTGTTACCTTACTTGTACGTCAAATACTTACATAGACTGGAGCCTCCATTGGTGTGAACAGCAAATCTTTCCAATCATCTGCAAGATGTGAAAAAAGCAAATGTGAAGCGTTTGCAATGGAAGTTCTGCATTCAGAAGTGCCAGGAAAGCTTTTACATAGAAAAACATTCATAAGCGGTTACTGGATTTATTATGACACAGTCAGACAAGGTTCTTAGTTAAGCTTCAGTTGATAATGATTATTTTTAAAGCATTGAGCAAGAAAACTTTAAAATGAGCAAACTTGGGATTGTTTATTGTAGAGGATAGAAGGAGAGCAACTCTACACAAGTCAAATTCAGCACTTCCATGCCTCATTTAGAGGCAGGGGGGGACATGCCCGGTTGGTAAATTGGCTATAGCCACCCAGACCCTTCAAGAATGCAGTGCAAACAAATTTATGGGCCCTTCAAATGTTGGAAAAATGCCCTGACGTGGGCTCTTAAACTTTCCAGCCACCCTGCCATTGTGATTGGGAACAATACTCTAATTATAAAATACATTGCTCCCCTTAATGTCAAAGTTCAAATTTGGGTATTAACTAATTTCTTGAAACTAGCATCTTTCAATGATTAAAAAAACGTGGGCAACCCCCCTGGTTAAGCACCTTTATCATTTAATTTTAATTTTTTGAAGTCACAAAAAGATATAGGTTTGAAAGGTTATGCAGTGGAGAACAGAAGGGCCGAAGGATGGCAAAGGAAAATTACTCACGTGCCTGTAATAAGTTGTGTCTGATAGCAAGATGTATTTTATAAATCATGGGAATTTTGAATCAGAATAATATGTTGCAAAAGGTCTTTGCGTGCGATTATCTGCAAATCTTTCCGCTTGGTCAAAGATTCAGACACTATTTAAAAGTACCCCAGGGTGTCTTTCTCTCTTGAAATAATTCTTATAAAAGACCACAATGCATTTGTTTAATTTCGGCACAAAGTAGGATTTACAAAAGAAACAACAAAGCAATTCACAAGCAATTTTTGCGTGTGTCAAGTACTTGAGTTAGGTGTCGATGACAATAATGACTAGAGAAAGTCTAACTGCGTCTTATTGAGTAATTCCGACATTGTCTTCAATTTGCGACCAAGTCGCAGTCAAAACACCAACAAAGATGGGGAATTTCTCATCCTAAATACTCGAATAACTATTCGTTTTGAAACTGGAAATTATAAATATTTGCTAGTGAAAGGAAATTCAACAAGTTGATAAGATTTATGAGTTAAATATCTTAGTGGTCTGCATAAGCCAATTTCTGATCAGTGGAAGGAAATTGGGTTGCGAAGCATATCTTGCAAAGTTTAGCTGCCGCCAGGTTTGACTAATTTCTTACCCTCATCGTTGAGTTCATCTTGAGTTTCTACATCCTCGACAGAATTCATCTTCTTCGGTTACAATGGAGCTTCCTTTTCCGCGCTTTTAGGAAGGCAATGGGTGTAAATGAAAATCTCAGCGTGAAAGGACGAGGCAAACCATGACGGAGCTAACCAACTTCGTGCTTTATGAAAAATCAAAAACAAACTCAGGATGAGAGGAAATGTTTACCCTCATAAGCAATTAAAAAAGGTTAGTCAACGCGGAAGCCTTTATTAGAAATCTTTAGGACATTGTGAAAGGGATTCAATATTGAATAAAATAAGCAACAAATTCACGAGCGCCCTCCTGTGATCTTCCTTGGCCATCCCTTTGATATGAAACTAGGATAGGCCTCGGAATGAACAATCAAGACTAATCCTTGCAAACAAACTTTGCAATTTGCCCATAACACACAAGGATCAGTTTTTAAATGCTGGAGCAGATACGATTACAATGAAAGCAGTGCTGACAATCTTCGCAAAATAAATTAATGTTTGGCCTACCAACCTTAGCTCACCTCAAAATGGACGAAGACACAAAAAACAATACATCTCACATATGAAATAACAAAAATGCCTATGATTTCATTGAAGAAAGAATTCTGAAATATTTTTGCGGGCTACCGCCTGTTTACAGTGAAAAAGCCATATATTTCACACGAGAAGAGAAATCATTTTTAGTTTGCCGAAAGTTGAGCGAGTGATTTTCTTTTCAAATCACACCTTCTTCTCCGAATCAACTGAACAAATATTAAAATCTACTTACCTTGATTTCATCTCCCTTTCATCGACATCAAACTTGAATCTTTTTAACGGTAGATGGTTTAATAACAACAAGGAAGAAACCGATCTTTAACAGTGATTACAGGAAAATAAAATTCTAGAAGTTGAATTTTCCGATCACGATCATCAAACATCCCCGCAAAAGTATTCGTTCACGTTTGAACAACAGCAACAACAATTCACAGGGTTTCCATATGAATGCTCTTTTACTGTACATTCTTCCATTCGCAAAAAGTAACTTTTACAAGACTGCTTATAAAATAAAATATTTCATGATATAAAATATTTCAGGCTCTAAGATACTGAAATAAATTTTATCTGGGATAGTTGAGAAGTGCACTCCTTTCCTTTTCTCTAACACAGAGTATCGAAAGAGGGCACTTTTTATAAATCTGGTTCCCACATGGGAAATTTTTGGGGTGTTTTAGTAAACTTTTCTCCGATTATTTCTAAAGCTTGTCAAATACTAACCCCCTTTCACCTCCGGGACTTAATTCCTACACATACACCATTTCATATAATTTTCTTAATTGCTCCAAATATTATAAAGCTTTTTCAATAGCAAAATATCACACTTTAATATCCCAACCAGAATGAAGGTTGCGACGAAGTCCATTTGATTCTGTTTGTCTGAATCGAAACAATGCAGTCTTCTGTCTGAGTTTTATCATCTGAAGTTTACTGTTTGGATTTTGACTCATCGAGATATGTTTGAGTAAAGAATTAAGGATAGAAAGACTATTACACAATGCAAGTTGTAATATTTGAATGAAAGATATTCAACCTTAGGCTTTGAAAACCACAACTCAAGTCCTAAAAGCAAAAGATCCGTGAAATGAAAGTGATCCACACCCGGATCAATTACGTAAATTTGATAACGAGGTCAAAAAGGAGACTCGAGGATACTTTCAACAATGCACTATAGCTCCCAATTTTTCAAAAGTACGAAAAAAATTTTTAAAGACATGAAATGTCTTATTCCTTGATCAATAAGACAACAGGCACTCAATTTTGAAGATTCGTCAAATTATTAGAACGACCAAAAACTGCAAGCATGCTTTGTATCTTTCAAAATATATAATTGTTCTTAAAAATTTCTTCAAATATTTCACGTCATCTGCTTCATTTAAAATTGTGCTGATAATTTTCAACTACTAATTTAGGATGTACATGAGGATATGGCTTCCAAACTAGCCATTTCCCAGCTTCTAAAAGGGACGTAATTCATTCTGGGGGGCATCGATTGTTTTTCATATGACCCGACAGGACTTAATCATAAATAACCTGCGTGCAGCCTCCACTGACATGTTGAGCTCCTAACACAATCTTAGAAAACTCAACGCAATCTTTGAAAATGGAAAATCGCAGTAGAGGCTGCACGCAGTCTAAATCATAAATCGATCGAATGGTTATATAACATATCACATCTGTCACATGATGATGGTGGGAAATAGGAGTCCCCCTCTCATAACAGAAGACCAACAGATCGAACTTCAAAGTTTTATGAGTTTTTTAATCCAAGACATTTTCCCTAAAGCAATCGAATGAGAGTTTTAAAGCTTTGGCAAGGCAAAACTTTTGAAAGGCAATCATAAAGAAGTAGCAAATGTATTTTCAACAATTTAAAGTATTGTCGAAAAATTTGTCATCACGTTCATTCATCTTCATCAATTATGTCGATAATCATTTCACAAAACGGTTAAATTTTTACCCAATTTTAAAGAAACCTTCACAAATTAATCCAGCAGTTGCTTCATCTTTTCTGTTATGAAGTTTGTACTAGAGCCTTACTCGACATTACCAAATATTAACAAAACTCCAAATGAAGTTGATGGGAAAGTCTTGGGCTGTTTGGTTATCGTATAATAAGAATGCAACCTAAAAACAAACACCAAAGACATCTTTTGTACAAATTTCTTTGTACACAGCATGATTTAAAGTGGAATAAAATACATATTGATTCTTGATTGCAAGAAATCTGGAAAGAGCATTTTTGCTGTCTGGTAACTGCGAAGGAGCATACAGGCTTCATTTTGGGAATGGCCTAATTTAAGTTGTTTCGTCATAGAAGGTTCCGGGTGTTGGCAGGGAATGGTGCAATGGCAAGGAGAAAAATTATAAAAACTCAAAGTAAAGTGATGTTCCTACAAGTAAAATCAACAGATCTGGCTTTGGCATTATAGTTTTACGTAAAAATGAGTTTACGGCTTGACAGAGAACTGCAAACAGTTGAAGACTACATCAAATGGACCCACCATCCAAACCCACAAGAAAGAAGAAAAGCTTTAAAAGAACTCTGCCCATGTCACGTAAGAGCTGATTTAGATAAAATCTGGGAGAGGATTTTGGAATGCACAGCTGATCCTGATCCTTTAGTAAGAGACCAAGCGTTGCACGCTCTTGGCGATGGTTCGCCAAATCATTTAGAGCTGAGAATTGTCGACATTGTTGAAAAGATGTACAATGATTCGGATGAAAGGGTCAAGAAAAAGGCAAGAAAGATGTTGAATTCATACAGAAGAAGTGGAAAATGGAATGTTTTGTAGGTTAAAGAAGTGATAACGGACGATTTATTTTGTCCAAAAAAAGCGGAAATTGATAGGTTATTTAATAAGAGAGTTTGCAGTGGTTCAAACTTCAATCCATAGTTGAAAATGTTACATATAAAGCCATTACTGATGAAGGAAGTTGTTGCTGGTTTTTTTTCATTTTTATTTCATTTATTCATCTACGGGAGGGTTGCCTTCAGACACTGATGTCGGTTCTCAAGGGGCCCTCCCATATTAAAACTATAAAAAAACTGGAGGTGACAATTCATTGGTTATATTTCTGATCTGAACAGGCCTGACCTGAATGCAGGAATCTGGGACACAATACCCCACCCCCTCCAGTAGACCATGGAACCTAAATTTGCCATGAATTTTAAACAAGATAGGCAAGGTTGGCAAACAGAAGGTATTATTTCAATAAGGTTACAAGTTGGAAGTGTCCCTGATAAAACTAAAGTAGGGTATTACCAGATGTGTAGCATCTAAATTGTCCAGCATAAAGAAACACAAAGACATAATTTTTGGAATAAAATTGGTTTTCAACAATTTGTTAAAAACAGGCAAAGCAAATTACAAAATGATGCTTAGTTTCATGAAAACTTAGTTTTAGGAACAACAAATAATTTTTACATAAAAATTCTAATTGGTAACTCAATATATGGCTACTTGAAAACATAATGTAATATGTAAATTGACTTGTTACAAATCTCCATCTTAACCTGTTAAAAGTCTTTTGTCTTTTTTTGTTCAACTCTTGCATGGATGCTTTGCATGTGCAATAGGGACAGGGTTGTTGATAGTTGTGATGTACAAGGATTGTCTAGAAAGGGGGTTGGAACTAACATGTATCATTTTAAATGGGATTCAAGTGTTTGGCAACAACTCTTGGTTGTGGGAACCAAACATTGGGGCTAGAATGAATCTCTAAAGGCAAGTTTTCCAACAAGTAAATAATGCTGATGTAAGAAAAAAATTAATTGAGCAGGGACCAATATGGCGATGAATTAAGTACATTTTATTTCTATACAAGCAAACCTTAATAGGCCACACCTATTTTTTATACATGAAGTTAAAAAAAATTAGTACATTATACTAAATCTATGCCTCTTTTTAGGAATGTTAATTAGCTCAAAATCGATTTCAAAAAATTTGCAAATCAAGTTTCCATCGTAACATCTGGCTCACCGAAATGTGTTTCTTTTTCGAAGTTTTGTTGTTGTACTTTTTCATTGAATGAATTAATATATAACGAATTTTCTAACTCGAATTTCTGCAAATCATCAGCTCCGTTCTTCGCTCTTTCAAGCACTGCCTTTATATTACTTTCTGTTGCGAAAAGTTTCTCTTGCTTTTCTCGAACGCTTTCACAAAGCAATCTTTCTTGGTTTTTCGTTTTTTGGAGCTCTGTTTCAAGTTCTTGTAATTTGCGTTTCTTTAATGCCATAAAGTAGGCCCTTGAATCTGCTTCGGGATCTCCTGTAGGCCGCCATGAAACTTTCTCGCTCTCTGTTTTGTTCGACTCTTTGAGTAACTCATCCATCAAACTTAGCGAACCTGCGATATCTTCATTCTTAAATGCTTTTTCTAACTCTTCCTTCACTTTATCTTTAGCTTGTGACATCACTCTTTGAATCAAAGGTTCAAATACGTCGCGGTTCTTCTCCCAAAGCGGTTTGTAACATTTCGCAAACACTTTTGCATCGAAGCATTTATCAATGCATTGGGTGATACCATCACGAAACATTGCAAAATTGTTTCGATCTTGCATTTCTTGTTCTGTTTCTGTGTACATTTCGTTTTCTGTGCTTGCAATCTCCATTGTTTCATCGCTTGTAGTACTACTTGGTCCTTGCTCCGCCATGTTCTCCAACGTGAATGAAAAATCTTCGATTTCCCGCCAAATAGTAAAACAGGGGGTCAACTAAGGAAAACCTAATCCCCAGTTGGGGAATAACGGATACGATTTGGCAAGAAATCAATCATTTGAGATTCACAAAAATTTAGATTCATGATTAGAGCATAGTTTCTTCGCTCTTTCTATTTTAAGAACCAAAAACATCTTGCCTGACTCAATCTTTTTATCTTATTTGATGATTTGAAGCTGCAAATGTTTTTGTTTTGCTGTTGCTCTCGTCAATTCAGCAAGACAGTAAGCTTCTACTATATCAATGCTTGAGTGTAAATGTCAAATGTCCAAACATTTAAAACAATCCTGAAATTTTACAAGGGAACGGTCTCCTCAAACCGCCTCTCCACCTTGACATTGGAAAGCAGGAAAGAGAACAGATTTCAAGGAAATGGGAATAGAGTGGGTACCAGCATTATTTAGATGAAGCGATAAATTTTGAGAAATCAGCACCACACGCCACCTATATGTTTGACTTACATCCCGATCGTTTTACAGTACAACATGCCCTTAAAATGCCCTCAAATGGAGAAAAGTTTGTCGGCAGTGAAGCTGCGATGGAGACTGCCTGATGGAGACCAGATACCCCCGTCTTCTTAGTTTATTTGCCGCCAAAATCTTCGAATTTTACTTCGAGTCAAGATGTCTGTCCCGGCGAACGATGATGATCGAGGTATTATCAGTTACTTTTGCAATCGATTGCGTTAATCACTGAATTAAATGCAAACATATGTTCTTGAAACATTTACTTGAAACAATCATTGTAATCCAAGCCATTTTGGATCGGTAAAAGCAATTTATGGACAAATGCCAAGTTTAGGCCCAATGCTTGATATTTTTCTTTGTTTTCTGATCGCTTTTCTAAATATATTGCGTTGGAGTGATCGCGATGTCAATGAATTTTATCTCTTGCCCATTTTATCTCTATGTCGTTTTGTATTTACAATTTTTCACCCATCGTACTTCCTAAAATGTCTCAATGATGCTGCCCGAAGAGGAGAGTAGAGCCTCCAAGGGGTAAGGGTTTACCCCCCGCACAAGACGTTGACACTAAAAGTCAAGCTAATCAATCTAGCAAAATTCCCCAAAAAATTTGGGAGGGGGGCTGAATTGTAGAATTTTCCTAATGACCACGCCCTTGCCACGCCCAATTATTATCTATAACATTAATTTCAAGGTTATTATTTTGTAGGTTAGTCATATCTGTGCCCAAGTGAGCCCTCCCCCTTAATCTTTAAAAAAGGTTGGCTTACAAAGTCATCAAGAAGGTTGAACTTTATTTAATGAATTTAGCTAAAGTTTCCAACAGTTAAAGAATAATGTTGAAGTAAGTTGAAATTTCTGGGAACTGT
Organism: Catostylus mosaicus; assembly: GCA_964019065.1. Classification (NCBI taxonomy): domain Eukaryota; kingdom Metazoa; phylum Cnidaria; class Scyphozoa; order Rhizostomeae; family Catostylidae; genus Catostylus; species Catostylus mosaicus. Next base: position 7,680,402 of record OZ025194.1, on the reverse strand, counting down.
CAATTTCTGTTTAACTTTTCTCCAATTTTCATTCCAAGGAAGCAGAAGGTCAAGAAGAGAGAAAAAAGGATCTTCAGGGGCCAAACAAGCATTGGAGAAAATCAGGTAATCAATAGAAAAGTAGAAAGAAAGCTAAAAAAGTAAATAATATATTTCAAAATGGTGCTGCAACATTTGATTCCTTGTTACTTCTCATAAAACCCCAATTTTGTCTGACCTGTTCCTTGAATGGTATATGTTGATGTCATAACCAAAAGTGCACCCAAATTGGATGGGTAAACATAAAAAACATGTTTATAAAAATGCTATGCTATACAAACCTCTGGTGGTGTACATCAGATTTTATAAATGTTCCTTTTGAAAATCCAGCATCATTGAAAAAGACCCCTGGAGCATTAAGTTCTACTCCAAGATCCAGATGTATTTACGTTCTAAATTGGTTTTATTAATTTTTAGAAAATTCCAGCAAACTGGTGAAAGATCATCATATGAGGTGAGGCATTTTATTTTTATTGCAATTTATATTTTAAATTTGAAATAGTGGAGAACCTGAGTACCTGACAGCCTTAAAATGCATAACATGTTATTAGCAATCAGTGTCAAGTAAGATGAGGAGAAGAGGGGGCCCAAGAAAAAAAACCAACAACAATTTCTTATATTTATGTATGTAAAATCCCATGCTCAGAAATCAGTCAGAACTCCTTAAATAATCCCTTTACCCCAATCGAAACCAAAGATGAATTACCTAAATGGGCAGAATATTAAACACAATTTTGTTAGTTATCTCATAACTGTATAGCATTGACCAAATATTTAATAGTTACATCATAAACATGGCAATACTTGTACAAGAGCTTCACATGTTGACACTTTGACAGGTTGGTGAACAAGAAAGTTTATATGAAATTGTTGATGAAAGAGAATACGCAAAACTTGTGAGAAGAAGACAAGAGGAGGATTGGATTGTTGATGATGGTATAAAATCCTAATATTTTTAAGTCAAAGGTTCAAATGATTGTTTAGTTTGTGATGTGAGGTTCTGTGTGGCAAGAAAACTAAATACTGGTTTAAAACAGAAGGTAAATTAGTTTCTTTCTATGTGAAATAAACAAATGAAATATGCAGGAAACCATACAAGATAATGCACTGAAATGCCTCTTAATTGTTAACCAATGGCCCAAATATTTCCTCAAAGTTTATTTCACATCAAATGTTGCATGGCATTTGTCACACATCAATATTTACCTCTGACAAATTAATCTCATTTATAGATGGATCTGGTTATGTTGACGATGGGAGAGAGATTTTTGATGATGACCCAAATGAAGAACCAGAAGGTATCAAAATTTCTCATGTCTAAAGATGAAACAACCTTTACTTTTTGAAATCGTTTTTTTGCATCTTCATTTCTTCATTAAGCCCATGTAAAAACTGTTTATTTTATTGAACAGAAAATCCAAAAAAGAAAAGTGGACACCAGGTACATCACTTACATAATTTCACTAAAATTTAAAAAAAGTAAAAACTACATCATAGAATTCAAATTTATGAAAAGAACTGGCTTCAGAATTGTGGTTAAATGCCTTTAATGTATCAATTATTATTTGATTTAGCATATTTCATTTCAATTCAAATGTAATCACATAAATGAAATTAATTTTACTTTTGTTTCTACAAAACAGGAAAAGACAAAACCAAAGATTAATTCTCAGAAGATCACAAATTTATTTATGGCAAAAAGTAAAAAGAAGAAAGAGGTAAAATTATGATTAGACTCAACTCCTTTGAAACCAAATATGATAAATAACATACGTCATTAAGTCTCGATTGTAAATCTTTATATACTATTTTCCTTTTTTTTGTTTTTCAGGAGGAAGTTTCAGTAAATAATGATGATGTGTTGGACGATATTCTTCAAAGCATATCGGTAATTCTAGTTTATTCTTTCATATTCATAATAATGTGATGGTTTTCCTTAGATCTTTACAATTACCAAAATCATCTCTTCATGATTGCATGTTGTATCCATGAATGTTGTATCCTTATCATCTATTTTCTATTTTCATATTTTCATAACATTTACGATGCTTATTTGAATTACATATTTTTCACAGCATTTGTTTTCAATTTGTTAGATCAATACATCGTCACTTCAAGAGTATTCTTTAGCAATAAATCTTCACATCATTTTTCTTGTTTCTTATTACATGCTCTTTATATTTTCAATAATTGTAAGACAATGCGAGTACTTTATTTAATCTTTAGAATATCACTGCTTTTTTTGGTTTCTCTTCTAGACTTCTAAACCTTATGAAAAATCTTCAGATCGAAAAAAAAGCATGCACAAGTGAGTTTATTTTTAAAATGCACTGGAACATGTATTATTGTAGTTACAGAAATTTAAACTTGTGAAAGAAGAAACTATTTGAAGAAATGTAAACAAGTGAATTTGATTTGAAAAAGTATATCAACATTATTCTGATCAATATTATACTAATATTTGTTTCTGTTTCTCTCTAAGGACTCCAAAACGTGCAAGTATCGAAAGAAAACCTTTTCCAAGGCGTCTTCAGGTAAAATCAATTATAGGCCGAATTAAAATTTTTCTCTACAAAAATAAACCTTCCTGTCAATGAAAAATACTTTTTTTATTCCAAACGTCACGCCAAAGAGATTTTTGATTGGTCTTAGGATGAAGAAGAGCATGTTACAAGTCAAAAAAGGCAAGTCCCAAAGTTTAGAGTTAGCAGGGAGGCGACAACTAAAGGAATGGCATCGCCACCAAAAATCGTGAAGAAAGAAGAAGTTGATGATTTTGATGACAATGTTGCAGTCCCGGAGTTTGAAAATGAAGGTATGTGATTTAAAAATTGGCGTTTTTCTCTTAAACTCACTGTTTTGCAAAACTTACTTTAAAAGATATAACTTCATTGAAAAAACGGTTAAAAGTTTGTCTCAATTAATGTCGCTATTGTTTAAAATGTCATTAGATCTTTAACTGTATCCTGCGGATTAAAATAGCGAATCAAAAGCAACCATGTGTGACATTGATAGTCATGGTTTTGTCTATAGATAACGAAACAATGCCGGAAGAAAATGAACAAAGTTTTGTGAAAAAGGAAGAAGTGGAGATCAAAGAAGAGAGCGATTTGAATGATAATTTTGACATGGGAGATGACATTGACATTGCCGAGGTAAGATCTTGTTTTATATCGTTAATATATCTTATATGTCACACTGCAATGTCACACTACATGTTGTAAATTATCTACTTAAACTACTTAAGTATATAACGATAACGATGCAACGAGTTTTTAAAGTGCACAGACCGATAGCCTACTACATGCAAGGCAGTTTAAGATGCTTATTTACTATGTAGGATGGTAGCTGTTTTTCTTCCTTCTTATGACTTTATTCATGTGAAATTCTTCCTATTTCAGCTCAATCAGTAATATTTCAAGGTTCAATTTAGTAATTTGAATTTCATTGATTTTTTTTGTAGATGGAAGAAGAATCGGAAAGCCGTTGTAGAAATGAAATAGAAGAAGATAGGTAAGCAATACCACGGTATGGAGGTTATGTACAGGAAATGTGAAACTTCAATAACGTTAGATTAAATTACTATTTGCTGCCAGTATAAGGGAATTCTTCAGATCAATCCAGTTATGTTTCAAAATATTTTTGGATCTTGATTAATTTAAGAGTCTAAATGTTGCAATGTTTAGATCATAAAAATTGCGATAGGCTGTGGATTCAGAGACCTTAGAATAAATAAGAAACAGACATTAGCTGTGCAAATATTTTATTAATTTTAATAACACTTTGTTGATTTTGTTGTAGCAAAGAGCGCGGTGTTCGGGTGACATGGGAGGAAATATTGGAAAAGAATAATAATCAAGAATCAACTGAAGAGGTGGGAGATTTTTTGTTTTTTTTTTATGAAATTTGCTCTTTGCTTTGAGTCAGTGATGAAAATTGACATTTCTTAAGAATGCTATTTTGTAAAATAATGTCAGATTTATTATTTGTCTTAAGATATCACAAGTTCAATCAACGAATGAGAATTTGTGCGATCAAGTGTTTTTCGATTTTAGTATTTGTCCAGAGTATTGGCGATCATTTTTTATTTGGAAAATATTATTTGAAAGAGAAGGAATTGTGAGAATGTTATAAATACAGAACCTCTCTGTATTTCTGTTCCCTTTGCGTAATTTCTAGCCTTGACGTTTTAAAAATTGTTTCTTCCTGGTTCGCATGAAGTTTTCAAACCAATCTATTTAATTAACAGGCGTTTGCAAATGTTGCGGTTGATACGTCAGACCTTCCATTAACTGAAATAAACGGTTTGTACCCCCTTTGGTTATTTTTTTGCCTTAAGTTTTCTCTCAGAATTTCAATAGCTAAAACCACAGTTGTTTGAACTTTCAAATATTGAGCAATTCCTAAGAAATGTTGTAAAATTAAAATGTTTGTCTTTGCTTACACAGCCCTGACAATAGTTGAGAATTTGGTTGTGAAAATGATGATGCAAGATAATATAAAATGCTTGCGAAGAGAACGCCTCTGTAGAAGAGAACAACTAGCATAATTTGAATATACTAAGAGAAATTGAATAATGCATTGGTGAAGGATATGCTGAGGAGTCTAACAGATGAGATTTTCTAATTCGAAATGACACTTATTCTGAAATAATTGTTCCTTAGGTGAAAAAGTTCTTCGATTTTTCATGCTGGATGCGTACGAAGACAGTTACCATCAACCAGGTAACATTTTTATTTATGTTCATGCTTGTTTCATTTCGGTTTCCTGATGTTTAGTTGAAGCCTTCCTTTGGTTCCTACGATGATCTGAATATAATTATATACACATTTTTTCAGGAACTGTTTACCTTTTTGGTAAAGTTTATATCGAATCTGCAAAATCCCTGGTCAGGTAAAGAAATGATTTTTTTTTTAAATTTGCTTCCCTGATTAGCAAATCGCTTGACACAAAGACTTGATTTATTTGCTTTACCATCAGCTATGGAAGAGCAATGGATACAATATTTTTGAAACTTGAAGAATGTTTAATAGTTTATAGCATAACGAGAAATATAGGAAAAATGAGAATATAGTCTAAATTGGGAGATTTCATATCATTGTGATCGTCTGGTGAAATACCAGTCTTTCTAAATTGAATCTACCTCTTCACTCCAGTTGTTGCGTCACAGTGAAAAACATTGAAAGGAGGCTGCTAATCCTTCCGAGGCAGCATGTAAGCGATATTCATATCTTATATTCAACTCTATTTTTAATAAATAAGTTGTTTTAAATTGATGCTAAAATCTTTAGAACATTATCTTTGATTGATGGTAAAATAATTAATATTTTTCGAATTAAATTTTTTGCATTATAATTTATTATTGACCATTTTAATATGATCTTGCAAAGATGTTTACTTCGTATCTTGAGGCCAAGAACCTGAATGATCTAAGGTCATTTTGGTTGAAATGCAAAAGTAACTTGTCATAAATTTAATTCCAATGATTTCTATTTTGTTTTGTTATGTAGAAACTGGACAGAAGTGGTAACAAAACTAAGCAAGAAGTGACAATGAAAGATGTTTATGAGGTAGATTAATGATATTAATATTTTAAAATTATATTAATATAAAATTATCAAATAACATGAATATCAAATTGATATTTTGAATATTTATTTATTTCTGTGCACCATTTATTTATTTGTCATTAACAAACGCTCCAGGATTTCAAGGATGTTAGATTTTGTTTATGCAACAATTTATTTCAATCATTATTCATCACATTCTTCTCTTTTTATAGGAATTTAATGACATTGCTACAAAGATGAAAATAATGAATTTCAAATGCAAGGTAAGTAATGCTCATACTAAACTTCTTGATTGAAATACTACTATTCATTGTTTGAATAAATGATTTTGTTGAATTATCAGTTACTGAAAGAATTTTCTCATTTTGCAGCCAACAAACATGAAATATGCGTTTGAACTGCCTGACATTCCAACGGAATCTGACTATTTGGAAGTTCTTTACCCCGTAAGCAAAAGGAGTCTTGCTTTTTTCGTTTTTTTGTCATATTCTTTCATAGTTTGTGCTGTTTCAATCGAAGATGGGTTTAATTTTGCCCACCACAAAACGACTGGCAGACGGCCCTAACCAAAACAGCCTTTCAATAACACGTCAAGAGTTACACTCGAAATAACAACATAATCATAATGGTTTGTTTTGATAAAAAAGTTCTGAGGCAAAAAAAGGCAAATATACGTTTCCACTGTTCATTCACTGTTTTAAGTTAATCCTTATGCACGTAGCAAAAAGCGAACATTAAAGTAAACTAATTGCTTTCTTTCTATCGTTATTCCTGCTACTATTATGCTTGCTTTTATGTGGTATTTGTTAATTTACTATTTAGGCCGATCAACCACAAATTCCTAAAGATAAACAAGGACTAACATTCAGTCAAATTTTTGGCACAAACACATCAAGGTGAGCCATGAATAAGACTCTCAAATCTCTTTCCAGTTCAACATTTGTCATTGCTTTCCAAAGCATTTTGATTGCTATTCTAATTTGCCTTTGTTTAATGTGGCACATTTGTAACAATGTGACATTTTGTCTCAAAAGCATGGAACATTTACTGATTGGCAGAAAGTTGAAAGGGCCTTCTTGGTTGGATATCAAATATCCGCGTATGTAGTCTTATGATTTTGTATCTCTACCAATTTTATCTAGAGGTCTTTTGAAATATTCTTAACAATCTTAAAACGTCAACTTGCATATAACTCTTTCTGATTTTTAAACTTTAATTTTCAGAGGTTCCGAAACAATCAGTGAGTTGGTGCAAGATTGAGGTATTAAAAGATTTCTGGATATCCTTTACTGCATCACTTTCTTCTCTTTCTTTCCTTGTCGTTTCGTCAACTTTTAATAAATGTTCTGATAATTTTTGTTATTTCTTTCTTGCTACTTTTCTCCCAATGTAATTTCCTATCAAATTTAAAATAGTTTTTCTTCATCGCAATATAATTATTCATTTCTTTGCAGGCTTTAGTCACCAAACCGGATCATATATCAACTGCTGCTGAACAGCCCCCCACTCCTCCTTTGGTAAGATACAACACTTCTTCTGATGCCAGGGCAAATGTATCCAACTAACAAATGGTGGCTTATTTCTCCTTCATTTGTTTCTCTGTTCCCAAAATCATTCATATTGTTTTCACCCTACAGGTTTATTTTCTCCTTCACTCTGCCCTGCATCCTTTGCTCTTCTCTGGCACTCTTTCTCACAAGTTCAATCGCTACAAAATGACCCTTCATTCCGTCAGCTACTCGGAAAGCATGGCCAATCATTCTCAATTGTTCTTTCTCCTCGGATGGTATCAATCAACTGACTCATTGATATTTTAAGTCTTTATCTGTACCGTATTTAGAATGAGTCATTGATTTCAGGGGTCCATCATTGCGCCAAATTGTGCCACAGATAGCAAACAGTGGACTTATATTTATGTAGAATCAGTTTTTTTAAATGCTATTATTTTGTAGACCGTGCTGAGTTTGGCAATTCGAACGATAAGAAATTCAAAGTCTCATTCACATGAGGTATGTTCTTTGATACTGTTTTACGAATTCTTACATCTAGGGTGTCATTTTGCTTTCTGAAGTCATCATCATTACGTGCAATACGCCTGGGTTATTTTACAATCGATAGTTCCCATTCGGCTAGAGCAAGTACAGCATTCGTAAATAAAACTGCTGGGGTGCATGGCTGTTGTTATGGAAGAAGCACCAAGAAGCACCTTAGTAACAAGATCGGTTTAAAAAGCGGAAAGTTTTCTCTAAGAAAAACTAAGAACCTCCTTCTAACGGATATTTGTCCGCAGATATGCATCTGACTTCCCTTTGGCCCAACAATTGGGGGCGTATTTCTCAACAAAATTCTCTTAAATGTAACAGAAAACACCTTACTTTTTAATACCAGATTTTTTAATTTTGTTTCCAAAGGTTTTAAGCGTGGCTGGTCTTATTCATAATAAATTTTATTTGGATAAAGCGGCTCCGAAGAACAAATTTGATCAATGTTTTACCCGTAAGTTCATTTGGTTTCAGTCAACATTGGCTTCTTCAAAGATCATTAAAAACAGTGTTGATTAAAACCGTCTTAAAGATATTCTAAACTCCAATTCAATTTTGCATTCAGCTTGGATAAAAATTTCCAAATAGAAGGAAATACAGGTTGGTTATGCTTGCAATGGAGCAAATATTTTTTTGCTCTAAAATGGTTTAATTAAACTAATGAGGAACTAAATCCTTCATAGAAAATATAACTAAATGAGTGATGAGTTACAGCAGCAATTCTATCACAAAGTAATCACCTATTTTTTAAGCGATATACATTATCTGTTATTTTCTATCAAAAAACATTGTTATATAATTTCTTAATTTATCCTACACAGCGATCGATACATTTTTAAAATGTTTCCTTTCTCGGGGGTCTTATTTATTTATTTATTTTTTGTTTTTGTTTCATTTAATTTCAGTTGTAACAAAACCAACGGAACATCTCCTTCCTTATGATTTCCAAAAAGTTATTCAAAATGAGGTGAGAAATATACTATATTTTAATGGAATATTGTTACTGCTTTAATTTAATTTGATGTACATCACAACTTTAATTTGAACTTCCTTTCTTTTATTTCGTACTATATTTTCAATCTGGTTATTCTTTGCAGAAACGTCAAATACAATGCTTCACATCCGAACGCTCAATGATTGGCTTGCTATTGGCAAGAATTCAAATGATTGATCCAGATATTATTGTGGTATGTTTCCCAGCAATTTCAATGAGAACTTTACCCATATATTTTGCAAGAAGTAGTACAATGCCTGCCCAAAGTTTTGGAACACCATTCGCCTTTTGTCACTGCACCCTCTCCCCCCCCCTTTGTCACTGCACCCTCTCCCTCAGAGGTTTTGAACATGCTCATTCTTCTTTCTAACATTGTCATCCACTTATGCTTCTTGTAAAAATCATGTAAAAATCTTTATTTCAGGGCCACGATGTGCTTGGATTTGATTTTGATGTTTTGTTGCATCGAATAAATGCAAACAAAGTACCGCATTGGTCAAAAATCGGAAGATTAAAGCGACAAACTCTACCAAAATTATCCGTAAGAATTTATTCTTCTATTTTGACACCAATTTATTTTATCTGTTTTACAAGAAACCTGTTTACTTTAAAGGTTTGAATGTGATCGCAAACCGACTTGATCTTATTATGAAATGCACGGAATAAAAAAAACTGGAATTATTTTTTCGAAAAGAGTTGAAGCTTTTGCAAACATTTAAAAACTTCGTCCTTCAAGTTAGATATTTCAAAATATATTTACATCTCATGTCACTCAATTATGAACATCAAACATGCTATTTACCTAATAAAATTAAAAATTAAAAATCTTATTTTCTTGTCAATCAAAAGGGTTCACATGGAAACAGAGGAACATCATTTGGTGACAAAAACATTGCATGTGGAAGATTGGTTTGTGACACAAAAATCAGTGCAAAAGAACTAATTAGATGCAAGAGTTATGATTTGACTGGTTCGTAAACATGATTACTGTTTTGTTTTATGAATTAGAATTTACGAATTCAAAACCAAACTAATTATATTGAGATCTAATAAACTTTGGTATCTGAAAAATCAGAATACCTTTTCTTTGTGAAATAGTGTTAAATGTAGAATAGATTAGAAATTGAAAATAAATTTCAAAACCAAGTGAAAAAGTAACTTTCATGTTCTCGTAGGTTGTTTTTCTTAGTTTTTAGTTATGACTATTTCTTTACAACTCGCTTTCAACTTTATATAATCTTTTTATTTTTAGAACTGACAAATGTTGTACTTGGTAAAATTCTTCGAACACAAGTTGATGTTGACGATGTACCAAACAAGCTCAGGTATTTCTCAAAAACTTCTTTCGACCTTTCTCCGGACATTTTCAGTTTGAGTACTTTTTTCAAGAAACCAAACAAATGCGGCGTGATTTTTCTTATATTATTATTATTTCAGTAGCTTTCTTCACAATTGCTAGCCACGGCATAAAACTAATTTTCCTTTTCTCCTATTAACCTATCTTATGTCATCGTTATTACATTTATTTTTGTTTCTGAAGCCTTTATCTCTTCAAGAACCAAATTCAATTTCTTTATATCAAGATCATCACTTTTCTTTCAGAAATTCGAAAGATTTGTTAAAGTTACTGGATTTGACGACGGTATATGATCCTTTTTTTCAACTTGCAAAAGAAATTCTATAATTTGAATTTCAAATGCCCCCCAAAACACATATTTTGACGTAATCTTGTGACGTCATATAGTTGCGATTAAGGGTTTTACGAAGCCCCCCGCACCCCCCGTTCAGAAATATTTGTATATATGATATAATGTTGCATTTTTGAGATTCTCTTCTGGATACTTTTAGATGGATGCTTTGTATAACATCAGCATCGTTTTCGAGCTAAACGTGAGTATTAATTGATTGAAATTGAGATCTTTTTGCAAATTGATTTTAACTTTTTTAATTAAATACACTTCTGTGAATTCACAGATACACAAATATGCAATTGAAATGATTGCAGGTGACAAAGTACATCTATTAGTGGATTTTTCACTTTTCCGAGCATGATGGGGGTATAGCTCAGTGGTAGAGCATTCGACTGCAGATCGAGAGGTCCCTGGTTCAATCCCGGGTGCCCCCTCCAATTTGTTTTCGCCTTCCATTTTTATTTTTCAACCCCAAATCCTTAAAAATGTATGTGCTGCTGTCTAAATCTCGTTTATTTATCTTAAAGTAAATCGAATTCCATTTAAGGCCCTACCGTTAGCATATCAGATTACCGGCATTTGTGGCTTTGTAATGGTAAGAAGAAAAAATTAAAAATCTTTTTCATTTGTCGCTTATTCTTTCAAATATTTTTTCGAATAATTCTGATTCAACTTCATTATTTGCGTAAGAGAACGTTAACTAAAACATTTATCATACAACCAGGTAGAATTCATTTTTTATCTTCAAGCGCGTTTTTGGAAATTTAAGACCATGCAATTGGGATGATACCAACTCGAAATATTTCTGCTCATACTAAAACTTCATGAAATTACAAATACCTTGAAAATAATACCCTCTTTGCTGTTTACAATTTCACTTTTTTCAAAATAACAGTAATTAAGTTTTTTTGAATGTGGTAATAGCGTTTAAGACCTAGTGACTAAATTAATTACATATTCGTATTTGAAGTTGTAACTGAAAATTTTTTGCCTTTACAAAATTTTGTAAACAATTTGAATTTTTAATTCCAAACAGTCTCGAACTTTGCAAGGCGGAAGATCAGAAAGAAATGAATATCTTCTTCTTCATGCTTTTGCAAAAGAGTATGAGAACTTTTTCTTTCATATTTATTTGTCTTTTCTATTAGTTAACTTTAAAAGGATCTGTTTCTATGCATTTGAAATCAAACACTACATTTGATGGTATTAGGGACCTCTCGTTTTTTAACAGCTGATGAGAAACACGATTTGTTTGATATCTGTAAAGAACAATCATTTTGAATCCCACTCTTTAAAAATTTATTACCAGGCCCTACGAAAAGGGAGCAAGAGGAGGAAGTTTCGCCTTGTCCAGTCTACACAACTAAACGGGCTCACTTTGGAATTCACTAACATTATGGGTTACTTTCTTCAAATATTTGGTGGGACTGGGTACGGAAAAGGTCAATTATGGCGTTTAAATGTATTAGTATGATAGACAAACTATAGTCACTTCATGTTTTCGTATATCTTGTCTGTTTTTAACTCTTGCAGTTAACGCAGCCTTTTGTTTTCAGGAGATACATTTGTCCGGACAAAAGTTATTCAAAGAAACCCGAGGTATGATAATAATGCACATATTTCCAAGAGAGCAAATTTTGGCCCAATATCATTTGTAGATGGGATGTAGTGGATGCTGTACAAATCTTCCAATCATTTAGAAATCATGAATTTTTCGATTTTTTAGGTCCATTTTAACGAGGAAGGAGAACACGGAGAAGAAAGTAAGAAAGGGAAAGGAAGGAAGAAGCCTCAGTATGCTGGAGGATTGGTCCTGGAACCAAAAAAAGGTTTCTATTTTATATTATTTTTATGTTTACATGTCTATTATTTTTATGTTTCTATGTCTATTATTTAACTATTAAGTTCGATGTTTTTTTATCTTAACTAAAAGCTATGACTAGCACATTTTCTGAAAAATACCAAATCCTTTGTGGCAATTTCAGTCATTTTGAACTATAATTTCATTTTTCTTGCAGGCTTTTACGACAGATTCATACTTCTTCTCGACTTCAACAGTCTTTATCCTTCCATTATACAAGAATACAATATCTGTTTTACGACCGTCACTCGAACCTCAGGCGAAAACGATGAGGAGGACCTTCCAGAGGTCCCTGATCCAAGCCTACCCCCGGGAATACTGCCAACAGAGATCCGAAAATTGGTAGAAAGACGAAGGCAAGTCAAAGGAATGATGAAGACTGTGAACCGGGAGTCAGATATGTATTTACAATATGACATAAGACAGAAAGCTTTGAAACTGACTGCAAACAGTATGTATGGTTGTCTTGGCTTCAGCAATTCAAGGTTTCACGCCAAGCCCCTTGCTGCTATGGTAACAATGAAGGGAAGAGAGGTAAATTGTTGTTGCTGTTGTTAGCTCCATGATAAGTCTTGCTGTTGTTGTTGTCCCTGTTTTACTGCTGTTGCCAATGAGTTATGCTTGAAGAAGCAACGGCAATTAATACAGGCAAAGGTGCTCATTTGAATTATTTACTTAGGCATCAAGCTTTGAGAATGCTAGTATCACAAAGAAACCGATCTCAAAATCTGCATTTGTTATTATCTTGTATTTCACTACCCGAGGATCATCTTTTTGGCAACTGCATTAGCAACAAATGCCATTTTGATAAGGAACCTCACTTTAGCGCGCAGAGTTGAACATCCAATGCGCGGTTTCATACTATTACTATAAAGCGTTATGTTTCAAACAAAGTGCGTGCAGCGTGCAAACTGAACACTAATAAAGTAATCTTCAATGCTTATTATTAGAAATGTTGTTTCTTATAACAAGGATGAAATCGAAATTGCTCCTTTATAGAAGAATCTTGTGCATGGGGCCTAGAGAAAGGGCGTAGAAAATGGGGCTTTAAATATGGTACCTAATAGGCAGGTGTTGGGTTGGCCTGTCCTGTTTAGGAACGCTACCCTTCATCATTTACAGATCCTTCCCTAGATATTTCAGAGGATTCTCACAACTCTCTGCATTATTTAAAGATTGTTTTCAGGACATTTTGGCATAAATTGGAATGTTACGTAAAACGTCGTCTCGATGTGGTTTTTTCAGTCCTTCACTTTATTTCTTTATCGAGATTTCCGGGTTTCTTGTCGCGTAGGGTAAACCACAAATTTACAAAATTTGACGCTTCTAAAAGTTACAATATTGAATATCCTTTAACGTTCACATCTAAAATATACAATTATAAAATATTCTATTTTCATCCTAGTTAAAGGAAAATTCTTTTAATATTGTAAATAAGAAGCAAATTAGTAACCATCAGTTGGACATTTTTGCGTTACAAATGCGTTTTCCCAGCCACCTCCTGCAGCCGTATGACGCGGATTTAATTTGGTCTGTATTCAACTTGGTTTTCGTATTTTAAATGAACAATTGTTTCACCTGTTAAACTTGGTGTGTACATGTGTACTAATCCACAGATTAACAATCGCCTTATTCACCATATGCAGGTTTAAAATATGGAACTGCCAACACAGAACTGCCTGTGGGTAGCTTTGGTAGTAAAGTAGAGAAGCCATCGTGAATCTCCTTCACTTTTTTACAATATATTTTTAATAAGCCTTTTTAATATGTCTGTATGCGAAGCTAGCAAATTGTATCAAGCTTATAAGAGTTTGAGCCCGACAGCCTGCTTAAAACGTGCTTAGTTTTCAGCGCATTTTTGCTCATCATTTTAGATTTTGATGAAAACAAAAAATCTGGTGGAAGCTTTGAATCTTGAAGTTATTTATGGTGACACAGATTCTATTATGATCAACACAAATTCAACCGATTTTGATGAAGTTTTTAAAATTGGAAACAAGGTAAAAATGACCCCCCCCCCCCTTTATATCATACTTACTAGTTAACGAGTACCTTGCTATCAAATCATAGGCATGCACGTTAGGTCACAATTTCATGAATACTGTCAAATGACTACAGTCGAATACTTTCTTCTAAATCAAAAACAACTTTCAAAAACACCTGATTAATAAAACATATTTTAGTTTTAGTTCGATTGAATGTTAATTTTAATTTTTAGACTTCGTCGACACTTACCCTTGAACTGCAACTGTAAAAGAATTAAGCGCAATTTTTTATTTACTTTTTTCTACAGGTTAAGAGTGAAGTCAACAAACTTTATAAATTATTAGAAATTGATATTGATGGGATTTATAAATCGATGCTTTTACTGAAAAAGAAGAAGTAAGTATAAACATATTCCTTTTATATTTAAATGATTTTATTTAACTTCATTTTCCATCTTAGCAATAGTTTAGTTCAAATTATCATAAACTGGGATTCAAATTTTTTATAATATTTTTTAATTTTTTTATTAATTATAGGTCTCCCTTCGAATTTATCTATGTCTCAAAGAATTTATATAAAATGATATTTCTTATTGTCGGTAAATGCTTCGATTATCTTTTCTTTCATACTTCACTTTCACATAAACCTATATTTCTATGGGTCTTGCACACATTTTACTGCAAACTAAACAATTGTTAAATTTTTCTTTTTCCAGATACGCTGCTCTGGCTGTGCAAAAACTAGATAACGGTAAGGGCCTAGCATATAACCTTTTATTATTCAAAACTGGCTATTTTCAAGAGAAGGACCTCTTGTATCAAGTTTTGCTTTCAAAATTTGACCATAGCAATTCCATTCTCAAGGTGATGTTATTGAGACAAAAGAACTCAAGGGGTTAGATGTTGTTAGAAGAGATTGGTGTGAACTGGCCAAACAAGCTGGAGAGTAAGTGAATGATTTGAAACGATTTTACAGTCATTTATATTCTCAGAGTAACACGGGGTTTTGAATCAAAAAATCCATTTATATCTTTAGTTTCCAAACAGAATGAAAAGTCGAAAATTGATCCATCCTTGATTGATTGATTGATTGATTGATTGATTGACTGATTGATTGGCTAATTGATTAATTGATTGATTGATTGATTGATTTATTGATTGATTGATTTATTGATTGATTGATACTTAGCAGTATTTTCACCAGTATGATGGCAATGGCCTTTGTTTTTGCTTTTAAACTGCATGAATTTTGATAAAATACCAACCCCCCGTGAATGAAATAAAATGTGTACTGATGCAGCAGTTTGATCTAATGAGGTCTTGGATTAAGTAGGGGGGAGTTCTAATAGAAACTGGGCAACTTCACTTTAATATCCCCTAATCTCGATCCTAATTAACTATTTACTAGTTACTGTTGCATTGTTTTCTTGATTAGGTACACCATAAATCAGATCCTTTCATGCCAAACGTGCGACACTCTCATCGAAAATATTCATGATTATCTATTTAAAGGTAAGTCTTTTACAATCGTAACATCTTTTACGATGTATTATGAAAAGAACACCAACGTAGCATGATGTTCGCAACATTCATTCTCACTATCCTTGCGATAATGTCAGTGGAGTAGTTGCGATTTTAGGCGTAGTGGCGAAACCTGATAATATTACTCAATAATCCGACAAACTTTAGAAATTTTGACAAATTTTCCGACATACACCTTTTTGGGAGCTTGGTGGAGGGGGGAAGCTACGCCACTGGATAATGTGCAGATGAAGACAAAATATGGCATGGCTTCTGGTATATCGGAAGATGAAATAACACCCGTCAAATTTGTTCGTTCATAAAGAGGCAATGGGTAAGAGTAAAACTGGTATTCGTGGCATTAAAAATGGCTTCGAGGGGCCTAGATGCTCATTTAAACCGCTCGCTGTTCATTTTTTTTGTTAAATTTGGAAGACTTTAGTGGGCATTCATTTGGCAGCTGGCTTTGACAAGAACAAGCAATGACCTTGTAATTTCCGTGACCCTCTTTCGATGACCCGCTCGGAAGGTCACAACTGCGCACTTTGCTTAAATCGAACGAATGTCAAATATCATAAACAGTGCATTTGATTTCATTTTAACAATCGTCTTCATTTGTTGATGTCATTTACGTCATTCCCGAAATGAAATGCAGCCTTTTTTACGACTCATCGTAGATTTATTCTTCATCTCAGTCAAATAAACAAATTACGAATTTTATTTTTAGGAAAGCGGTCTTTTGAACGGGTAACTAATACCCTTTATAAGGAGGCATCATTATTTAGCTCACAGTTGAAAGGTTTTCAAATACCTTGGTTTTTGCTTCTTCATTTCCTTGCGATTCGTTTTGTGGCCAATTTTAGCCCTGGATTTTGATTTTGCATCGAATGGATTAAAATTATGAGCAACCTCTATATGATTAGGCAGCGCCTTGCAACTAAGTTCATTGTAATTTGAGTTTTCAAGAAATCTCTGATGTCAGCCAAAAAAAAATCTGGGAAATTAATGTTAAATGACTTTCTTCATTTTCTGCATGCTCATCTTAAAAGAGTCTTATAAATGCTGATTAAGTATACTTTGACATCTCCATTCCAATTTCATTCCACTTTCTCTCGTTCCCTCATTATCAAATTTTAAGGATAGCTTCTTTTTGTAGCGTAAACATCAAGAAAAAACGATCATTTTTAGAATATTTGAATCCATCATCAACTCATATAAACAGAAGACAAAGAACCTAATCTCAATTTTTCATTTCTCGCAGTCAGGGAAGATGTAGAGGAAAACAAAGTTCCATCCAGAAAATTCGAGATCTCCAAAGTAAGTTAGGTTAATGATCAACAAACTGACACTCTTCAGATATCAGTAACATTGTTTGCAGATTTGGTCAATCAATAGATCTCAGATTATTATTTAACGTAACGTGGGTGATTTGAAAATGATTTATTGAACTGCTTTCTTTTCAGGCTTTGGCAAAAGCACCTGATGAGTACCCAGATAAGAAATCCTTACCCCATGTGACAGTTGCTCAAAGATTAATGAGCCAAGGCAAAAGAGTGGCAGTTGGCGATACAATCAATTATATCATATGTAATGTAAGCTGTGGTTTTTGCTATTTTAAATGTAATTGAATAATCATAATAGAATAGAAATTAATTTCGAGTCTTTTCCCTTCCTCATTATTTATGTTATTATTCCATGCACATTTCATGGATAATTTTCCCCCATTTTTTCAAGGATGGATCAAATTTGCCTGCTACACAACGTGCTTATCATCCTGATGAATATGCCAAGAACAAAAATCTAAAAATTGGTATCCTTTTCGAAAAAAAACACAATCTTTTCTTTTTATTTAAATTTCAGTCTTTTCATAACTGCTATTTACTTTATTTATTTCTATGTTTATTTTTTCATCAGTTATGTCTTTAAAAATCGTGTTTGTTTAATGCCTAACCATACTCCATTAATTCTTTCAAATGTAACCTAGTAATTATCAAATACGAAATTTATCAAAAACCTTTACTTTAGAAAGATACACATTATTATTTAGCACATCAAATTCATCCTGTGATATCGAGGCTGTGTGATCCAATCGAGGGCACAAATGCTGTTTTTATTGCCGAATGTCTTGGTATGTGCTAAAATGTTATCTATTGCATTTATGTCTAAATCTTTTATTTCTCGGAACAGGTCCTTCTTAACCTAGAAGGAGTGCACTTTGTGTGTTCCATGGGGTATAAATACAACGTTATGATCTATCATAGAGGGAAGTTATCAGTTGTCTGATGATTGCATTTAACGTGAATCTTAGAGTAACAACTTTCAAGTCTTATTCCACTACTGATATCTAGGCTGCTCTGTCTACACGACATTGAGAACTGTAAAACTTACAGACCAATAGTAATTTTGATTCTAGTCATGATATCCTGCTAAATGTTTCTAAGCATTGCATCCGACAGTTTGCGTGTTACATCGGTAGAGAAACCTTTGTCTAATAACAAACAACAACAGAATCACCACATTTACGCTTGTGTTCTTTTTGTATAGGTCTAGACTCATCCCAGTATAGCGCGGGGCCATCACAACGTTCACATGAAGAGGACACGATTGTTGGAAAAGCGCTTTTATCCGATGATGAGAGATTCAAGGTGAGATATGGCCTAATTTATCTCATAAATAATACTTCATTACTTCACTGTCCAAACCCTGCAGAATGTAGATTTATCTCTAATACGTTTGTTGATAATAATTTATTGTCAGGATGTGATCAAATTTGAAATCTACTGCAAGAATGAGAAGTGTAAAGTTTACAAGCAAAATGTTGTTTTTGAAGGAGAACTGTCATCGCATAAGGTTTGTTAATTATTTTAAATACCATCTTCGATTGCTTTCATGTTTTAAATTTTCAAACTTTACAACACCTCTGTTTCATTTACAAGTCTTTAACGCGTAGCAATCATTTACAAGTCTTTAAAGTGAAGACCAACAAGCGGAAAGTGTTACAACTTGTTTCTGCCCTCTGATAACCCAAATTGAAAGACATTAACTCTCATTCAGTGTCAGTCAGCCTTTATCCAATACAAGAAACCTTATCATTTCTTCCACGACCAATGCTATGATTTATGCAAGTTCATGACCACTCGATCATCAATGAATGCTATCTGTTATTTAAACAGTTAGGCCTATTCTGGGCTCAGAAGCAGACGTAGAGAATCTATCGTAACAACGCTGAACAGAACCATCAACAGAGCGAAACCAATGAAAAGAGACTTTCCAATACCAACTTTGCAGGAATATTTTGTGCATTTAAGATCAATAGCACAGGACTGCAAGGCTTGGAGAAAGTTCTCAAATGTTGTTTGCAGAGCAGCAGAGGCAGAAGTTACATGAAATATTCATGCAACTACTGCATAACTGCAATTATATAAATATATATAGACCTATTCTCTGATTAATTCGATGTGATCCCCACGCCTTTCCATTCAAAATGAACCAAGATATTATTTTCTTCCTAGAACCCATGGATCTGTTCCGAATGCAAGATAAATTACGATGAGAATTTTATCATGAACAAACTGACGTTGTTTTTAAGACGCTTAATCAACCAGTATTACAAGGTAAAAATTTAACAGCAAAATTATCATCCATTTTTCGGATGTTTCTATTTTCTGAATAAAGGATATGTAAGAAATAAGACGTTGAATAATGTAAATTGTGATGTTGTTCTTTTTAGGGAAATCTAGTTTGTGATGATGCAATGTGTGGAAGTGAGACAAGGCTAGTCAGACTAAGGAAAGGTTTTGATTCGCAAATTTGCGGGCATTGTGAAAATGGACATCTTCATCAACTTGTAAGTTTTTTTTTATGTTTTGTTTTTGTTACTGTTTAGAATTTGTTGTTAGTTATATTCCTGTTTGTTTATCAGTATCATGGGAAAGGACGTTTTTGTTTTTTGACAATACTTGGTGTCGCTTCCACTTGATTTTGACGAAAAACGTACATTCATCTTTATAGTACTCTGATGGCAAACTTTACAATCAGCTGTATTACTTGCAAAGGGTATTCTGTGGAAAAACTGACGGCAAGGTTTCCAAAAAAAGTCAAATGAACAAATTTGGTGAGTCCTGATGCTATGACCTTTGAACTATGATTCACGAACATTGTCTTCTTTTTATGTTGGAACTGCCACAAAAGTGGGTGTTTTGTTTATCGGGACAGGTATTTCCATTCCAATGGATTGTCTCATGCCAGGAGATTTGCTAATCTGGGACAGCCGCTACGTGAGACAGAAATTTCAGCCCCATGGGAGTCCTCCTAAATTGCTGTACTGCATGCGTTTGACATTTGACCTAAATGACCTTAATTATTGACATTTGACCTACAAAACCTCAATTATTGAATGTGAGCTGCCTTACTTCTCATACCAGGTTGCAACCCAAAGACCCTTAAATGCCCTTTAACCTAGATGGTCCCAAATATTTGACCTTGAATGACATCTAGGCTGTATGCTACACCGAAAATTATTGTGAATCACAATTTCCTTTTTTAGCAAAAAAGATGGAGTCTATCATGCAACTGAATGGATTTGCTACGGTTGTTTTGAGCGAAATATTTACATTTGAAACTTAAGAAACATCAGTTTCTATCGTTAAGTCACTCAAACACTCTTTAAACTTTAATTTCAACATGCCAATCGGGCAATGAATTTAAAAAAATAAATCTGTATCGATTAAGTTTCTCTGTTTTCTATGTCAATTGCGTGTTGTTTCAGTATCGGGGCTAGTTGCCTATCCTACTTACGTGGGTAGGTTAATGTGGAATAACGAATTTCTGAAGGGCACAGCTGCTAAAATCATGAATGATTTATTGTTCAAGCTATCTTCTCAGCAAGATATTTCGAAATCATTTGGTTACCTAATGAATGTGAATTTCATGCAAACTCTGAAAACACTTGCTTACGCAAAAAGATATCCAATTCAGAAAAATTCGATCGATTTTCATATGGCAACGTTGATGATATGCAAAGTATCTCATTTCGATGAATTACTGAAAATGCGTCAGAAAAGCGCAAGAAAGTCAGTTGAAGACGTCATCTTATCGAAGAATAACAAACTCTTAAAGAATTTTAAGTCAATCTTGAAATACATTCGCACATGTTAGATAAATATTCGAATTGTGAAGAAAACTACCCAACTGCTAATTAAGAAACACTCTCTATTGAACAAAGTACCCAAAATATGGATTATTTGCTTATATGCAATACTCTCATTCCTTTTCCCAAATGATTCCAAGGTCAATTTTGATTTTCCAAGACGACTACTTCTAAGATTTCACACGCAGTTACAACTGCACGACGCGTCTCAAAATGCCACACCAGTTCTTTCTATCCTGTGTCAGTTAAGACATCTATTCAATGTTTGTGGCTTTTTAGAAACAGTCTATCCAATACCACCATTGATACATTAATTAAAGACATTCTTTCAAGGATTTTTGTAAGGAAAATATGTGCAATCTAAACATATTGAAAACATATGTAAACAGATCTAACATTTTGATACAAGTTTTGCTTTCGTTAACCGTAGCAAGTGGTAGTGAACTTGATTATACATAAGGCGACCATAGTGTGGCCGAATGACTTTGACATAATGGTAGAAAATACTCCCCTAGCATAGTTCTTTGATCTATCTTAGATCTTTTCTCCCTTGTCGGGAACCTTTTCCTACGAATTGTTGGATGGTTTTTCATATTTCCATAACTCAGGTTTTTCTTTCTCAACTTTTCATGCACCTTTTCTTCCTACTAACACCTTCTCAATATAATGATTGTTCGTTTGTTTATTTCTATTTTTGTTTTTTTTTCATGTTTAAATACAGCCTTAGAATAATATTTGAAATATTCTGTAAACCAAAATTGAAGTATAAAAATTCGGAAAAACTCATAGAAGCGAATTGATTTCTTGTGCCTTTCTCAGCTGTTAAATTCTTTCTTTTCCCACAAAGGACGGGGGTTTCTCTTGCCACATAGTAGAAAAATGGCCTTACCTTCTGTTCATCCAGGCTTTATCCTCTAAGAAAATCGTTTTTGAGTAAATCAACGATCTTCGGGTGTCACAGAAAGTTACGATTTCGCACTTACATGCATCTACAAAAGTTTGCAGAGCGCTGATTTTATTCAAAGTTACTCAAACTATCATTATGAAATAAAAAACATGGAACGTATTAGATAAGAAGACAGGCAAAAAGACAACTGGCTGTTAACCCCCGGCTGTATTAATAGTTTGTTGCATAAATATATACGACATGTATACGACATAGTAATAGCATGCAGTAGTAAAAATATCAGATGCCCTGGTAGTTAACTAAATCAAAGCCATGTTATAATACAAATATTGATTATGATCAAATTCCGATAAAACACAGTAATACCATAAAATCAAGCATTTACATTCAAATCCCTTACCCCCGGAATCGCTCCACTATTTGCAGCTTTACGATGGGCAAAAAGGGCAGAAGGTAAATCTGGCAGGGGGAGACTGCAATCAAACTGACAGTCAGTCCAACATCTTTCCACCTTTACTGTAGATAATAATATGTACGAAATAAGTGATGGGATATGTTACATACAACCTTTAAATTGAAATTCTCTATCTAACATATGTACACTGTAGTATGGTTTAAAATCTTTTGGAAAGCGAAAAGAAAGGCTGTGACAAACTTGTATTCGATCACACAATAATGCAAATGAAGGGGGCTGGGGTTTCAAAATGTTATACTTAGCAAAGGGGCTTCCCTTTCTGAAGGGTTTCATCTGTAAGGAAAATTTGGGGAAATGCACGTCAAACTAGAGAATTTACGTACCCGATGACCAACCGCTTGTAATAATTAGAAAGCAGAGTAGAATGAATCTTGCATTCAATTTTTATTGTCAGCATTTCTCAAGCAGCCATCGAAAGGTGTTATTCACTGACCCCTGACTTGAAAGTTACGGTTTAAAAGCAAAACAGCATTATTTAGTCCAGAAATTACTTATTTTCATTCTTAGATTTAATTGGTCACGTTTATGTTCACAAGTAGGAAAAAAATAGAAAACAAAAACGGAATAAAAGTCCAAAGACCGAGGTAGGGTGGATTCCATGTTTTGTCGATGCCCAAGACACGCCATTTACCAAAGATCAGATTACGAAAACAATTGATGAAAACAATCGTGTGTTAAATGGAAAGAATCTGGCTTGAATCTGTCATCCTAGTAGCAGAACTGACGCAGAAAGTTGTTGTTTAGGCTACATGGAATGGACCCGATTCACTGGTGCAGAGGTTCCTTGCTTTAAATTATATATATATATATTCATATCTCTACGCTTTTATCTTCTAGACTGGCTAGAATTTCTAAACTCCAGAGCATGTTTAAAATATTAAAATGTCTCCAACGTCAATTAAGTTCAATATGGCTAAGATGGCTTTTCCATTTTCTACAAAATGACCAACTAATGATATCAGCCAATGACGTCCGAAACTGGCACTGAATTCTGCCATTTCAAGGACCGTTTGCATCTTGAAATTTAGCAATGAAATGTTGCCATCTTATTATTAAATAAAAAAAACCATGAGAAACAGTTATTAGCAGAGTTGCAAAGCCGTCTGCTATTGGGAACCCGGAAGATATGTCAGCAACAATTGCAATGCACTACACATTCAAACATCCATTTATAGTGCAGGTGATGAAATATGGAGTGTAATTCGTAAATTTGCCCACATAAAAACATGTTGTTTGCAGAATGAACTGCAAAGTTTTGCCTCAAAAAGTCCAAAAAGATAGACAGGAAGGCCCCTTTAGATAGCTAAAAGCCTTCGTGGTATCGAGGTTTCACCGTCTTCAAGAGGTTATTGCCTCCGCGACCAATTCTTATTCTGCTGCCATTGGTGTAGGTTGTCGTAATATCATTTGTTTTAATTGTATTTACGGCATGATCACGAAAACCAAACTAAACGTTTCATCTGATGTTGCGACGAATAATTTCCTGGGTTCCCTTGCTGGCCTTTTGCAGCTCTCATTTATCACAAGACCTTAATTGTCTATATATTTATGGCTACACCAAACTACCATCGAGCGTAAGCTAAAAACATTGAATGGAGTAAACACTTAAAACATACTCTTCATAACCGCACAATCTTGTTCACCAGCATACAAACATAACCATTGGTAGCTTCAAATCAAATCAGCCCCAAAAAGGTACAATAAAATGATGCCGTTCTGGTGTAAACAGTTGGCCTTTTCTTGAGTTACTGTTATCCATCTGGCTTAAGTAGTCACTGAAAATTGATGCGATCTTGTCTGAATTGTTCCTCAACGGCGTGATCGGCCACTTCTAAATTAGAATTCGCCAGCAGCTGGTAATCCTCAAAGTTCAATGGATCAAGGCCTACTCTGATATTGTTCAAAATCTCATCTGAAATATCGTCTCTTTGCTCATGGTGTCCCGTGATCCCCATTCGAAACTGATTGGCAAAATCATCATTTATTTGGTTGACATTCGCCTGACGGTTTTGCATCATCTTAGCATGCATGTTGTTGCCCACCATCATGTTCAATTGTTGCTGAGAAGGTTGTTGTTGTTGTTGCTGATGTTGTTGTTGTTGTTGTTGATCGTCGAAATGCTGTAGCTGTTTTCCCATTGGATCAGACATCAAATCGTTCATTCGAAGCAAATTCAGATACTGTTCCTGTTCAAAGGTACCGGAGCCTGGAGATGGAAGAAGGCTAGGGGAAAACATGGCCTCGTACGCGAGTGGAGAGATTGTGCCAAAAGGAGGCGGTATTGATCCGACGGGTGACGTAGGAGAATGAATGCTGTTACCTTGCAAATCCGGTCCAACCTGATTGACGAGATATCGTTGTTCCTTAATGTCCTTGCTTTCTGGATTTGAGAACTGCCGTGGAAATACTTGTTTTCCTGTGTTCAGGTTTCTGCGTGGCGGCAAAGCAGATGGGACAAAGAATTTCATATTGTTGTTGCTTTGTGGACTTTTCATGACCGATTCCTCGAGGTCAACGGGGCTCCTTGGAATCTCCAGGGACAAGCTGGCAACATCTGGGAGCGAGCCACCGGAATTATTTAGAATTTTCATATGATGTGTTTGTCTGTCTTGGACAATAGAATTGCTAAAAAGACAAATGATGGTTGAAGTTTATTTTTTGGAAAGTGATGCTTGACAAGGGGTCACTCATTCAATCCTATCAACAAAAGTCGAACTGATTTTATCTTTCTAAAAATGATGTCAATAATCAAGATAATGATCAAAGATTCCCTGGCTGGAAATGTAAAATTAGTCAATGTTTTTTGCAAAAATATCAAAATGGGATTATTTGAATATGACGTCGTGAATATTTCAAAATGCTAATATATTTCTTTATTTCTGTTTAAAAAAAAACAAACTCAATCAATGCTAACAGTCTTGAGTTTCAAAGATAGAATGAGTGGCCTTATGATTTAAGAATTAATTGAAGCTAGAGTCGGTTTAAAAAACGATGTCAAACGATCGACCTCTCCTGTAGCATACCGTAAAATATCTGCCAAATTCTTGGTCGTGTCTTCTCGTTCCATCTTCGGACCTTCCGTGATTCCACCTGTCCATGATTCTTCAAACAGCTTCGCATTCCGGCTATTCACGCGCGCTTCTCTGTCATAGCAGCCCTTTTGAAATAATTCGCGGTCAATCCATTGGCCTCCATTTTGACACGTTGCAATTAAGAGGTCAGTGCAGGCTAACCATAGCTTTGATCGGCGTGTTCCAACTTTTTCATTACAGCAGAACGGTACAAAAGCTAAATGATCGACTGCGCATAACTGCGGAATAATTCTAACGAGTGGTTCTGATAAAAACCAAGGTCCGCGTGGTCCATGCTTTTGCATAATTTAGGAGCAGTTGTAACTACGGAACAGACATGACAACGGCAGATAAGAACCCGCGTGTTTAGCAACTTTGCAAAACCTCAGACACATTTGTTCCATATATTTGCATAGCAACAGAACAAGAGCCCATTGACGGAATGATAATTGATGGATGGATGGGATGAATTTTAGTTAATTTAAGACCGCTTGTCCAACACAAAGATGGTTTTTTTTAATGATAAACCAATCTAAAATATGAACTTTATTTACTTACCCATAAGAAGTTGAATCGTGTGACTTTGGCTGGGGAGATCTTGGTTCCTAGAATTGAGGGATTGATTATATTGATCAACCCGTTAATGATTGCAAAGAATGAATAAATAAAAAAATAAATAAACAAATCAGTCAATCATTCAGTCATTCAGCCAGTCGGTAACATGCAACCAACAACAAAATGAGCTGACCAATCAATCAGTCAATCAATCAATCACTTAATCAATCAATCAATCAATCAATCAATCAATCAATCAATCAATCAATCATTAAGGAACCTAAAGATTGAATCATCATTACCTTTGGACTAGGGCTCACTTTTGGACTTGGGCTTCCTGCAAATAAAAAAAAATTGGTAAAAGTTGATTTATATTGGTCTCTGCAAGGACAATGTGCAGAGGAGATGAGACAGGTCTATGAAACAGGATGTTTAATGTCTACCATCAAAATCTAATGAAAATGAAGGGAGGAAATGCATCAGATGAAGGATCAAAAAACTTGAACTAATCAAATTAAAGGATGCTCACCTCTGGGTCCAGCTGCGATAGCAGGATCTGAAAATGTCCTGAAAGAAATATTAAAATAACTTAAATGATGAAAAAGGTCATAAAATGACAAAATTTCAGTTACAACATACTGCTTGTCACAATCCGAGCTGAATACAGAACAAATAACACACAAGTTGAGTTTTGATGCTTGCGATATCTCAGAGGAGGAAACTCCCTCTTTTGATAGCTTGTACATGTGATAAGGCTTCTCATTAAACCAATCAGAATTCGTCTAGAGAGATTGCATATGATCACATTCCAAACGGTTCAAGCCTTGTTGAGGTGAAACTAGCTTGTCCATGTGGTCAGGTTTCTCATCAAACCAAACAGCACTCGGTTTGAGAGATAGCATGTGATCACATTCCCCACGATTTGAACCATGTCGAAGTGAAACTAGCTTGTCCATGTGGTCAGGTTTGCAAATAAAAAAAAAGCGTTTGGGTATTCATAGAACGATTTCTCTAGGATTGCCCGATTCTTGACTTAAATTGTAAATGGAGTGGGATAACGTTGCGAATAACAGAGGCGTTAAATATTCGAATTTTGACACAGAAACTTTGGGTATAATTATGCAAATTTCTTGATGATGGCAGCTAATCTGATCCGATAGTGGTGAATGTTAAAGGCGATCATTTTACCGACCAAATTTTAATTTAGGCAAATTATAATGATCCAAATAACGTACAACCAAAGTTCAAAACAAATCTGAGGCCTCAAAGGCACAAAATAGGAATCGGTACATATTTGGATAGCAATATATAAAACACAATTCATACCGCTTGAAAGCAAATACAAGACTTTAATGTTTGCAATCAAACCTATTCCAATATCTACTTCAGAACTGCACGTGTTTGCTATTTAAAACTTATCTCGAAACTTATTTTAGCAACAGATCTAAGTTTTTAGATGATTCATCTCCTACCTTGGGTCACAATGGTGTTGTTTTACAACAGAAGAGATCTTGTCTGATTGCGAGAAAAATTCGTGATAATTCAAAATAAAAAGAACGGGTGGCAGATGTGCGAATCATTATAATTTCTTCATGTTTTAGCAAAATTTTGCTATTTCAAATACTCGACCAGATGTTGAAGATAAGAAGTAAAATTGTATACTTCTTATCATTTTACACTTGTTGGGAGAAAGGAGAAAAGATTAGATTTCTATCTCAACTAAAATCTCAGCCAGTCCCATTCCGCCATTCCACATTTCCATCTATATTTCTACGGATATCACTTCATTCCGTGCTTTAGTGCTCGAATGTAAATGTCTCCGAGGAATATCACTCTTGCCTGGCTAAATCGGGCAAGAAACGAAGTGATACTGCCCTGCCTATAAAAAACCATACTCGGCAAGCAGGCACTTCCAATCAAAATACACCCTGTACATGTTGCATATTTTATGCTTGTTCTATTCCATTGCCTATAATTATTAAATCTTTCCAAAGTTTCCTTCTTTCTAATTATTTCAATATTCTACTCTACTGAGCTAAGGACGGCACTTGCACTGAGTCGAAATGTCTCTCCATAAATAGCCTGGGCAGTGTTTACATCTAAACTAATCATGAAATAATAAAATAACTTATTATTAGTATGCTTGTAATATTCTATTGAAATTTCTAAACTTTTCTAGATCAGTTTTAAGAGAAAATGAGAAGATGTTGGTTTTCTTGCAGCCGATTTTGTTCTCCACTTTTTAATCTTTCAATTAAAGCGATTGTTTAAAATTTTTATCAGTTTTTTTATTCACTCCATTCCAAAGCTGTTGCCTTTGCAATTGATGCTCCAATTTCCAGTTCATTAACAATCCTTCTACAAGCAGGATTGGGTTTATTCCATACACTAATGCTAGACCAATCCCTGAGCACAAATTACCCCCATGCCACAGTGCTCTGATTTTAACTTCACAACTTGATCCTGAGAAATTGTTCTTAACACAAGCAGTCTTGTAGAACTTAAACTATACGCCAAGATAAACAAAATTATAAGACTAACCTTCGCCACGATCCGCTTTCCCTTAATGATTGATATTGAGGTAAATGATATGGCGAACTATCTGAAATGCAAAAATCAAGAACAATGTTTATGCGATGCCTTTTTGAACCTGTGATCAGGGAAGTAGGAAGCATCTTAAATGTGGAGGGAGAAGGGGTACAAGAACAAAAGAGAAGCACATGACCGCTCCCATAAACGATGGCATTTCTCGGTTTGGAAGGCGCCCTTTTGCATAATTTGCCAAAAATAGGGGGGCAGGTTCCTACGTCCCTGCCTGTGTGAAAACTGCCCAGGGGATGAAACAGCAGATAAAAACCATACAAAACTTCCAACATTGAGTAAAAAGTATCCAAATATCAAAATGTGAAAAGTCACTTTGTGAGATAAAAACGTTTGTCAATTTCTATCCTAAAAGTTTTCAATGTATTTTGAATGCAAATCAAGAAATTAAATGAGAAACAAATCATGTTACCTGTTCTGTGTTTTGCTTTATGAAGTGGCCTAGACAAGTGTGTGGCTCTTGGCCTGTAAAGTTGATCGTCATAGATTGCTCGCCCAGGGAATGTTGCAGATAAATCAGGCATCATATCATTCATGGGCGTCTAAAGAAAAAATTAATCATTCTACATTTGTTTTCCAGCAGTCGGTACTTTTGCTATATCTTTATGTGGCGCATTGGGCTGGTCGCTTGACTCCGGTGATGGCGAACGGAGTTCGAATCCCAGGTCGAGACTTAAAATTTACAATTGGGTAGCACCCTTATGGTTAGTATTTATACTCCATGTTAGCCATTGCCTAATTGATTTAATATATGTCTATATAGATATCTATTGTACTGTCATAACAAACAAAGCTAGGCCTATGTTGGCGACGCTGAGTGGCATAGAGCAGCGTCCATTTGGGAGGAGCTCTGCTGTTTGATGACCCAGCATAGCTGAGATGGCCGCAGGCGCGACTCGTTGCTTTGTGCCAGAACTGACGCCGTGTTGACTTTTCAGAACCGCCGTTGAACCTAGGTTCATTGCATAATGGCCGTGGACTCAAATTGAGGGGGAAATGCTTATAGAAACTGAAATTTTCAACAATACACGCGCTGAAAGGAGTGATAAATCAAACTTTGTTTATTGAACGACGTTAAATGAAACTACTACATTTATCTATCAAACTAATAGACAAGTGCTCGTTTCAATGCGCAATATATTTAACGCCCATAGACTAGAGTGTCAGAATTTTATTAAAAGAACGGGCGTTAAATGAAGGCATCATCATTACTACCAGGAGATTCAAAAAGACGAATCTATAAAAACCAGCTGCAATGCAGCGGCAATAAGGGTTAAAAAAATTGGAGCTTAGAGCCAAGACATTGAGCATTTCAAGACATATCTAGTCATCCGAACTTAAAAATCTTTGTATGAACGATTCAACGATGTAGGCATCTAATTCCAAACCAAGAAAACCAATGATTTTAAACTCATATAGTGCAAAATATGGGATAAAACGTGAAAATTAAATTTTGAAATATCCTTCATTTACGCCGGTTCTAGCATGTATAATATTTTCTCGTACTATTACGCTCTAGCAGTGACCTAACTTGTCTAAGAGGTTAGCGAAGAACGGCGAACTCACAAAGAAAAGTGGACAAAGATGATTAGATTGAGAAGAAGCAAATCTTCCTTTTCTCGCGCAGATAAACAACAGTAATGATGAATTTAACGAAACTTCTGCGCCCCGCTTGCAATTTAAAGCGGGGATTTTCTTTTTCGCAGGGCAGGATGGCGACCGAAACAAGGATATTAAATCCAGCGCACAGACCTAAAAAAAACCACGTTGAAATCACCAGAATAGAAACCTAGGCTGTCATAAATTAGTTGTTTCTTTCAATTGTTTCAATAAAACAACTTAAGTAAGGATATCTTGAACGGAGGCCTCAAAACAGCGGACACAAAAAGCAACGGACACCCATATATTTTTATACATCTTCAGACACGCTGAGTCAATGGAAAAACAGGGAAACATTTGTTTCCCGGAGGCTCAGATCTTTCGATACCATAAGTGTTCAAGGGGGGTGTAAAGAACGAATTAAGGGGGCGTCATCCCTCATATGCAGACAAGCTGGTTAAATTGCTGAAAAAAATATTCTTTCTAGACCAAAAGCTCTTAATTTGTAAGAAATTCTTTATCGGGGAGTGTGACGCCCGAAACCCCTAAAAGTTGAAATTAATTTCAAAAATTGATCAGTCTTGCTTTAATTGAAAGCGAGTATTGTCTTATTCTATTTGACTTTCGCCTTTGCAGGGAACAAAGAATAGAAAACCTTTTATCAGATTCCTTGGGGAAAAAGGCTAAATCTCATGATAAAAATAGACTTGGTCTGGCTCTTTTTTGTATTGAAAACCAACTGAGCGGAGATGAGAGATGCAGATAATGATAGCGATTATCAAATTATGTACAGCTGAATAGAAGCATAGTTGGGAACCAGAGAGAAGAATCTAGTAGAAAGCAAAATTGCTTGTACATGAAAGTATAAAGTCGATCAAATTTTATTAACAAACAAATGAGCCCCATTGAAAACAGAGTTGAGAAAAAGCTCAACTTTTTGCGGAATCGATGGGTTTTTGTTAAAAAATAAGAAATGAAGCAGGATATGATCCTTAAGTAACTGCCCTGCAATTAATGTCTTAACCTTGCTCACAGAGGAATTGTTACGTTCTCTGTGCTACGATCTCCACGCACGCTATACGACCAGTCACTGTTTGCATTCCAGATTATCTTCTTACCCTCCACAAGTGCAAACTAAAATATTTAAGTAACTTTGATTGAAAAGCTAACAACGCGGTCTGCAGTGACGTTAACTTTACTTAATTATTGTCATGGTCAACTTGCAGACTACCCTAAGGGCGTTCACCAATCCACGGTTCAGCCATATTGAATGATTATCATTAATGTTGATTGACTCTAAAATTAGGTCCCGGCAGCTGCTATCGAAATTAAGTTTTACAATTAAAATTGAGCAATCCAGGTCTTCGTTTACGTGAATCTAGACAAAAAAGGCCGCGAATTAGCTGAAAAGAATGCGATTGTGGTTGAAATGATTGCTTTCTAAACAGCGTTTTTCGTTATTACCAGCTCCGTTATCCAAAGATTATCACGCAAAAATTGTCGATACCTTCGCATGTGAGCAGTCCAATTAGATTCATTCGTTTCACCTACAATGCGTCTCTTGACCATCAATCGTTCACACAAATTGTGGGATTGTGTTGATTTTCCGCCCCTGCCCTCTGACAAAGCAATGTTGTTGTGCGATTTGAAAAGAGGCTGAAGGCATAATTTCAGAGTAACACTGCTTGTATTGGGGGGGGGGAGTTGGGGGGTGAGTAGGGCATGAAATTAATTTCCTTTTACTGAAATATAAAAAGGTTTCCGCAAGAATAAGCAGAGAACTGCGTCAGTTGAAACAAGTTTCGACATGTATTGTAAAGGATTCTTGTTTGCAGTGGGGGTGTTTTAACCGCATGTTTGCCTTGCCAAAGCCATTTATCCATTTGCACGGTAAATCTGCCCTCAAAGCGTCTTGGTATGAAAACGAGGAGAGAGAAAAAGGGGAGATGCGGATAACTTATAGTGGGACTAGGAATAAAAACGAGGCAAGACAAGAATTGAAACGTCGCCACCTCGTATTGGAAATTGTAATTTATGATGAAAAGCCCTGATAGGTCAACTCGAGACTGACGAAGACAATTCTATCAATGATATGCTGTTCCATCTTTTCGTCCCCTCCAATCCGCCAGTCTACTCCAAATACAAAGCTGCCAATATAGACTCTTTCTTTCAGATTGACTTTGAAGTTAGTTTTGGGTCTGGTAATTAAACGATTAATGTTTAAACGCGCATGCAGAGCGTACGCACTCGACCTTTCAAAGGATAAGGTTAATTTGGTGGCAGCAAGCGTCAATTGATAGTCTTAAGATTAATTATAAGGCATATGCGATCCAGACGCATAAAAGTTGCGCCGAATTTAGATGGACATTGAATAGATTCATTGATTGAGAAAGAAAATTTGAACACTTTGCAAAACAACAGGTGGAATATACAGATGACATACGTCATAACGCCGATGAGTCGTGCAAACACGTGATGGCATGAAATATACGTTCAGAAGATAGCCGACTCAGTAGTTCACCTGTAGATATTTACTATATTTAATGTACGACCAAAAAATTACATGATTATATTAAATTTGTCTAAAAGCAACACGGATTTTTAATGCCAAATTGGCAGTTTTACAGCATAACAATTTGTTCTTACTTCAATAAGTTTGCTAGATTTTCAGAGAAATTGCTTTTAACAAAAAACTGTCTGTAAAACTCAAATTATACACCATCTATACAGAAGCAGAAACACAATTTGCATATTGGAAGCATTATATTCTGGTGAGACTCGATAGTGGATGGAAATGTTTGATAGTGGCTGGAAGCGAACAATAGACTTTGATCATTTAGTCAAGATTGTATAGCGATTGCAACTAGTTAATTCATGCATTTACACAGCCCCCTGGAATCCATGCCAAGCAAGTATTGTTGACACAATATAACATGGAGAAGGCAGCCTGCAAAATCAGGGGGTTAATCAAACCAACAACACCAGAGACCTACCATATGATTGACTACCAAAGGAGGAAAATTACTGGGGAGAAAGGAAGCAGTATGAAATTTGAAACACATGTATTTACCATTGAAATAGACTGTTTCAATAACAGTTATAACATATCCTTTGCAAAGATAATGAAGGGAAAAAATCATCAAACAAAGTATTTGGAAAGGAATCAACTTTTTTATATGATATCAAAACGAACCTTTATTCATTATCAATAACCATGGGCAATGTTTGCTTACACTACTAATTACTTCAAATCATGAATTTTATAGTTAAGTTGGCATAGACAAGCATGAAATTTTATTTGATGGTTATTTTGGGGTTTAAATTACAGTGAAAATCTCAATCTGTTACTCATAAAGTTTCAAACACCTTTCTTTTATAAAAAAAACCCTTCCTTTATATCTGAAAACTTAAACATCTCACTTTACCAAATATTTCCCACATAATTTGAGAATCATATTTTGATAATTTTAAAAGATCCTATATCTATATCTATATTTTGATATTCTTTTTCGTTTTTATACATTTGTTGAACAGTTTATCAACAAAAAGGCAAAGAGTAATGATGAGTACTATCATTCTGGAAGATTCTGGAAAAAGTTGGAAGTTGTTTGGACACACACTGTGACTAATTGAAGATATACTTGCACTTAAGTCAATAAATTTTTTGTTCACAGAAAGCAAGGCAGGGCACTGCACAGGAAGACCACATAGCAATCTATCTTGGAGCTAAATGATGATTTAGCAAGACATTCAACCAGTGGTATGAAACTGAAAAATGAAGATCTTGAAAATTTGAAAGAGCTGTTGAGTGACAGGAAGAAGTTGAGAGAATAGATTTATTGCATGGCAAAAACAGATTTATAGCTGATTGATAGATTTGTTGCATGGCTAAAGCAGAGAAGAACTTAACAGTGTGTTAAGGTTTTCAATTCAAGATAGCTTTTATCTATTTTTATAAATAATGATAAAATCAAATAAGTTACAAATTACCTGGACTTCTTGATGAGGTGTTGGGAATGCAGGCAAAGAGCCTCCTTTGTACATCATGCTAGACGGATGATTCATTCCATGGTGAGGAGTCAGATTCTAAAATGTAAAACTATCATCATCAGAACATTTAAAATGCTGTAAGCAAAATGTTGGTTAATGTTCAAACATCAAAATAACATCAATTAATCTCCCAAAACATTTGATGTCTATGATGCCTTACTGCCTCACAGTCTAAAGATCATATCCAAGACATAAAATTCCTTAGATGCCCCTGTCCAATCAACTGCCCCCTTATGATAATTGGCTTCAGAGATAACCACTCCATTAATCTCCTTTTCTCAATGAGCCTGGCCATCGAACAAAGCTTTGGAAACATCTTAGAGAGAAAACTTTGTTTGTTTTGAAATATTGTGCAAATTTTAAGTTTTATCATCTTTAATTGTTAGCCCATAAGACGTTTTCACCAGCTTAAGTAATGCTCCATTTACAAACAGGTGCTTTCATAGTTTATTTTGACTTCAGCTGAGATTAAACGAAGACTTTTAACAAACATTCAAAAATTTCTCACCAATCTAATGTCTAGCATGGGAGTTTTGCACAAATCCGCCCAATCAAATAAAAAGCTCAAATCCAACTAATTTTTTATCGAACAGTTTATCTTTAAGTGCTTTAACTCAACTGGCCAACACTTTTGTTTACCAATTTCATGATGTTGTGATAAAACGTTAGAAGTATTTCAGCCCATCAAATCAACATTGGGTGGAAGGGGAAGTGAATAAATTTAGCTCTTCAAATTTCATGAAAATCAATGATCAAGGTTATTTTGAAATCCATCAAACAATAAAGGATCCTGATAAATAATCACAAAACTATGATGATCATGTCATATTTCTAATCTTTTCAGTATTTAAATTTGATTGATCAGTTCAGGGTTGTTATCCATTTGTCAAATAGTCTGTAAAGATGACAAGGTTAAGGACATATTAAATGGGCTTTCTTTCCTTAGATCTATATTCTGGCATAGTCATAATTACGGTTAGGATGAATACAAGGAGTAGAGTGAGTCTATTTACAAATAAATGAAATAACTTTCTACTTTCTTTATTGCAATGCCAAAGATCTTGCCAGTGATTGTTGAATGAGAAAATGGTCAATGTTGTTAGTTCATGTGTTAGATATAATCTTCAGTCAAAATTTATGTATTTCATATGTTTACCAAATGTCATCTTTAAGGTTTGATGCCCCTAATTAAAATGGGCACATGCTAACATAATCAATTTATTGTTGTAAATTGCTTCAAATGATGGAAAATACATATAATATATAAAGACCATGCTTGGTATATATTATTGTTAGTTGTTAGTATACATTATTAACTATCAACAAAATGTTCTTTTAACTCCTGAAATATTTAATCAGGCATTTCACCTTTCAACTTCAATTTATTTAACAAGAAATCGTTTTTTCTTTTAATTTTATAGGTTACTGCATTTACAAAACTATTAACTGACAAAACTTCTATATTTAAAATAAATGGAAACATTGAAGTTTAGGCTGATTTTTCTAGCTTCTAATTTCAGTTTATTTCCTGCTGATCAGAGAATTTCAGTTTAGAGAATGTTAAGTTGGACAGGTGATAATCAATAACGTATGCCTTATTTTGCGGTTTGAGAAGATTAACAAAATCAAAACAATGTAAATGGTTAGAAACCTTGCAATATTAGCAAACTACTTTCTTACTTCTAAACTGGATCACACACAAGCTTAAAATCGACCTTTTTCAAAATTTTATTTGTCAGAAAAACCTGACAAGTAGATTAAATTCCTTGCAGTTTTGAAAACATTTTCTATTTAGCGGTCGGCATAAGTGTTAACACAACGATACGAAACTAAATCTTGTAAGAAGTGGTTATGAAATGAACCCATTTCAAAATAATGCGAAGTTTATCAGAAATATGTGATCGGAATTATAAACTTTCAAAATACTGATAACTAGTTTATCATACTTCTCAAGTGTATTGAAGGACTGTAAATTGTATGAAAATTGGGCAAACTTTTGAGAAACTTGATCAAAATTCCCACCCCCTGACAGTATGACATCTAAACTGAAAAACCTAAACGCTTCCAAACACCCACGGCCTAAACCCCATTCCTGGATTAATTATCCACCAAAGAAGTAATATCACGTTTACACACTTTAAAAATTAACTATTCCCTTGGTTGAAGAATTTTAAAGTTTGCTCTCGTGTCAATGTTTGACAAGATGAGAAGACAAATAAAGAACAAACCGAGCTGCGAGCACTTGCAACCTCACGCATAATGGCTGCGAAGGCCTCCTCTTGTTCAGCCGCCTTCTGTTTCTGGATGGCGATCTTCTCAGAAAACTTCCTCGGCACGGACATGTTTGTTGTTGAATGCATCGATAAGCGTTTGCACTTGGCAGTAAACTCAGCAGAACATTGTTAAACTGATTGATTTAAAATTGAAGCGTTTAAGGACGCCTTGGAATACAAACCACTTGAAAGTGAGCGAAGTGCAGCCGCGACAACGAACAAATGCCTGACCAACGTGTAAAACACGGAACACACAGACAGAAATGTGTAAAAAAAGAACATACGAACAAGGCTAGGGCAGATTTTTCATGTATATATCAATATTTTATTCTTCCCATTGTTCGTCCCACGCTGATCAATCCAAAGTCTCTACCCTTCATGATTAATGTATTCTCATTTTTACCAAAGTAAAAACAGTTGAAAACGAATCTTGCACTGTGATCAGGGCAATAACATGAACATGAAAGACAAACATTTTCATTTTCTTATTAAACATAATTGTCTCAAGAAATTTATCTTATTTCTTCAAAGCAGGAGGGGGAGGGGGTCTAAAAATCGATATCTTGATACTCCAGCAAGTAAATAAAATGGGAACCAATCTCGAGGTTAAAGCTTAACTAGGGAAGATGGAACATATTGGTCCCCTCAATTTGTTTTATGTCGCCTTATTTTAGTCATGGTTAACCATTAACTTGTTGCTAATCAAAATGGCTGCTTACAGTTTTTTATTGAGCTCTTAAGTTGCTTAATGCTCAATGGACTCATATCCTGGTTGCTCATTTATTGCCACTAACCTTTTTGAGTCATTTCATTTGCAATTCATTATATGGCAATTCCTATTAAGCAAAAATGCATGTGCACTTTCTCTAACGTCGAAAAGAATCAACTTAAAGCGGCAGGTGTATACAGTAAACATGACCAAAGAATGATTATATGTTCATATATTACATAAGTAATATTTTACCGCGGAATACAGGGTAGAATTTACATACATCGTCGCAAGTATTCCTCGAGAATCCTGTTTGTATCCTGTTATTTTGTTCTTTACTTTACTTGTTACACTTTTTTTATTGCAAACTTGTTGATTAACTCCCTGGATTTTCATGACACCGGCGTAGAGTGCAACACAGATGACAATGAAAGAAGCAAAGGGCCTTGTATGTTGGTAGTCTCTGGCGCTGACTGCAATCGGTGGTGGTTGGACAGGGGGCGGTGAAATAAGGGTTGCAATTTTAATCATTGAGGCATTTCTTTTTGAAAAAAGTATTTACCATTGCAAATTCAGGCTTTGTTTACAGCCCTCAACACGAGCAGGGATTTAGTGGTTTTGTTCTCAATTTATAAGGGTAGCCATGAAATTCCAACTTTTATTAATCCAGTATTTTGAAACCCTGCTCGTATTACTTACAAAATTTATCTCCTACTTCAAAATGTCGGTTTGATTAACAATATTTTATTGGACCGGGTAAATTGAATATCTTCATAGATCATGTTGGTCTACTATCTGCCTCATTTATGGGTACCCCTAAGAAAATTTTGAAATTCAAAACTTAGCAATGGCAAAGATGGATTTAGGACCTTTTGTGGGCCATTCAGGAGTGTCACTCATCCACCTATTCATGATTGTCTGTGTGTAAAACATTTAATCAGGGAAAATTTATAGGTTTTCTATGATAATAAAAAGATAAATAATGACTTGCAAATTATTCAACGTTAAAAAACAGAGTCAGGGACGCCTGTTCACTCAACAGCAAGGGGGCAAGACATTGAGAATAAGGGCGAAACATTAGTAATATACAATAGAATCCAGTTAACTCGGAGCCTCAGGGGGGGGGGGCAGCGAATTCGTCCGACTTGGCGAATGTCCCTTGCACAAATTTACCACATTAGGAGATGCTTACTTGAAATGGTGCCAAGGCCTAAGGTACTTCATTGGTTTATGTTGCTTGTTCAGCTGATAAATTATGTCCCTAATATCTCCACGCAACGCATCAAAAAGGAGGATACTTTGTTGCAGAATAGTTATTGATTACCGTGGGTGCCAGAGCCTAAAAAAATAAACTAAGGAAAATTATAATGAGAAAATAAACTAAAAAAGGTCAAAATAAAAAAAAAGAAAAAAAGGAAAAGAGAGGAAAGGAAGGACCCTTTTTTTTGGCTCTGGTATTCAGGGTAAGTTATTAATCAAACGTTGGGCTGGAAGTATTCATATTTCGCGGACCACAGGCCCATAAATAATTCTCAATATTGTTGGTTTCTGTTAGAAGTGTTGATCAACGATTTAACTTGACGTTCCTATGCTGTAAAGAGGCAAGGAAATGTGATAAATTTGCCCACAACCATCCGTACCACAGATGGATCCAGCTAAGAACTTGGCCAAGACATTAAATTGAGCAAAGATCTAGCTGATCAATTATTCATTGCACCTTTAGATAGAACTATTTTGTCATTAAAGATTCCGAGGTCAAGAAGTTTTTTCTATTCCAAGTTTTGATACCTTATGTCAAACATATGGGTCGTTAGGCCAAAACTAACAACGAAGTTTTATCTTTTTGCAAAAAGAACAAAATATGTGACTTCACAAACAAAGAGAAACGGCAATGATCATAAAATTAATTCATAGCAAAAAATCCCCCTTGTTTGGAGCCAAAGAGACTGGGTTAACAAGAAAAAGAATCAATTGTAGAGAATAAGAAACATAATTTGAAGCATTGCAAAATTATATGAATAATTTTAACTCTTATGAATGCAGTTTCCTTAAACACAATTGCAATATAAAAACGTACAGTTCTACGAAAGCTTCAATCTTCCAGGTACCTCAAGGTATATTTATGTCAAGTTAAGACTTGTTATAGCCGTCATTGACTTTTCACAACTTCTGTCCTGTATTTCTCCTCCTTCAGTAACACTACTTTAATAATATAACCTCAGCTTAAAGGAGAGTTTTCGAAGACCTATATGCTTGCCAGATTTTCTTGTCAGAGATGTAAAAATAGGCAGAGTTTTAGGCTAAAAACTGCTAGTGATAGCTAGAAAATACAACAGGTAAAGCACAGAACACCCCAATACAGACCATGGCATTTAAGCAACATTAGCATTCCATAATGCCTGAATAATAATTCCGCACTATCTAGTTCCGTATATTCTATTTATCCTTATCCTGAATCAGAGTGGGTGCTCATTTTTGATTTGACAAAAGAGGTCAAATCTGTTCAACTTTCTAACAGGAAAAGCGAACATTACGGAGGAAGTGAATCACAAAGATTTCATAGTTCAAATGGCAACCTGGGGTATTAATGGTGTAAGTTGTCAAATCACAATATCACATCTTAATCATGCCTTCGGAACGGTTGAACGGTTGAGGACATTTCGACATATTTGCTTACGTTCCTTAGTTCTATATT
Organism: Catostylus mosaicus; assembly: GCA_964019065.1. NCBI lineage: Eukaryota > Metazoa > Cnidaria > Scyphozoa > Rhizostomeae > Catostylidae > Catostylus > Catostylus mosaicus. The sequence continues at coordinate 7,640,615 of OZ025194.1, read as the reverse complement.
GCAGATTCTTTGAGGTCCGTCTAACACAGCATAACAGAGATTGCTGCACAGATACTCTAGTTTGCTACTAATAATGCTTTCAACATTGCTATCTACAAAGTGCACCAATTCATAAATCATGAAAATATACTATTTCATAGCATAAAAATGGCAATCCCCTTCAATAAAAAATGCATCATGCAGCTGCCTTCTTCTTCGCAGACATTCTTGCCCTGGCAGCCTCAAGTGGTACAAGTGGCTCTTTTGTCACAGTTCCTTTGTATCTTTTACCCACAAGTTCTACCTCAACCTCGGTACCGATATCTTGGAATATCGTCGGCAAGTAGGCATATGCGATGCTCTTTTGCACCTGGTATCCATATGCACCTGATGTTGTGTTGCCAACAACCTGTCGATAGACGTACAATGTTAGCAAGATGCTTAAAGTTTTGTTAGCCCTCCCCTCCTCCCCCCGGTGATTGTAAAGCTGTATAGTAAGGTCAAAGGTGTCTGCTGGGATTGCACGGGGTCCAAAAGTTTATATGATTGGAGCGAAGAATCTTTACGAGTGTTAAGAAGCAGATGTATTCAAAATTGAAGGAAAACAATCAATTCTCGCTAAAGGTCATCGACCAAAGGGCCCCTTTGAGACTGAAAAAGTTAAAAGAAATAAGTCTATAAGATAGCAGTGCTCTGCTCTTTACAGAGATGAGGTTTTAAAACCAAAGAATGGGTGTAATTATGTTACGCTTTTATGAATTACTTTCCACGATGTGGCAAATCTTCTGCATTTAAATGTTTCATTAGTTGAGGAAAAAAGGCATTTAAAGCCAATTTAATTTGAAGTTGGAAAATGCCTTTCTTCAAAGAGCTGTGTAGCACTTTAAAATGCTACAGGCAATTAAGGGAAAACAGTTGTAGTGGCTACATCATTGTTAGATTCTATAAAAATTCTTAGGGCGTTTGAGCACTGAATTCCTGGGCTTGGCAAGAATCTTTGATTAATGGTGCAAATTCTGAGCTATATTAGGCACATCCAAAAATGTTTTAAATTAATTCCTGTACATAAACATGAGCAATTTAACGATTCAAATATTCCATCCGTTTTTTTCCTGGTTACATTTTCACAACCGGAACAATTATCTTCTGATAATGAGCTTTTGATGTTTATCTCAGTGGAAATCACCCCCTTGAATGACGATGAAACTAGTGCTGATATAAGACAGAAGATGATCCTTTCCGGGGTGGAAGGACTTATATCATCAATCTCCTATCATGACGTATTCCAGTTATTATGGCACATAGGGGGGTTGCATCAATGTCTACAATTTGTGGTAATAAATCTCTCAATTAAGGCTACGTATACACGAGCAAAAGTGGATCGGATCGAAACTGGACCGACTTCAGATAAATCCGGATCTAGATTAATTCTCAAATGGGGGATGTCAAAGGATTAAAAATTCCGATTGATAAGATCGGATTTATTGCAGCAAATAGTTAGATTGATTACGGTATTTCTGGCTGGAAGTTATTTATTTTGTACATCGCTATTTAAGTTAGTTGGTTAAAATTAGCATTCTGTAGCTATAAGGCCATATGAACGAATAAAAAACCGATGGGTCTCTTTTACAGTCACATTTGATCATCAAAGTAAGGACCAATAAAACAAAAACAACAATATTTTTGTTTGCCATCACATCCAAAGATATCTTTAATCATAAATTGTTTGTCGAAATTCCTTAAACATTAATAGCATCTATGAGTAGAATTTTGCAGTTTTAGTCACATTTTTAGGAATGATTTGAACAAACACACTATGGACTTTAACGTTTCTTTATTTTTTTTTTCATTATTAGTTTCGTTCTGGTCTAAAAACCTTTCTTTGTAGACAAATTATGATAGGCTACTCGCTTCAAATATGTCGTACCATTATTATTTTTATTACAATCTTGAAATACAGGCATGAAAAAGTATAATTTACCTGATAACCAAAACTATAAATTATAAATCTCTTACCCTTCCTTCGTACCAAATAGTTTCGTTTCCTTCAGCATCAATATTATCTGTATCCAAAGTCAGGCAAACCAATTTCTTACTCAGTAATTCCTTTCTTTTTTCCAGCAAAGCATTTCGTCCAATAAAATCAACTCCCTGTTGCAAAAAAAAAAACAAAAAATAGCTGCTTTCATCTCCAAATGACCATCATCATCAATCATCATTCCAAGTTTAAAAGTTTCATACCACATAAAAATAAAGAGTAAGAATCCCCATAGTATGAAAATACTGCTTCTTTGCACTCCCAGCATAAATTAGAAAATAGAAGAAATAATCAATAAATAATGAAAACAAAACTATACCATGCAACAAAAATTACCAAAATCATTCTACTTTGCACAAAAAAAGCTTAATTATTTGAACTTTAAAATCTTTGTTTGTTCAAAGAAGCAGGCAGCCTATTGGAGAAATGCTGCATAACTCTTTCTAAATTTAGGAAACTCTCTCTGTCTGAAGTGCAATTTATATTTGAACCTAATTTCTAGGTTCTGATATTTCTGGTAGTTGAAGCATCTGTTTTCACTGAAACGCGCCTCGCAAATTTTGCCAATCTCCACCCTGCTTCAACAACCGATGAAATCGTCACGCAGAATAATCGGTAAAAAAGAATAGCAAACGTTATAAATTGAATTTAAATCAGTGAAAATGCTTTTTTAGCCTGTTATGCATCGTAGTGTAGATGTAAATATTCGATGCCTTATGATAAAGATGATTTTTACATGCATTTAGAAGTCAGTCTGTGTTCCAAGTGAGCCTGTTAGCTAAATATTTTGACATACTAATGAAGGCTTTGGTTTTATTTTATTTGAGTTTATTTAAATTACCTTGTCCGGTTTGATGAAGAAATCTAGTCCAGCTTCGTATGGTCCAACGTCAAGATTCATCTAAAGAAATAGATCAGCAGTAAATAAATTAATGTTTTAGAATCAAAAGAAGTTGTAATGAAAGCCACCCAAAATATGAGAAAAAGTAAAAGATTGAAACGTACCTCTGCACCCCATAATCTAAATCCCTTTTCTAATCTTAAAGAGTTGACGGCATAGGATCCAAAATGTCCGATATCAAATTCTTTTCCAGCTTCAATCAATGCTTCGTATAACTGCACGGTATCTGTGTTTTTTACGTAGAATTCCCAACCCAACTCTCCTACAAAAAAGAACAAAAGCTTTGCATGTTTAACGTAAACATGCTACTTGTGTTATTAAGCCACAGAGGGGAAAAAAGACAATTAAGGGAAAGGAAGGGAAAGGTAAAGAAAGGAAAGTAAAATATAAAAAAGGAAAGGAAAGGAGAGGAAAGGAATAGAAAGGAAAGGAAAGGAAGGGAAAAGAAAGGGAAGGTAAGGAAAGGAAAGGAAGGGAAAAGAAAGGGAAGGTAAGGAAAGGAAAGGAAAGGAAAGGAAAGGAAAGGAAAGGAAAGGAAAGGAAAGGAAAGGAAAGGAAAGGAAAGGAAAGGTAAAGAGAGGAAAGGAATTTATTTAGTAAAACCATTTGCTGTAGTTGTACTCTTATTTCTCGTCTCCATTTTCTTTCTTCATTCATATCTGTTTTATTTCGTTGCAAGTCCTAACCAATCACACAAAATTTACTGACAAATCTCATATAAATATGATTTTGATAAAACAAAACCGTTAATGACTTTTTTACCTGTGTAAGAAACTCTTAAGGCCAAAACTGGCACATCAGCTACATTCATCTTTTTGCATTTCATAAATCTGAATCCTTTATTTGAAATATCTTCTGAAGTCAACTTCGACAGCACATTTCTTGATTGTGGCCCAGCTATTGAAATGCAAGCTACATCATCAGTTGCATTTGTTATTGTGACATCTTTAAAACCTTTTGCATGATCAAGCATCCATCTGTAAAGTAATTTGAGAAAAAATCATGCCCAGCATGAATTTACCTTATCTTCTTTGAATTTCTAATCATAACTGACCCTTAAGTTAGCATCTGCATTTGCCCAATTTACCTACCATGTCTTTGCAACTATTGAATAGCACGAATTACCCTTTATTATAGTTTTGTTCCAGTCGGGAGACTTTCATTTTTCATTTTCATTTCAATTTCATTCATTTTAAAATATTCATACAGGTTGCAAGCTTCATACTTATTAAATATGTGTATTTCAAACCGAAGAAAAAGAAATTAATCATAATTATAGAATAGCGGTGTTGTCTTCAGGGGTGGTGCCAGGATTAAGGTCTTCATCCATTCTAAACAACGTCCAATATAATGATTTTTGCTTACCTCAGATCGTGGTACTCAGAACCGCCTCCGGTAATGACGAAATAGTGATCTGGTGCAATCTTAGAGATGGTGACCTCAGCATAAACACGCCCCTTTGGTGTTATCATGTGGCTGACATTCACACCACCAACCTATGAAGATATGGTAGATAAAGGTTCAAGATTAATTTAGAATGACAAAAAACAACTAAGAATTGTTGTAAACAACTTAATCAAGCGGGAGTCTCTTGGGGCTAGTCTTTTCAGTTGATTCATTAAAAACACAATAACATCTCAGTCACACTACAACAATTCATGAACTATATCTGAGGGTTTTTTGGCTAAAAATAGCTTCAAAACATCT